>CM040931.1:34445319-34505319 GCA_023029165.1 Gobiocypris rarus | reverse complement strand
GGCGGAGCTGAATGATTAGGTCAGGCTCCACCCCCTGGGTTGCCAGAGGCGGAGCTGAATGATTAGGTCAGGCTCCACCCCCTGGGTTGCCAGAGGCGGAGCTGAATGATTAGGTCAGGCTCCACCCCCTGGGTTGCCAGAGACGGAGCTGAATGATTAGGTCAGGCTTCACCCCCTGGGTTGCCAGAGGCGGAGCTGAATGATTAGGTCAGGCTCCACCCCCTGGGTTGCCAGAGGCGGAGCTGAATGATTGACAGGAGCGCTGTAGATCCGAGGTTATGGTTACTCTGTGTTTCAGAAGTTGTGTGTGTTTATCACAGAGCGACGTCCCTCCTGACCACTAAGGCTGCTCGGCCTCGGCTGCGCTTCATTTCCTGCTTCCTCTCCCTCGGCGAGTATCGGGTTTATGTTTGTCTGGGAATCCAGGCCTTGCCTTTCCCCCGTGATCCGGCCCACGCAATGATGTTTCCACTCGCTCACAAGAAGAGAAACAGCCTTCTAATGGTTCTGCAGACTAAAGACGGCGTATATGAAGAGTTTAACAAACTGCCTGGTTATTAATAATGCAGTGAAAGCACAGTCAGATACAGTGAAGTCGACACAGTGTTTCTGCAGTCCTCTGGTTATCATGATTTCTGTTCAAGGACTCAAAGATTGTGTGATTTGGGACGGTCTCAGTGCTGGCGAATGAACTAAAGGTCAGCTTCACGCCTGCAGGGATTGGCTGTGGTCTGCAGACACTGATTAGATGATCTCAGGACGTTTCTGTCACAGTGTAGTGTCAAACTGAGCTCAATCATCAGCTGCTTCATCTCCAGAACTCAACCGGCCAGTGGCAGCGTTTCACACAGACCTTCTGGCCTTACAACAACCACATTCCCAAATAATCACATTCCAAATGAGGACAAAAATCCACTAAAAGAACTCAATGCAAATACTGAACCAGCTCAAGCCTTCACTGTCCTAACCAAACGCCAGCTCTTCATGTTCAACGGTTCGTATTTCTGCCGCGCTGTGGCTGGAACAACACACAGTATGTGCTTTATCTGATGTAAAAAGAATTGCAAGTGAGTTTGAATATCATTTTTCGTGATGTTTATAGACACCGCCTTACTGAGCACAACAATGGCTAATTCAGCTCAGATCTTTAAAATAAATGAAAGGAAACACCAGACTGTCCAGATGAACAAACACGTGTATGATTAAAAACAACTGTTTCAGTCTCTCGGTATGTATATTTAATCATGCTCTAATATTGTGAATGCAGAGAGAGCCCGCCCACACACTCTTCTGATTGGCTGTGATGTTTGATTGACTGATCTCAGGTTGAGTCTGGTAAGGACACGTTTCTGTGCTGTTACTAATGCAGTTACTAATGCCGTTATTAATGCAGTTACTAATGCAGTTACTAATGCAGTTATTAATGCAGTTACTAATGCAGTTACTAATGCCGTTATTAATGCAGTTACTAATGCAGTTACTAATGCAGTTATTAATGCAGTTACTAATGCAGTTACTAATGCAGTTACTAATGCAGTTATTAATGCAGTTACTAATGCAGTTACTAATGCAGTTATTAATGCAGTTACTAATGCAGTTACTAATGCAGTTATTAATGCAGTTACTAATGCAGTTATTAATGCAGTTACTAATGCAGTTATTAATGCAGTTACTAATGCAGTTATTAATGAAGTTACTAATGCAGTTACTAATGCAGTTATTAATGCAGTTACTAATGCAGTTATTAATGCAGTTACTAATGCAGTTATTAATGCAGTTACTAATGCAGTTATTAATGAAGTTACTAATGCAGTTACTAATGCAGTTACTAATGCAGTTACTAATGCAGTTATTAATGCAGTTACTAATGCAGTTATTAATGCAGTTACTAATGCAGTTACTAATGAAGTTACTAATGCAGTTATTAATGCAGTTACTAATGCAGTTATTAATGCAGTTACTAATGCAGTTATTAATGCAGTTATTAATGCAGTTATTAATGCAGTTACTAATGCAGTTATTAATGCAGTTACTAATGCAGTTATTAATGAAGTTATTAATGCAGTTATTAATGCAGTTACTAATGCAGTTATTAATGCACTTATTAATGCAGTTACTAATGCAGTTATTAATGCAGTTACTAATGCAGTTACTAATGCAGTTATTAATGCAGTTACTAATGCAGTTATTAATGCAGTTACTAATGCAGTTATTAATGCAGTTATTAATGCAGTTACTAATGCAGTTATTAATGCAGTTACTAATGCAGTTATTAATGCAGTTACTAATGCAGTTATTAATGCAGTTACTAATGCAGTTATTAATGCAGTTACTAATGCAGTTATTAATGCAGTTATTAATGCAGTTATTAATGCAGTTACTAATGCAGTTACTAATGTAGTTATTAATGCAGTTACTAATGCAGTTATTAATGCAGTTACTAATGTAGTTATTAATGCAGTTAATAATGCAGTTATTAATGCAGTTATTAATGCAGTTATTAATGCAGTTACTAATGCAGTTATTAATGCAGTTACTAATGCAGTTATTAATGCAGTTACTAATGCAGTTACTAATGTAGTTATTAATGCAGTTACTAATGCAGTTATTAATGCAGTTATTAATGCAGTTACTAATGTAGTTATTAATGCAGTTACTAATGCAGTTATTAATGCAGTTACTAATGCAGTTATTAATGCAGTTATTAATGCAGTTACTAATGTAGTTATTAATGCAGTTACTAATGCAGTTATTAATGCAGTTAATAATGCAGTTATTAATGCAGTTATTAATGCAGTTACTAATGCAGTTACTAATGTAGTTATTAATGCAGTTACTAATGCAGTTACTAATGCAGTTACTAATGCAGTTACTAATGCAGTTATTAATGCAGTTACTAATGCAGTTACTAATGCAGTTACTAATGCAGTTACTAATGCAGTTACTAATGCAGTTATTAATGCAGTTACTAATGCAGTTACTAATGCAGTTACTAATGCAGTTACTAATGCAGTTACTAATGCAGTTATTAATGCAGTTACTAATGCAGTTACTAATGCAGTTACTAATGCAGTTACTAATGCTGTTACTAATGCAGTTACTAATGCAGTTACTAATGCAGTTATTAATGCAGTTACTAATGCAGTTACTAATGCAGTTACTAATGCAGTTACTAATGCAGTTACTAATGCTGTTACTAATGCAGTTACTAATGCAGTTACTAATGCAGTTACTAATGCAGTTACTAATGCAGTTACTAATGCAGTTACTAATGCAGTTACTAATGCTGTTACTAATGCAGTTACTAATGCAGTTACTAATGCAGTTATTAATGCAGTTACTAATGCAGTTACTAATGCAGTTACTAATGCAGTTACTAATGCAGTTACTAATGCAGTTACTAATGCAGTTACTAATGCAGTTACTAATGCAGTTATTAATGCAGTTACTAATGCAGTTACTAATGTAGTTATTAATGCAGTTACTAATGCAGTTATTAATGCAGTTATTAATGCAGTTACTAATGTAGTTATTAATGCAGTTACTAATGCAGTTATTAATGCAGTTACTAATGCAGTTATTAATGCAGTTATTAATGCAGTTACTAATGCAGTTACTAATGTAGTTATTAATGCAGTTACTAATGCAGTTATTAATGCAGTTACTAATGTAGTTATTAATGCAGTTACTAATGCAGTTATTAATGCAGTTACTAATGCAGTTACTAATGCAGTTACTAATGTAGTTATTAATGCAGTTACTAATGCAGTTATTAATGCAGTTACTAATGCAGTTATTAATGCAGTTATTAATGCAGTTACTAATGCAGTTACTAATGTAGTTATTAATGCAGTTATTAATGCAGTTACTAATGCAGTTATTAATGCAGTTATTAATGCAGTTACTAATGCAGTTATTAATGCAGTTACTAATGCAGTTACTAATGTAGTTATTAATGAAGTTACTAATGCAGTTATTAATGCAGTTATTAATGCAGTTACTAATGCAGTTCCTTTCGAGAGTACTCTCGTGTGCGTTTGCTAACGCTACGGGAATTCCTTTCCTCGAGATATTGAAGCAAAATTTTTATCCTAAAAATTACCATATAACACGCAGTGCAGCTGCACAGCTCTCAGCAGGAAGCTGCTGCGTGCTGATTGGCTGTGCCGCTGCAACTGCAGCAACCTATGGCGAGACCGCTGGGCGGACGGACCAATCGGGTCCCTCTATATTCCCGCCACAAGGGGCAACAGAATTTGCATAGCCAAGGGTACATAACTCCCTGTCTCGCTAGGTTAGTCAGATTAATTCTTCTTCAGCGACTCACCTCGCTGAGCTCTGGATCGAAGCCTGCCGTCGACACGCACCCAGCGGAACTCTGCAGCCTGAGGCGTCGGAATCTCCGCCTTCAGCCTGCCTTCCAGCTGCGCCATCCGGCATATATCCTTTTACCATTACTATGTCTCATTCTTGTGCCTCGTGCAGAGGTTTTGTGCGGGCGAGATCGACACATCATCTGCGCATCATGTCTCGGGCGAGACCACGCGCAGGCTGCACTCAACCAGGCGGCTGCCGGTGCGAACTAGTGCTGCAGACCCTTCGGCTCGGCTCGCCAGTTTCGACCGAATCCCGCCCCTTGCTCTCAGCCTCTCGAGCCACGGAAAAAGCGTCGCGACCAGAGGCCCCGGGCGCTCTGGCGAGCACACGCCGGTCATTTCCCGCGTGCCCTCGCCATCGCCTGTCATGTTCGTCGAGAACAGCACAGCTCCCCTCGTTTGGCGGCTGCTGTTTCCTTCGGACAGGAGGAGGAAGAGGAGGATGACAGCCTTTCTCTTGCTGCATCCAGCGGGTGGTCGGATACCGTCTCGAGCACGCCACTTCGGCGCGGACTGCCAGCGGCGCAAAACCTCGGTGGACGCTGAGCTCATACGCCTGCTCACCAAGGCCGTGGGCGACCTCGGCATTGACTGGTCTCAACCCGAGAGCCCACGAGAAGCAGACTTGACGAGTGGTTTTCGAGAACCGTCGCCAACCAACCGCTCAAAAACCCGCTCCCTTCTTTCCGGAAGTCACGAGGAACTAACCAAGTCGTGGAAGGCGCCATTTTCTTCTCGCGCCAAGTCCTCCTTTTCTTCAGCGCTCGGTGGTCGATGGCGCTCAGAAAGAGGATATCAAGCCCTTCCTCCCCTCGAGGAAGCCGTCGCGCACACCTTTGCCCGCCCTCCGCCAGAGGATGGCAGTCTAAGGCTGTGCACCCTTCCAAAGCCTGCCGCACTACTTCCAACCTCGCCGGTCGAGCATACGCCTCCGCCGGCCAGGCGCTTCAGCGCTTCACTCTATGGCGGTGCTTCAAGTCTTCCAGGCCAA
This sequence comes from Gobiocypris rarus, assembly GCA_023029165.1. Classification (NCBI taxonomy): domain Eukaryota; kingdom Metazoa; phylum Chordata; class Actinopteri; order Cypriniformes; family Gobionidae; genus Gobiocypris; species Gobiocypris rarus. The sequence goes on along the minus strand of CM040931.1, from coordinate 34,499,952 downwards.
ACTCCTCCGTTCCTTGGATGAGTCTGTCCCGGATAACGAGGTTCTGAGGATCTGCGCGGCGCCACTGACTTGGCCCTGCGTGCCACAAAGGCCAACGCCCAGGCGATCGGCAGATGTATGGCCAACTTGACGGTATTGGAGCGCCATTTGTGGCTTAACCTATCCGAGATGAAAGACTCGGACAAGACTGCTTTCCTGGGCGCCCATGTCGCCTTCAGGACTATTCGTCCCTCCGTGGTTGGATTCACGGGCGCTTCACTGAGGCACAAAAGGCTTCGGCAATGCGACATTTCCTGCCCAAGCGTTCCAGCTCCTCTACTAGCCGCCATGCTAAAGCTAGACCGGCCCAGCCCACCAGGCGGCGCAGCCAGCTCAACAGCCTCGCGCGGGCTTCAAGCCGGACAGCGCTCCGCTCTGAGCCGCAGCAAACCTCCGGGCGTCAGGTCCCGACCCAGCAATGTGTCGAAACCTGAGCCGAAGCTGTCTAGCCAGAGGCACGAAGAGAGGTTGGATAATGCCCGCTTCGGCCGGTTTACCACCTCGCTCTCTTCAAAAACGTTCCCTAGCTCCCTTCAATCAGGTGGCTGGGAACATCACATACACAGTCAACGAGCCCGCAAGCAAACGCGCCGCCTGTACACAAACGCCGTTTTACGGCGACCACATGGGTCACGAAAGAGTTTTTCTCTGTAGGCAGTGTGCCAGCAATAAAGCATGTACCCCTACACTCAATCACTCCCCATGTTCCCCAGCTCCTGCACTCAGGTGGCTGGAAACACTATCCTCACAGTCAACGAGCCCGTGCTCAAACGCGCTCGCCTGTACACAAGCACCTATATTCTATGTCCCCCAGCCCCCTGTACTCAGGCGGCGGGAAACAATTACCTCATAAGTGCCACTCTAACGCAACATTATCGGGCCACCGAGTCCCTGTTACTCAGCGACTCGACCCACAAATTAATCCAGCCCCTGTCTTCGAAGGCCGAGGCCTGGCAGGCCATCCCCGGCATTTCAAAATGGGTGTTGAACATAATAAAACAAGATTACTCGCTACAGTTTGCTGCAGACCACCGCTTCGCGCGTGGAGAGACAACGGTGAGAAGCGACACAAGTCACGTGCTTCGAACCGAGATATCAAAACTGTTAATAGAAGGGGCGGTGGAAGCCGTGCAACCCTCACAGAGCGAGTCGGGCTTTTACAGTCGCTACTTCCTTGTACCAAAAAAGGACGGTGGTCTCAGACCCATCCTAGACCTCAGACACCTGAACAAAGCCCTTATGAGCGCCCGTTCAGAATGTTGAGAACAAAACAAATCCTCGCGCACGTTCGCCGGGAGATTGGTTTTCACTGTGGATCTAGAGGATGCCTATTTCCACATACAGATAGCCCCTCATCACAGGCCATTCTTGAGATTCGCCTTGAGGAAAGTATACCAATACAGGGTGCTACCCTTTGGTCTATCTCTGCCCCCCCGCGTTCTGAAGTGCATGGAGCGGCGCTAACCCGCTGAGGCTTGGGAATGAGAATTCTCAATTATCTCGACGACTGGCTCATAATAGCTCAGTCAGAGATACAGTTATTAAACCACAGATCTTGGCTTCGCAACCATTTGAAATGTTTGGGCCTCAGAATCAACGTGGCAAAGAGCTCATTGTCTCCCACACAGAACATTTCGTTTCTGGGAACAGTATCGGACTCACTGCAGATGAACAGCCGCGCGCTCTCTGTTCAGAACCGAGTGGTTTCCCTCAGGTCCGGTGCACTCACCTCTCAAACACTTTCAGAGGATGTTGGGTCTCATGGCCTCGGCGGCCCCAGTTCTCAGTCTAGGTCTGTTACATGCGCCCATTACAGCGCTGGCTGAATCGCCGCGTTCAGCTCACGCATGGCTCTCGGGCCGATTACGAATCAAGGTAGATCACAGCTGTGTTTTGGCTCTGGCTCCTTGGAAAAATCCTGTCTGGTATCAGACGGGAGTGAGCTTGGGCACTGTTACGAAGTGGAAGGTTATCTCGACAGATGCACCCAACCTAGGTTGGGGAGCCCTTCACGAGGGCAGGCCAGTCTCCGGTCTCTGGTCAGACTCGGAAAAGAGCCTTCACATAAACTGTCTAGAGATGAAAGCGGTCACGTTATCGCTAAGAGCTTTCCTTCCGTACATAAAGCACCACCACGTCCTAGTCGAGCGGACAGCAGGTCGGTGGTAGCTTATATAAATCGCCAGGCGGTCTAAGATCTTTCAATCTGCACGCCAATGGCGGAAAAACTCCTAATATGGGCAGAGCGCAACCTGAGTTCGCTGAGGCGACTCATGTGCCAGGCATTCTGAATTTGGGTCCGGACATGCTGTCCAGGGACAAAGTGTCCCCAGCAGAGTGGTCTCTTCACACACAATTCAGACAATTTGGGGCAGGTTTGGAGAGGCAAAAGTGGATCTTTTCGCCTCACAAGACAATGCTCAATGCCTAACATATTTCTCCAAGCACAAGGATGCGTTGGCCCACGAATGGCCCAATCTTCCTCTTTATGCTTTTCCCCCAGTCTCAATGTTACCTCAGGTTATAGAGAGGATCTGGGAGAGCAACTGCGCTGTGCTTTTAATAGCCCGCTTTGGAGAAATCAACCATGGTTCTCACTGCTAAGTCAGATGTCAGATACTGCTCCGTGGCGATTCGAGGAGAGACCTCCTCATGCAGGCGAACGGCAGATCTGGCATCCCCATCCCGATCTATGGGCGCTTCATGTCTGGCCCATCAACGAGTACATGAGAACCTCTCTGAAAATGTATTAAACACTATTGCTGAAGCTAGAGCCCCCGCGACCAGGCGGCTCTATTCAGGCAAATGGGCAGTCTTTTCAGACTGGTGTAAAACACGGACCCTGACCCCACACAATTGTGAAGTGTCAGAGGTGCTCATTTTTTTACAAGAGCTGTTGGACGCGGGTTGTTCCCCCTCCACGCTCAAAGTTTATGTGGCCGCTATAGCAGCGCACCACATTCAAGTGAACGGACTGTCACTGGGAAAGAAACGATCTTATTGTGCGCTTCCTTAAAGGGGCTAGAAGGCTTCACCCACCTCGCCCCCCTTCAGTTCCTATATGGGACTTGTCTACAGTCCTGGATGCCATGAAAGGTTCTAAATTCGAGCCTCTGCATTCGGTGAGCTTAAAGCTCCTGTCACTAAAGACCGCTTTTCTGCTGGCGATTGCATCAGTTAAGCGGGTGGGTGATCTGCACGCGCTCTCTGTGAGCGCCTCTTGTCTGGAATTTGGGCCAAACGATTCTAAAGTCGTCCTCAAACCAAGGCATGGATACATTACCTAAAGTGCTTTCAACTCCGTTCAGAGCACAGGTCATTTCACTTTCAGCACTTTCATCATCGTTAGATGAAGAGGATGCTAATTTGCTCTGTCCTGTCAGAGCGCTGAGAATTTACATAGAGCGTTCTGCTGTTTTCAGGCACACTGAACAGCTCTTTGTGTGCTTTGGCGGCCGCGCACCGCTGGTGCGGTTTCAAAGCAGATCTTGTCACGTTGGATAGTGGATGCTATCTCACTGGCTTATGAGTCTAAAAATCTCAGCTGCCCTTTAGGCGTCAAAGCCCATTCGACTAGAGGCATGGCCTCTTCGTGGGCTTGGTCTACTGGCATTTCTTTGAATGATATCTGTGCGGCAGGCTGGGCCTCACCGTCCACTTTTATCAGGTTTTATAATTTAGAGGTTCCTGCCCTACAGGCTGGGCTTCTTGCTGTGTAAATACATCTGACCCATTAAGGCTCGGTATTCTGGCCTGGGTAAAGTATTTGTATAAGTCATAAGCACTCCTTATGACTCAGTTATCTGGTCATTCACTATTCATGACCTGACTATGTCTACTCATATATAGATATATATATATATATATATATAAATATATATTGTATCTTATGTGTTACTTCATTAAATGGCCCGACTCAGGTCTGGCTTATATTGGACTTCATGATACCATGTTACGGCCCACTTAGGTCGGCTGGGGTATGATGTCTCCGGGCTTCAGAGCCGTTAAGCAAGCACGGCGTTTTGCATTGGTTCCCGTGGCGTTAGCAACGCACTTGTCTGAGTACTCTCGAAGGGCGGCCGGTTACTAACGTAACCTCGGTTCCCTGAGAAGAGGAGCGAGTATTGCGTTGCTTGCCGTGCTTTGCTTTCTCAGGAGTCGCTTCAGTCGATTAACCTGACTAACCTAGCGAGACAGGAGTTATGTACCCTTGGCTATGCAAATTCTGTTGCCCTTGTGGCGGGAATATAGAGGGACCCGATTGGTCCGTCCCGCCCAGCGGTCTCGCCATAGGTTGCTGCAGTTGCAGCGGCACAGCCAATCAGCACGCAGCAGCTTCCTGCTGAGAGCTGTGCAGCTGCACTGCGTGTTATATGGTAATTTTTAGGATAAAAATTTTGCTTCAATATCTCGAGGAAAGGAATTCCCGTGGCGTTAGCAAACGCAATACTCGTTCCCTCTTCTCAGGGAACCGAGGTTACGTTAGTAACGAGCGTTATTAATGCAGTTATTAATGAAGTTACTAATGCAGTTACTAATGTAGTTATTAATGCAGTTACTAATGCAGTTATTAATGCAGTTATTAATGCAGTTACTAATGCAGTTATTAATGCAGTTACTAATGCAGTTATTAATGCAGTTATTAATGAAGTTACTAATGCAGTTACTAATGTAGTTATTAATGCAGTTACTAATGCAGTTATTAATGCAGTTACTAATGCAGTTACTAATGCAGTTACTAATGCAGTTATTAATGCAGTTACTAATGCAGTTACTAATGCAGTTACTAATGCAGTTATTAATGCAGTTACTAATGCAGTTATTAATGCAGTTACTAATGCAGTTACTAATGCAGTTACTAATGCAGTTATTAATGCAGTTACTAATGCAGTTACTAATGCAGTTATTAATGCAGTTATTAATGAAGTTACTAATGCAGTTACTAATGTAGTTATTAATGCAGTTACTAATGCAGTTATTAATGCAGTTATTAATGCAGTTACTAATGCAGTTATTAATGCAGTTACTAATGCAGTTATTAATGCAGTTATTAATGAAGTTACTAATGCAGTTACTAATGTAGTTATTAATGCAGTTACTAATGCAGTTATTAATGCAGTTATTAATGCAGTTACTAATGTAGTTACTAATGCAGTTACTAATGCAGTTATTAATGCAGTTATTAATGCAGTTATTAATGCAGTTATTAATGCAGTTATTAATGCAGTTACTAATGCAGTTATTAATGCAGTTATTAATGAAGTTACTAATGCAGTTACTAATGTAGTTATTAATGCAGTTACTAATGCAGTTATTAATGCAGTTATTAATGCAGTTACTAATGCAGTTATTAATGCAGTTACTAATGCAGTTATTAATGCAGTTATTAATGAAGTTACTAATGCAGTTACTAATGTAGTTATTAATGCAGTTACTAATGCAGTTATTAATGCAGTTATTAATGCAGTTACTAATGTAGTTACTAATGCAGTTACTAATGCAGTTATTAATGCAGTTATTAATGCAGTTATTAATGCAGTTACTAATGTAGTTACTAATGCAGTTACTAATGCAGTTATTAATGCAGTTACTAATGCAGTTATTAATGCAGTTATTAATGCAGTTACTAATGCAGTTATTAATGCAGTTATTAATGAAGTTACTAATGCAGTTACTAATGTAGTTATTAATGCAGTTACTAATGCAGTTATTAATGCAGTTATTAATGCAGTTACTAATGCAGTTATTAATGCAGTTATTAATGCAGTTACTAATGCAGTTATTAATGCAGTTATTAATGCAGTTACTAATGCAGTTATTAATGCAGTTATTAATGCAGTTACTAATGCAGTTACTAATGTAGTTATTAATGCAGTTACTAATGCAGTTATTAATGCAGTTACTAATGCAGTTACTAATGTAGTTATTAATGCAGTTTCTAATGCAGTTATTAATGCAGTTACTAATACAGTTACTAATGTAGTTATTAATGCAGTTACTAATGCAGTTACTAATGTAGTTATTAATGCAGTTACTAATGCAGTTATTAATGCAGTTACTAATGCAGTTACTAATGTAGTTATTAATGTAGTTATTAATGCAGTTACTAATGTAGTTATTAATGCAGTTACTAAGTTACTAATGCAGTTATTAATGCAGTTACTAATGCAGTTATTAATGCAGTTATTAATGCAGTTACTAATACAGTTACTAATGTAGTTATTAATGCAGTTACTAATGCAGTTATTAATGCAGTTATTAATGCAGTTACTAATGCAGTTACTAATGTAGTTATTAATGCAGTTACTAATGCAGTTATTAATGCAGTTACTAATGCAGTTACTAATGCAGTTATTAATGCAGTTATTAATGCAGTTACTAATGCAGTTACTAATGCAGTTATTAATGCTGTTATTAATGCAGTTACTAATGCAGTTACTAATGCAGTTATTAATGCAGTTACTAATGCAGTTATTAATGCAGTTATTAATGCAGTTATTAATGCAGTTAATAATGCAGTTATTAATGCAGTTATTAATGCAGTTATTAATGCAGTTAATAATGCAGTTATTAATGCAGTTATTAATGCAGTTATTAATGCAGTTACTAATGTAGTTATTAATGCAGTTACTAATGCAGTTATTAATGCAGTTACTAATGCAGTTATTAATGCAGTTATTAATGCAGTTACTAATGCAGTTATTAATGCAGTTACTAATGCAGTTATTAATGCAGTTACTAATGCAGTTACTAATGCAGTTACTAATGCAGTTACTAATGCAGTTACTAATGCAGTTATTAATGCAGTTATTAATGCAGTTATTAATGCAGTTACTAATGCAGTTATTAATGCAGTTATTAATGCAGTTACTAATGCAGTTATTAATGCAGTTATTAATGCAGTTACTAATGCAGTTATTAATGCAGTTACTAATGCAGTTACTAATGTAGTTATTAATGCAGTTACTAATGTAGTTACTAATGCAGTTACTAATGCAGTTACTAATGTAGTTACTAATGCAGTTACTAATGTAGTTACTAATGCAGTTATTAATGCAGTTACTAATGCAGTTATTAATGCAGTTATTAATGCAGTTACTAATGCAGTTACTAATGTAGTTATTAATGCAGTTATTAATGCAGTTATTAATGCTGTTACTAATGCAGTTACTAATGCAGTTACTAATGCAGTTACTAATGCAGTTATTAATGCAGTTACTAATGCAGTTACTAATGCAGTTACTAATGCAGTTATTAATGCAGTTATTAATGCAGTTATTAATGCTGTTACTAATGCAGTTACTAATGCAGTTACTAATGTAGTTATTAATGCAGTTACTAATGCAGTTATTAATGCAGTTACTAATGCAGTTATTAATGCAGTTATTAATGCAGTTACTAATGCAGTTACTAATGCAGTTATTAATGCAGTTATTAATGAAGTTACTAATGCAGTTACTAATGTAGTTATTAATGCAGTTACTAATGCAGTTATTAATGCAGTTATTAATGCAGTTACTAATGCAGTTATTAATGCAGTTACTAATGCAGTTATTAATGCAGTTATTAATGAAGTTACTAATGCAGTTACTAATGTAGTTATTAATGCAGTTACTAATGCAGTTATTAATGCAGTTACTAATGCAGTTATTAATGCAGTTATTAATGCAGTTACTAATGCAGTTATTAATGCAGTTATTAATGCAGTTATTAATGCAGTTACTAATGCAGTTATTAATGCAGTTATTAATGCAGTTACTAATGCAGTTATTAATGCAGTTATTAATGCAGTTACTAATGCAGTTACTAATGTAGTTATTAATGCAGTTACTAATGCAGTTATTAATGCAGTTACTAATGCAGTTACTAATGTAGTTATTAATGCAGTTTCTAATGCAGTTATTAATGCAGTTATTAATGCAGTTACTAATACAGTTACTAATGTAGTTATTAATGCAGTTACTAATGCAGTTACTAATGTAGTTATTAATGCAGTTACTAATGCAGTTATTAATGCAGTTACTAATACAGTTACTAATGTAGTTATTAATGCCGTTATTAATGCAGTTACTAATGTAGTTATTAATGCAGTTACTAATGTAGTTACTAATGCAGTTATTAATGCAGTTACTAATGCAGTTATTAATGCAGTTATTAATGCAGTTACTAATACAGTTACTAATGTAGTTATTAATGCAGTTACTAATGCAGTTATTAATGCAGTTATTAATGCAGTTACTAATGCAGTTACTAATGTAGTTATTAATGCAGTTACTAATGCAGTTATTAATGCAGTTACTAATGCAGTTACTAATGCAGTTATTAATGTAGTTATTAATGCAGTTACTAATGCAGTTATTAATGCAGTTATTAATGCAGTTATTAATGCAGTTACTAATGCAGTTACTAATGCAGTTATTAATGCAGTTACTAATGCAGTTATTAATGCAGTTATTAATGCAGTTATTAATGCAGTTAATAATGCAGTTATTAATGCAGTTATTAATGCAGTTATTAATGCAGTTAATAATGCAGTTATTAATGCAGTTATTAATGCAGTTATTAATGCAGTTACTAATGTAGTTATTAATGCAGTTACTAATGCAGTTATTAATGCAGTTACTAATGCAGTTATTAATGCAGTTATTAATGCAGTTACTAATGCAGTTACTAATGCAGTTATTAATGCTGTTATTAATGCAGTTATTAATGCAGTTACTAATGCAGTTACTAATGCAGTTACTAATGCAGTTACTAATGCAGTTACTAATGCAGTTATTAATGCAGTTATTAATGCAGTTATTAATGCAGTTACTAATGCAGTTATTAATGCAGTTATTAATGCAGTTACTAATGCAGTTATTAATGCAGTTATTAATGCAGTTACTAATGCAGTTATTAATGCAGTTACTAATGCAGTTACTAATGTAGTTATTAATGCAGTTACTAATGTAGTTACTAATGCAGTTACTAATGCAGTTACTAATGTAGTTACTAATGCAGTTACTAATGTAGTTACTAATGCAGTTACTAATGCAGTTACTAATGTAGTTACTAATGCAGTTACTAATGTAGTTACTAATGCAGTTATTAATGCAGTTACTAATGCAGTTATTAATGCAGTTATTAATGCAGTTACTAATGCAGTTACTAATGTAGTTATTAATGCAGTTACTAATGCAGTTATTAATGCAGTTATTAATGCATTTACTAATGCAGTTACTAATGTAGTTATTAATGCAGTTACTAATGCAGTTATTAATGCAGTTACTAATGCAGTTACTAATGCAGTTATTAATGCAGTTATTAATGCAGTTATTAATGCAGTTATTAATGCAGTTATTAATGCAGTTACTAATGCAGTTATTAATGCAGTTACTAATGCAGTTACTAATGCAGTTACTAATGCAGTTACTAATGCAGTTACTAATGCAGTTACTAATGCAGTTACTAATGCAGTTACTAATGCAGTTATTAATGCAGTTACTAATGCAGTTATTAATGCAGTTATTAATGCAGTTACTAATGTAGTTATTAATGCAGTTACTAATGCAGTTATCAATGCAGTTACTAATGCAGTTATTAATGCAGTTATTAATGCAGTTATTAATGCAGTTACTAATGTAGTTATTAATGCAGTTACTAATGCAGTTATTAATGCAGTTACTAATGCAGTTACTAATGCGTTACTAATGCAGTTACTAATGCAGTTACTAATGCAGTTATTAATGCAGTTATTAATGCTGTTACTAATGCAGTTACTAATGCTGTTACTAATGCAGTTACTAATGCAGTTATTAATGCAGTTACTAATGCAGTTATTAATGCAGTTATTAATGCAGTTATTAATGCAGTTATTAATGCAGTTACTAATGCAGTTACTAATGCAGTTATTAATGCAGTTACTAATGCAGTTACTAATGCAGTTACTAATGCAGTTATTAATGCATTTACTAATGCAGTTATTAATGCAGTTATTAATGCAGTTATTAATGCTGTTACTAATGCAGTTACTAATGCAGTTACTAATGCAGTTACTAATGCAGTTATTAATGCAGTTACTAATGCAGTTACTAATGCAGTTACTAATGCAGTTATTAATGCAGTTATTAATGCAGTTATTAATGCTGTTACTAATGCAGTTACTAATGCAGTTACTAATGCAGTTATTAATGCAGTTATTAATGCAGTTACTAATGCAGTTATTAATGCAGTTATTAATGCAGTTACTAATACAGTTACTAATGCAGTTATTAATGCAGTTACTAATGCAGTTACTAATGCAGTTATTAATGCAGTTATTAATGCAGTTACTAATGCCGTTACTAATGCAGTTATTAATGCAGTTATTAATGCAGTTACTAATGCTGTTACTAATGCTGTTACTAATACAGTTACTAATGCAGTTATTAATGCAGTTACTAATGCAGTTACTAATGCAGTTATTAATGCAGTTACTAATGCAGTTATTAATGCAGTTATTAATGCAGTTACTAATGCCGTTACTAATGCAGTTATTAATGCAGTTATTAATGCAGTTACTAATGCAGTTATTAATGCAGTTACTAATGCAGATATTAATGCAGTTATTAATGCAGATATTAATGCTGCTACTAATGCAGTTATAAATGCAGTTATTAATGCAGTTATTAGGGAGAGAGAGAATGTGAATGACCTCAGTCTGTGCGTCTCTTTCCAGCATCAGCATCTTCTAATATGAAACTGTAAGAACAGCCGGTATTCCCTCACTGCTGAGAAACGTCATGTAGCTTTTACACTGTTAAACTATTTTACTGATAAACTCTTCAGAGCAGTGCTGACAACTCGCTTCTGTGTGAGTGTGTGTCCGTTGTGTTTGTGTTTGAACGGGAGAAAGAGAGTTTGTCATTTCCATACAGAATTAAATGTAATTATGTGGGAAAACATGTAAATAATTTGTGTTTTTCATCTGTTGTTAACTATATTTCTTTGCCTGGTCAGTGTTTTTCCGCTCTTCCGCTGTTGTCGTCTGTAAGGATCCCTGAAATCACTGAAATCATGTGGCGGAGTGATATGGACCTGTAATGCGGTCAGAACCTGCTGGAACTACTTTAGCCCTGTGTTTCCCTAAAAATAACTGCACACCTAAGAACGTTCATCAGCCAATCAGATCCAAGCATTCGACAGCCCCGGTGTATAAAACATTATAAACACATGGTGTTTCAGGCTGTGATTTATGGAGAAAATATAATATCAAAAAAGATTTATGAAGCTGCTTTATCCAATGTTGAGATTTCTGATCCGGAAATGAGTGCAAACTTAATTAGATAATGCCTTATCTGCATATTTAAAGACAACCTGTAATACAAAACAATAGTGTTAATGAACTGAAATGTTCATGGCATTAGCGTCCTCTGTTCTCTCTCTTCATTCTGTCTGAGAGGAGCTGACAGGAGCTCATCTGGAGGCATAGAAGGCCATTGTGTGCGGCCTGCTCCCATCATGCATCTGTGCCAGACTGCCGTTATGAGTCACAGGTACCGACGGCTGACGCGAGCTTCATTCACACGCTGGAGACGCTGGAGAGCAGCACTACTTCAGTCCTCTCCTCATGTGTTATGAATTAACACGTGTCATATTCCTCAATCCTTCAGCTCATCTTTAAACCATCAGATGTTACACAGCCGTGGTTAGAATCCCTTCAGAACCTTTGGTGGTTGGATGTATGAAAGGGAGTTGATGGTTAATGAGATTACCTTTTAAAGCGAGGTGGATTCATTCACAATCCACACACACACACACACACACACACACACACACACACACACACACACACACTGCTTGATGCAGAGGCGGGAGTCTTAAAGGGCCAGTGCACCCTCAAGCACAGCTGGATCGGCCATCACTACCGCACAGAGAACAGAGGACATTCCCCCTGAGGTCCACATGAAGAGGACCCTGTTAACTTATTGTGCACGAGTGGTCATCATTCCAGATGTGTGAAAAATGACTTTCCTCTTCAGCTGGCGTCACTGATCCTCTCGTTTGATGAAAGCGAATCAGGGACCTTATTCAGGGTATTTTATTTTCCAGATGGGAATGAAAATGAGAAGCACAGTGTGTTCAACGGATTGAACTGTTTAACGGTTTAGCCAATAATTCAGCTAAACAAAAAGGCTCAATATAATCACAAACTCCAGTTTTGAACTGCGAGTTGTGAAAAGTATGTGATCTTGAATCCTTTTCAAACAATTGTTCATCATATAAAGTGATTGTGTCTCTTCTGAAGACTCGCATGAAAGGGAACATATTATCCCCCTTCTCACACGATGTGATATAAACCTCTGGTGTCTCCAGAATGTGTGTGTGAAGTTTCAGCTCAAAACATCATTTATTATAGCGTCAAATTTGCCTCTATTTGTGTGTGTGTCCCTTTAAATGCAAATGAGCTGCTGCTCCCGCCCCCTTCCAGAAGAGGGCGGAGCCTTTACACGAGCTTCAGATACTCCGTCAACAACAAAACAGGCCGATCTCACTCAGACAGATGTCAGGGATCAGCCGCACATGTTTGATCCGGAGTGGACACAGATGAGAGAGTCAGGAAGAGCTCCACACTGAACACTGAGCGCTGAGCGGATCATTGATGTAGCGTTAGCTGTGGAGTTACGCTGATCCGCTCATCCACTAGCGTCACTGACCCTCGGTGGTGAAGCAGTCGTGTGTAAAATGAATTAATAAGATTACTTTTACATACTATTATGAACTTTTTGAAGCGTCAGTGTTTTGGTTCCATTGATTTTTAACCAAGGCCAATATTTGTGCTTGTAAAACTTAAACTTTAAAAAAAATTAAATGAGCGATGGTTTGTTAGATCAGACCCTTACTCATCGTCTGGTGTGGTGTAAAGCCCTCTGAAGCTGCACTGAAACTGTCATTCGGACCTCGACCCGTTTGGGCTCCATTGAGTCCATTATAAGGAGAAAAATCCTGGAATGTTTTCATCAAAAACCTTCATTTCTTTTCCACTGAAGAAAGAAAGACATGGCCATCTTGGATGACTCTGGGGTGAGGAAATCATCAGCAGAAGTGTATTTAAAAGTGAACTAACCCTTTAATGATCACAAGAATGTAATGTCACCCAGATTGCTTTGTTGTATGAATCTGTCAACAGTCAATAAATATAAAAAGAAAGAACAGAGCCTTTTAGAACACTTTATTTAGCCTCATTCATTATTTTTGATCAACAGGTGGGTAAGTTTCATAAAATATATGAGTAAATCATCAGCAGAAGTGTATTTAAAAGTGAACTAATCCTTTAATGGCTGGCGGGGAAAGAGTTAACAGCGTTATGATTTTGCGAGGGAAAATAAGAGGCGCTGCGTCTTTAAATGCTCCAGGGCAGACTCCTCCCACTGGTGTGATGACGCGCTCGCTTTACTGCAGCCTGTCAAACAGCCATCAGAAGATGAGAACCAGGCGAGCGGAGCGACCGCGATCATGAGCCGCGCTCTTCACCGGATCTGACGGATCACCCGGCCGCTTATGGACGCCGTTTCGCCCCGTTCTGTCGGACACAGCAGCCTCGCCCGTTCTCCCCCATGAAAAACACTCTCTGGAGCGGCGTGATGATGATGATGATGTCGAGCAAAAGCGCGGAATGGCTGCAGGAGGAGCTGCAGTCCGGTGGCGGAGCGCTGTTGCTGCTCGACTGCCGCTCGCACGAGCTCTTCGAGTCCTCGCACATCGAGTCCGCCATCAACCTGGCCATCCCGGGACTCATGCTGCGCAGGCTGAAGAAGGGCAACCTGCCCATCCGCTCCATCATCCCCAATAACGAGGACCAGGAGAAGTTCGTGAGGCGCTGTAAGACGGACACGGTGCTGCTGTACGACGAGGCGACGGCGGACTGGCAGGAGAGCGGCGCCGCGGGCTCCGTGCTCGGGCTGCTCACGCACAAGCTCCGCGACGACGGCTGTAAAGCCTACTACCTGGAAGGCAAGGCAACGACTCGTTTGGATTCGCCATCCAGAGCTTTTAACGCGTGTCAGTGTGTGTGAAATGGATTAAATCGCTGAAATCTATAAACGGTGGGAAAGTTTAGTTAGGACGCGAACTGTGAGGAAAAAGCCTGTCAGGACTCACAGCTCTGTTTAACGGCAAACCTTTAAAAAGCGAAACAAAGATGTTTTCAATTAATTCCCTAAAATGGCTCCGCCATGTTGTCGTTCTGAGGTAAACCGAGCGATTCATGAATGAACGGAATCACGGCTCCTCTTCGATAAACACACCCGGTGTATTCGACACTTCGGGCAAATGTTCGCTCACGTCGAGCGTTTTATCGGGGAAACGGAGTTTATCTGTGTAATTCTCGCTTTCGCCACCATTCACAAAATACACATCAGCGATCCTTCACCACGTGACCTGCCCCTTGGAATATTTGGGATTATTCACTAGAAATGCTATCAGTAGTACTTATTCGATCCTCTTCCATTGATAATGTTGGCCATGTGAGTTTAACGCGGATCTGGGGTCAGATGTTAACGGGACAGCATTGATTTACCATCAGAGAAACAAAAGGTGTTGTTGGGAGAAGCGCCTCAGATAAACTGGAAGGGAAAGCTGTTCGCTTCCCAACATTCTTCCTAATATCATCTTATTGTTTTCCACTGGAAGATTTACCCATTCACACATTTCTTATCTCACTGCTCATGTATAATAAGCAGTAACTGGACACCAATATTAATGACTTTTGAATTGCTAGAATTTACGAGACGTGTGTTATTTACGAATATTCAGAGTTTTGACCTTCAACAATGTAAGCCTTAATGTCTCCGGTTGGTGTTCAATATCATGGCCGTATGATTTCTGTGATGACATGGATCGAATCGAACATTCATAAAAATGAAATGAGTCACAGATGTTTAAATCTAAAGTGGGTCGAAGTTGCTTAGACTGTCAATGGACGGACAGAACTCTTTCCGAATTCATAAAAAACATCTTCCGAAGATTAATGACAGCGACATGTAATTCAACCATTAAAGCAGAGTTCAGAATAAAACAAAACACATCCAAAGTTCAACTGCATGCTCCGCAGCACAATCCCATTCAGAACATCTTTGAATCTGAGATACTAGTCGTTTCCTGAGAAACTAATCATGAAATCACGTCTCTGATCAAATTAATTAAAGTAATGGCGATCTGAAGTTCTCCTATCGTGTGTTTTAGGGTTTACATTCCCTTCAGTTTGTCTTTAATGTAGTGTACTAATTTAATAACACTAAGGAGTGTTAGAACACCTTTACATAGACTTTCGTCTGAATAATAATAATAATAATGATAATAATCACGTGGTTTGAGTTGAGATGCATGCGATTGTTCGTCCTGATGTCAGGACTAAAGAGTGTGTGTTCTCTGGCCTGTTCCAGGAGGATTTAACAAGTTTCAGACTGAATACCCGGAGCACTGCGAGACGAACTTGGACTGCTCCTGTCCGAGCAGCTCCCCGCCTTCCTCCGTTCTGGGTCTGGGAGGACTGCGGATCAGTTCGGACTGTTCCGACGGAGAGTCGGACCGGGAGCCAGGCAGCGCCACGGAGTCGGAGGGCAGCCCGTTACCCAGTAACCAACCAGCATTCCCAGTCCAGATTTTACCTTACCTTTACCTGGGCTGTGCCAAAGACTCCACCAACCTGGACGTTCTGGGCAAGTACAACATCAAGTACATCCTGAACGTGACTCCCAACCTGCCCAACATGTTCGAACATGACGGGGAATTCAAGTACAAACAAATCCCCATCTCTGATCACTGGAGCCAAAACCTTTCTCAGTTTTTCCCTGAAGCCATTTCTTTCATAGGTGAGTTTCCCGCCTCTTTCAGAGATTCCCGCTCGCTTCTGTCCGGTTATTATTTCACTGTGTGTCTGTCCGTGAGCTCAGGATGTGTTAGCTCTTTTCCTTCTGTTCTTTCTGCAATGAGCTAAAGTATGGCTTGACACGTCAGATTTACACGCGTGACAAGTGGTCACATGTTTACATGCACACTGACAAATCCCGAAATCCTAGCAATAAACCCGGTTACTAGACGTTCTTAATAAATAAGTTATTCCCCGGGAGTGAACCTAATCATGTGTGCCCGTTCATGTGAGATGAATCGCTTCGATCGGATCGGATTCAAAGGATGGGGTCAGGAGTGATGTGTTTCTCACACACACTGGGCAGTGTGTTTGCATGTGGGAGATGTCATGGGAATAGCGGTGTCATTTGGTTTCTGTTTAAGGTTAGCGCGTTAACATGACCACACGCACTGCGTTTTAAACACGACTGGGTGTTCAGGGCTCCAGACTGGGACCAAGTTTTGTTAAAGGTGGCATTTCTGTTACTCTCATGACACCGTTACTACACAGCGCTGGAGATCAAAAGAGAATTACCACAGGATTAATAACATCAGGTCTAGTGAAGCGTTCGGCCCAGAATTCTGTTATAAACCACAGATATCAGATCACAAATCACCAACATTCACCATGATTTACTGTAGCGACTCCTCATAATTTACTGTAGAGACTCCTCATGATTTACTGTAGTGACTCCTCATAATTTACTGTAGCGACTCCTCGTGATTTACTGTAGCGACTCCTCATGATTTACTGTAGAGACTCCTCATGATTTACTGTAGAGACTCCTCATGATTTACTGTAGCGACTCCTCATGATTTACTGTAGCGACTCCTCATGATTTACTGTAGCGACTCCTCATGATTTACTGTAGTGACTCCTCATGATTTACTGTAGCGACTCCTCATGATTTACTGTAGCGTCTCCTCATGATTTACTGTAGCGACTCCTCATGATTTACTGTAGTGACACCTCATAATTTACTGTAGCGACTCCTCATGATTTACTGTAGAGACTCCTCATGATTTACTGTAGCGTCTCCTCATGATTTACTGTAGAGACTCTTCATGATTTACTGTAGTGTCTCCTCATGATTTACTGTAGCGTCTCCTCATGATTTACTGTAGTGACACCTCATAATTTACTGTAGCGACTCCTCATGATTTACTGTAGAGACTCCTCATGATTTACTGTAGTGTCTCCTCATGATTTACTGTAGCATCTCCTCATGATTTACTGTAGAGACTCCTCATGATTTACTGTAGAGACTCCTCATGATTTACTGTAGCGACTTCTCATGATTTACTGTAGAGACTCCTCATTATTTACTGTAGCGTCTCATGATTTACTGTAGAGACTCCTCATGATTTACTGTAGCGACTCCTCATGATTTACTGTAGAGACTCCTCATGATTTACTGTAGAGACTCCTCATGATTTACTGTAGAGACTCCTCATGATTTACTGTAGAGACTCCTCATGATTTACTGTAGTGACTCCTCATGATTTACTGTAGCGACTCCTCATGATTTACTGTAGAGACTCCTCATGATTTACTGTAGCTACTCCTCATGATTTACTGTAGAGACTCCTCATGATTTACTGTAGCGACTCCTCATGATTTACTGTAGAGACTCCTCATGATTTACTGTAGAGACTCCTCATGATTTACTGTAGCGTCTCCTCATGATTTACTGTAGCGACTCCTCATGATTTACTGTAGCGACTCCTCATGATTTACTGTAGCGACTCCTCATGATTTACTGTAGCGACTCCTCATGATTTACTGTAGCGTCTCCTCATGATTTACTGTAGCGACTCCTCATGATTTACTGTAGAGACTCCTCATGATTTACTGTAGAGACTCCTCATGATTTACTGTAGAGACTCCTCATGATTTACTGTAGCGTCTCCTCATGATTTACTGTAGAGACTCCTCATGATTTACTGTAGCGACTCCTCATGATTTACTGTAGCGTCTCCTCATGATTTACTGTAGAGACTCCTCATGATTTACTGTAGCGTCTCCTCATGATTTACTGTAGTGACTCCTCATGATTTACTGTAGAGACTCCTCATGATTTACTGTAGCGACTCCTCATGATTTACTGTAGCGACTCCTCATGATTTACTGTAGCGACTCCTCATGATTTACTGTAGCGTCTCCTCATGATTTACTGTAGCGACTCCTCATGATTTACTGTAGCGTCTCCTCATGATTTACTATAGAGACTCCTCATGATTTACTGTAGCGTCTCCTCATGATTTACTGTAGCGTCTCCTCATGATTTACTGTAGCGACTCCTCATGATTTACTGTAGCGTCTCCTCATGATTTACTGTAGCGACTCCTCATGATTTACTGTAGCGTCTCCTCATGATTTACTGTAGCGACTCCTCATGATTTACTGTAGCGACTCCTCATGATTTACTGTAGCGACTCCTCATGATTTACTGTAGCGACTCCTCATGATTTACTGTAGCGACTCCTCGATTTACTGTAGAGACTCCTCATGATTTACTGTAGCGTCTCCTCATGATTTACTGTAGAGACTCCTCATGATTTACTGTAGCGACTCCTCGATTTACTGTAGCGACTCCTCATGATTTACTGTAGCGACTCCTCGATTTACTGTAGAGACTCCTCATGATTTACTGTAGCGTCTCCTCATGATTTACTGTAGAGACTCCTCATGATTTACTGTAGCGACTCCTCATGATTTACTGTAGCGACTCCTCATGATTTACTGTAGAGACTCCTCATGATTTACTGTAGCGTCTCCTCATGATTTACTGTAGAGACTCCTCATGATTTACTGTAGAGACTCCTCATGATTTACTGTAGCGTCTCCTCATGATTTACTGTAGAGACTCCTCATGATTTACTGTAGCGACTCCTCATGATTTACTGTAGCGACTCCTCATGATTTACTGTAGAGACTCCTCATGATTTACTGTAGCGTCTCCTCATGATTTACTGTAGCGTCTCATGATTTACTGTAGCGACTCCTCATGATTTACTGTACTGACACCACATGATTTACTGTAGCTACTCCTCATGATTTACTGTATCGACTCCTCATGATTTACTGTAGCGTCTCCTCATGATTTACTGTAGCGTCTCCACATGATTTACTGTGGAGACTCCTCATGATTTACTGTAGAGACTCCTCATGATTTACTGTAGCGACTCCTCATGATTTACTGTAGCGACTCCTCATGATTTACTGTAGTGACACCTCATAATTTACTGTAGCGACTCCTCATGATTTACTGTAGCGACTCCTCATGATTTACTGTAGCGACTCCTCGATTTACTGTAGCGACTCCTCATGATTTACTGTAGAGACTCCTCATGATTTACTGTAGTGTCTCCTCATGATTTACTGTAGCGTCTCCTCATGATTTACTGTAGTGACTCCTCATGATTTACTGTAGCGTCTCCTCATGATTTACTGTAGCGACTCCTCATGATTTACTGTAGCGTCTCCTCATGATTTACTGTAGTGTCTCCTCATGATTTACTGTAGCGACTCCTCATGATTTACTGTAGTGTCTCCTCATGATTTACTGTACCGTCTCCTCATGATTTACTGTAGCGACTCCTCATGATTTACTGTAGCGTCTCCTCATGATTTACTGTAGCGTTCTCCTCATGATTTACTGTAGCTACTCCTCATGATTTACTGTAGCGTTCTCCTCATGATTTACTGTAGCGTCTCCTCATGATTTACTGTAGCGTCTCCTCATGATTTACTGTAGTGACTCCTCATGATTTACTGTAGCGACTCATGATTTACTGTAGCGACTCCTCATGATTTACTGTAGCGACTCATGATTTACTGTAGTGACTCCTCATGATTTACTGTAGCTACTCCTCATGATTTACTGTAGCGTTCTCCTCATGATTTACTGTAGCGACTCCTCATGATTTACTGTAGCGTCTCCTCATGATTTACTGTAGCGTCTCCTCATGATTTACTGTAGCGTTTCCTCATGATTTACTGTAGCGTCTCCTCATGATTTACTGTAGAGACTCCTCATGATTTACTGTAGCGACTCATGATTTACTGTAGCGACTCTTCATGATTTACTGTAGAGACTCCTCATGATTTACTGTAGCGACTCCTCATGATTTACTGTAGCGACTCCTCATGATTTACTGTAGCGACTCCTGATTTACTGTAGAGACTCCTCATGATTTACTGTAGCGTCTCCTCATGATTTACTGTACTGACACCACATGATTTACTGTAGAGACTCCTCATGATTTACTGTAGCGTCTCCTCATGATTTACTGTAGCGACTCCTCATGATTTACTGTAGAGACTCCTCATGATTTACTGTAGAGACTCCTCATGATTTACTGTAGCGACTCCTCATGATTTACTGTAGCGTCTCCTCGCATGATTTACTGTAGAGACTCCTCATGATTTACTGTAGCGACTCCACATGATTTACTGTAGCGTCTCCTCATGATTTACTGTAGCGACTCCTCATGATTTACTGTAGCGTCTCCTCATGATTTACTGTAGCGACTCCTCATGATTTACTGTAGCGTCTCCTCATGATTTACAGTAGCGTCTCCTCATGATTTACTGTAGAGACTCCTCATGATTTACAGTAGCGTCTCCTCATGATTTACTGTAGCGTTTCCTCATGATTTACTGTAGCGTTTCCTCATGATTTACTGTAGCAGTGACTCCTCATGATTTACTGTAGCAGTGACTCCTCATGATTTACTGTAGAGACTCCTCATGATTTACTGTAGTGACTCCTCATGATTTACTGTAGTGACTCCTCATGATTTACTGTAGTGACTCCTCATGATTTACTGTAGCGACTCCTCATGATTTACTGTAGCGACTCCTCATGATTTACTGTAGCGACTCCTCATGATTTACTGTAGAGACTCTCATGATTTACTGTAGAGACTCCTCATGATTTACTGTAGCGTCTCCTCATGATTTACTGTAGTGACTCCTCATGATTTACTGTAGAGACTCCTCATGATTTACTGTAGAGACTCCTCATGATTTACTGTAGCGACTCCTCATGATTTACTGTAGTGTCTCCTCATGATTTACTGTAGCGACTCCTCATGATTTACTGTAGCGTCTCCTCATGATTTACTGTAGTGACTCCTCATGATTTACTGTAGAGACTCCTCATGATTTACTGTAGAGACTCCTCATGATTTACTGTAGTGACTCCTCATGATTTACTGTAGTGACTCCTCATGATTTACTGTAGCGACTCCTCATGATTTACTGTAGCGACTCCTCATGATTTACTGTAGCGACTCCTCATGATTTACTGTAGAGACTCCTCATGATTTACTGTAGAGACTCCTCATGATTTACTGTAGCGTCTCCTCATGATTTACTGTAGTGACTCCTCATGATTTACTGTAGAGACTCCTCATGATTTACTGTAGCGACTCCTCATGATTTACTGTAGAGACTCCTCATGATTTACTGTAGAGACTCCTCATGATTTACTGTAGCGTCTCCTCATGATTTACTGTAGCGACTCCTCATGATTTACTGTAGCGTCTCCTCATGATTTACTGTAGTGACTCCTCATGATTTACTGTATTATTAAAGAATTATTAACTAGGACTATTCAAACAATCGGAGTCATCCCGCCGGAGACAGGTTTATTGAGGATGGCGTGTGGATGAGGCAGCTTAAGGGGGAGTCTAAATGACACGGTCTCTGCACACACTTCAGGCTCATGTGTTGGTCACATCTGGGTGCAGGTCCACCGTCTGATCTGGATACGGCCCGGATCCGGCTGGCTGCAGTAGACCTCGGGATAAAAAAACATTAGCGTAGATGCCATTCTTCTGATGATGTAATGAGTACATCAGGTGTTATGGGAAGTGTTCCCGGTTCCGGCTGACCTAGATAATGCAGCCTAATAATCATTTAATTGAAAAAGTGTTTTATGTGTATGCCATAGAAAAGAAAAAGAAAAAGTTTTTAGTCTAGATTTAAACTGACAGAGTGTGTCTGCTTCCCGAACAATGCTAGGAAGACTGTTCCAGAGTTTAGGAGCTAAATAGGAAAAGGATCGACCGCCTGCAGTTGATTTTGATATTCTAGGTATTATCAGCAGGTCAGAGTTTAGAGAGCGCAGTAGACGTGATGGAGTATAATGTGTTAAGAGCTCACTCAAGTACTGGGGAGATAAACCATTTAGTGCTTTGTAAGTAAAAAGCAAGATTTTAAAATGTATGCGATGTTTAATAGGGAGCCAGTGCAGTGTTGACAGAACCGGGCTAATGTGTTCATACTTCCTGGTTCTAGTAGTTTGTTTATTAAGCGAGCAGGGCAACCACCCAGTAGAGCATTACAATAATCTAGCCTTGAGCTCATGAACGCATGTATTAACTGTTCAGCATTTTGCATTGAGAGCATGTGCCGTAATTTAGATATATTTTTAAGGTTGGTAGAATGCAGTTTTACAGATGCTAGAAACATGGATTTCAAACGAAAGATTGGTATCAAAGAGCACACCCAGGTTCCTCACTGACAACGAGGACTTGACAGAGCAGCCATCGAGGGTTAGACAGTATTCTAGGGCACTACTTGTGGAGCTTTTTTGTCCAATGTAGTGTTGTCATGATACCAAAATTATGACTTTGATACGATACCAGACAAAAATACCTCGATACCGATACTAAATCGATACCACGGTCAAAATAACACCCAGTAAAAGTAATTGAATAATATGACAACAGAACTTATTAATCATAGTCTTATTTAATTTTTTAACTAAAAACTCACGTGGCCAGCATGTTCCTGCCCTGGTTTTTGACCATTTTTTTCTAATTGCAATTTTTTTATTTTATCTTTGTTTTTAAGAATAAAAATGCAAATTACAAACAATATGACAAAAACAGTGCTTTATTTTTCAGCTATATGTCTATTTAACAGTATAGCAAGTCAAGAAATAAATAAAAAAAAAAACAGCTTAGTCTTCACTCTTTAACTATTAACTATACACTGATTCTTAATGAATATATTAAAATGATTTAGCCAGTCATGGGGTGGTTTTCTTTTTTTCATTGTTGTTTGATTAACATTAATCACACAGAATATTAGATCCGGCTTAACACCGATCCAATCACCTCAACTGTAAACGCTCACTAAAGACACCCCCGACTGTGTTTACCTGAATACTCACAGGATGTGCATTTTTACATTTTGACCATTGAAATCCATAATCCGAGAGAACTGAATCGCGATCGCATGTTGTCTGAAAGGCGTGCTCGCGCTTCAGATCGAGCACATCCCGCGCGCCGCGCTATATTCTCTCATGCGCGCATGTTTGTGTTGCTTTCTTTGTCATGCGCTGCGCGTGTATATTTAACTCTTCTGCTTCCAGTGTTTAGTGAACGGTGGAGAGCTCACACACACATCCTGACTCCTGCTGTCACTCATCCACACTAATAAATACAGCTCTTATTAACGCACGTCCTTCCTAAAGTACCGGTACTAATACAATTCCATATCGTACCGTTTGTAATAGCAGGGTATCGCAATACTTCTCTAGTACCGGTCTATCGTGCAACACTAGTCCAATGATTAAAAATTCAGTTTTATCTGAATTAAGTTGCAGGAAATTACTGATCATCCAATTTTTTATATCATCTATACATTCCGTTAATCTTGTGAATTGGTTACTTTCTTCAGGGTGTGAAGAAATATAGAGCTGAGTATCATCAGCATAACAATGAAAACTAACGCCATGCTTCCTAATAATATCTCCCAGTGGTAGCCATGCTTCCTGATGATATCTCCCAGTGGTAGCCATGCTTCCTGATGATATCTCCCAGTGGTAGCCATGCTTCCTAATGATATCTCCCAGTGGTAGACATGCTTCCTAATAATATCTCCCAGTGCTAGCCATGCTTCCTAATAATATCTCCCAGTGCTAGCCATGCTTCCTAATGATATCTCCCAGTGCTAGCCATGCTTCCTAATGATATCTCCCAGTGGTAGCCATGCTTCCTAATAATATCTCCCAGTGCTAGCCATGCTTCCTAATGATATCTCCCAGTGCTAGCCATGCTTCCTAATGATATCTCCCAGTGGTAGCCATGCTTCCTAATGATATCTCCCAGTGGTAGCCATGCTTCCTAATGATATCTCCCAGTGGTAGCCGTGCTTCCTAATGATATCTCCCAGTGGTAGCCATGCTTCCTAATGATATCTCCCAGTGCTAGCCATGCTTCCTAATGATATCTCCCAGTGGTAGCCATGCTTCCTAATGATATCTCCCAGTGGTAGCCGTGCTTCCTAATGATATCTCCCAGTGGTAGCCATGCTTCCTAATGATATCTCCCAGTGGTAGCCATGCTTCCTAATGATATCTCCCAGTGGTAGCCATGCTTCCTAATGATATCTCCCAGTGGTAGCCATGCTTCCTAATGATATCTCCCAGTGGTAGCCATGCTTCCTAATGATATCTCCCAGTGGTAGCCATGCTTCCTAATGATATCTCCCAGTGGTAGCCATGCTTCCTAATGATATCTCCCAGTGGTAGCCATGCTTCCTAATGATATCTCCCAGTGGTAGCCATGCTTCCTACTGATATCTCCCAGTGGTAGCCATGCTTCCTAATAATATCTCCCAGTGGTAGCCATGCTTCCTAATGATATCTCCCAGTGGTAGCCATGCTTCCTAATGATATCTCCCAGTGGTAGCCATGCTTCCTAATGATATCTCCCAGTGGTAGCCATGCTTCCTAATGATATCTCCCAGTGCTAGCCATGCTTCCTAATGATATCTCCCAGTGCTAGCCATGCTTCCTAATGATATCTCCCAGTGCTAGCCATGCTTCCTAATGATATCTCCCAGTGGTAGCCATGCTTCCTAATGATATCTCCCAGTGGTAGCCATGCTTCCTAATGATATCTCCCAGTGGTAGCCATGCTTCCTAATGATATCTCCCAGTGGTAGCCATGCTTCCTAATGATATCTCCCAGTGGTAGCCATGCTTCCTAATGATATCTCCCAGTGGTAGCCATGCTTCCTAATGATATCTCCCAGTGGTAGCCATGCTTCCTACTGATATCTCCCAGTGGTAGCCATGCTTCCTAATGATATCTCCCAGTGGTAGCCATGCTTCCTAATGATATCTCCCAGTGGTAGCCATGCTTCCTAATGATATCTCCCAGTGGTAGCCATGCTTCCTAATGATATCTCCCAGTGGTAGCCATGCTTCCTAATGATATCTCCCAGTGGTAGCCATGCTTCCTGATGATATCTCCCAGTGGTAGCCATGCTTCCTGATGATATCTCCCAGTGGTAGCCATGCTTCCTGATGATATCTCCCAGTGGTAGCCATGCTTCCTGATGATATCTCCCAGTGGTAGCCATGCTTCCTGATGATATCTCCCAGTGGTAGCCATGCTTCCTGATGATATCTCCCAGTGGTAGCCATGCTTCCTAATGATATCTCCCAGTGGTAGCCATGCTTCCTAATGATATCTCCCAGTGGTAGCCATGCTTCCTAATGATATCTCCCAGTGGTAGCCATGCTTCCTAATAATATCTCCCAGTGGTAGCCATGCTTCCTAATGATATCTCCCAGTGGTAGCCATGCTTCCTGATGATATCTCCCAGTGCTAGCCATGCTTCCTAATGAATATCTCCCAGTGGTAGCATATACAGGGTGAAAAGCAACGGTCCTAACACTGAGCCTACTCCATACTGAACTTGTGATCGTGTGACATCTCTTCATTTACTGCTACAAACTGATAACGGTCAGATAAGTAAGATTTAAACCATGCCAATGCAGTTCCACTAATGCCAACATAATTTTCGAGTCTATTCAAAAGAATATTGTGATCGATAGTATCGAATGCAGCGCTAAGATCGAGTAACACTAATAGAGAGATACAACCACGATCAGATGATAAGAGTAAATCATGTGTAACTCTAATTAGAGCAGTCTCAGTACTATGATACGGTCTAAATCCTGACTGGAAATCCTCACAGATGCCATTTCTTTCTAAAAAGGAACATAATTGTGAAGACACTGCCTTTTCAAGTATCTCTGACAGAAAGGGTAGATTTGAGATTGGTCTGTAATTGACTAATTCTTTAGGATCAAGTTGCGGTTTTTTAATAAGTGGTTTAATAATAGCCAACTTAAAAGTTTTCAGTACATATCCTAATGTCAAGGATGAATTAATAATATTAAGCAGAGGATCCATGACCTCTGGAAGCATCTCTTTTAATAGCCTAGTCGGTATAGGGTCAAGCATACATGTTGATTTAGACGAATTAAAGAGTTTAGCCAATTCTTCCTCTCCTATAGCTGTGTGTATGTGTGTGTTCCTCTCCTATAGCTGTGTGTGTGTGTGTGTTCCTCTCCTATAGCAGTGAATGAGTGTGAGTGAGTGTGAGTGTGAGTGAGTGTGAGTGTGAGTGTGAGTGTGAGTGTGAGTGTGTGTGTGTGTGTGTGTGTGTGTGTGTGTGTGTGTGTGTGTGTGTGTGTGTAATTTTTCCTTAGTGACACTGCAATGTTCTGTCTGAAGTAGGGTTGTGCCGATGGACGATATCATCTGACCAACATGACGATGGAGCGCCACCATCGTGATGCCACGCCCCCCGTTGCGAGTGCGACACACACTAATCCTCTTCTATAGTTAAACTAAAAACTTTACAGGGATTGCTCTGTAAATTAAATTCAGAGTATAACTAAAGCATATATGCTATTTTAAATACTGTCTATGCCAGATATATATATCCTACATTTTTAAATAATCCATTTCATAATCATGCATGTTTATTTTAGCACTTCCGTCAGTGAAACAACACACTACAGCCTGTAAAACATTTAAAAGATTATCAGTTAATAATAGTAACATAAAGATTAAGACAATTAAATATTAGTTTAAAAAAATGTTTCATTTCCCCACAAAGATGCGTCA
Organism: Gobiocypris rarus; assembly: GCA_023029165.1. Classification (NCBI taxonomy): domain Eukaryota; kingdom Metazoa; phylum Chordata; class Actinopteri; order Cypriniformes; family Gobionidae; genus Gobiocypris; species Gobiocypris rarus. Next base: position 34,473,099 of record CM040931.1, on the reverse strand, counting down.
GCTTTGAGATGAATGCGGGACACGAGCTGGAGACACCTTCTCGAATATCTTCTTCATGTTTTCTTCTGATGTTGTAAAGCAACACGTGTTGTAAAACGTCTGAAGAGCGAATTTTATCTTCCACAGGGTCAAGACATTTATGTTTGATTATGCACTGCCAAAGAAAACGAAATTAAAATCGGCGGTGTGTTCGTGTGTGTGCGTGAATTGCCTATTCAAATAAACTTGACGCGCCAAGTCTAATAAGAACAAACTGTGTTAAATAAAATTGTAAGTAAAAAGGTATTCGTCCTACATTGTTTTTTTCTACTTCACCACAGTAAAGCATGTGAATGGTTAGGCTATAATAGACTTAATTATAAGCAAACGAAAGGAAGAAACGTTTACAATTCCCTGCGAAAATGAGTGTGACGTGAGTGAAGATTTATGAAAAGAAACGTGATGTCCAGTGGGATAAAATGGCCTAACTGTTAGCCTTTTGGTTATGCCTATTGTTAAAGTTCGCGGAAATCGGAAAATCGGGTACAAACATATTTGAAAAGCTGGCAAATCTTTAATTGGGCTAAGCTTCCCTCTCTCATTCGGCATGAATCCATATGTTTTCATGGCTGCGATGTAACTGCGAATTTATTTCCTTTGAAAACAATTATTTGTGCTTCTGTCCTGTGGTAATATATTCACGTAAAACACCATTCACATACAAAACACGGGGATAATAACGAAATTATAGTTGTAAATAGAAAATAGTATTTATGTAAGGAGGTATATTAAAATAAAAAGTGCACAACTCTTTACTTTGTAGCAAAATAACGAAATAGAAAATAGTATTCATGTAAAGAGATAGTAAAATACAGATATAGTAAATTATATTTTTATAAAAATAAAAAACGATATCATCGCCCATCGCGATGTTTTGCTGTAAACATCGTCAACTGCCAATTTAGGGGACATCGCCCAACCCTAGTCTGATGTGATACTGTAGTAAACGGCTGCATGGTTATAATTTTATTCCTAATGTTATCAATCTTACTAGTAAAGAAGTTCATAAAGTCATTACTGCTGTGTTGTTTACAAACGTCAGAAGTTGAAGCTTTATCCTTTGTTAATTTAGCCACTGTATCGAATAAATACCTAGGGTTGTGTTTGTTTTCTTCTCAGAGAGTTGAGAAATAAGCAGATCTAGCAGTTTTTATGGCCTTTCTGTATGCGATCATGCGTTCTTTCCACAGTCTGAGACACCTCTAGTTTTGTTTTCTTCCAGCTGCGCTCCATTTTTCTGGCTGCTGTTTTAAGGGCCCGAGTGTGCTCGTTGTACCACGGCGTTGGATTATTTGCTTTAATCTTCTTTAGCGCGAGGAGCAACTATGTCTAAAGTGCTAGTAAAGAGAGAGTCAGTAGTTTCTGTTGCAACATCGAGTTCCTCTTGGCTATCTGTAATTCTGAGGAGATGGAACTGATGAGGAAGATTATGTATAAAGCAATCTTTAGTCGCAGCGGTTATAGTCCTGCCATATTTGAAGCGAGGATGGCTTTGCAGCCTTAGCTATATTAAGTATACATGATATTAGGTAATGATCTGAGATGTCATCGCTCTGCTGCAGAATTTTAATGGTATCAACATTTATTCCATGTGACAATATTAGGTCTAAAGTATGATTAAGGCGATGAGTGGGTCCAGATACGTGTTGTCTAACTCCAATAGAGTTTATAATGTCTTTAAATGCCAATCCCAATGCGTCTTTTTCATTGTCAACATGGATATTAAAATCACCAACAATTAGTACTTTATCTGCAGCCAGTACTAACTCTGATAGAAAACCAGCAAATTCTTTGATAAAGTCTGTATTGTGCCCTGGTGGCCTGTATACAGTAGCCAACACAAATGTCAAACGGGATTTATCATTTACACTACACAATGTTACATAAAGCACCAAAACTTCAAAGGAATTATATTTGAAACTAGACTTCTGAGTAATACTGAAGTTATCATTATAAATTACAGCAACCCCTCCCCTTTTCCTTTCAGACGCGGCTCGTGTTTATAACAATAATCTTGTGGGGTGGACTCATTTAAAGTAATGTAGTCGTCAGGTTTTAGCCAGGTTTCTGTCAAACACAGCACATCTAGGTTATGATCTATAATCATATCATTAACAATAAGCGTTTTTGGGGAAAGGGATCGAATATTCAGCAACCCAAGCTTTATCATTTGATTATCTGTATTATATATATTGTTTATTTGTTGGACATCAATTAAATTATTACCGTTGAATGGTTTTGATGTTTTTTTGTAATTACTAATTCGCGGAGCAGACACAGTCTCTATGTGATAATATCTAGGTGAAAGAGTCTCTATGTGTTGGGATTTTCCTGACTTCTGTAACGGGAGGCAGCTAGCAGACGGTCGGTTTAGCCAGTTTGTCTGCTTCCTGACCTGGGCCCTAGTTAGTCAAGGTTTAGCTCTAAGATTATGTGCCAAATTACTAGAGAGAAGGGCGGCTCTGCTGCTTTAAATGCTCGAGCCTGATCCTGATTGGCTGTCAGTGTTTTCACAGTCTGAGAAACATCACGGGTATTGAAATGGTCTCTCATTCACACGCATTGACTGAAGCTGTAGTTCTGGTTTCTCAGCGGTGATATGATCATGACAGACGAGCTAACACTCGCAGTAAAGGGCAGTCCTGTTCCTGTTCCTGTCCTGAACCCGAGGAGCAGTCCAGGATGACCGGAGCTTCACTGGCGGGTCAAATAATCATTAATGTGACTAATTATTGTAGGTTGGTAAGAGAAACGGAAGGGCAAACCGGTGCACTGAACTATCACAACCTCCTGTTCTGCGGATGGACGTTGTTGTTCAGTTTGAACACTTTCGCTTTTTCTGCGTGAACCGTTTTCATGAGCATTAGGAAGTCTCGCTGAAAGCACTTCCTGTTTAGATGAGAGCAGCAGACACTGAAGAGCTCAGTGTTTTGCTCTACATGCTGAGTTTCTTAAAGACGGGTTCTGCAGGAAGTGACCTCATTGTTCAGCTGCACATCCATCACCAGCAGAGAGGAGGAGATGGCCACTTCACTTGGCCTCGCCTGGCACTAATGGCTGTAGTTTCCCCATTCAGTGAGTGTGTGTGTGTGTGTGTGTGTGTGAGTGAGTGAGTGAGTGTGAGTGAGTGTGAATGAGTGTGTGTGAGTGTGTGTGAGTGTGTGTGAATGAGTGTGTGTGAATGAGTGTGAGTGTGAATGAGTGAGTGAGTGAGTGTGTGTGAGTGTGAATGAGTGTGTGTGAATGAGGGTGAGTGTGTGTGAGTGTGAATGAGTGTGTGTGAATGAGTGTGAATGAGTGTGTGTGTGAATGAGGGTGAGTGTGTGTGAGTGTGAATGAGTGTGTGTGAATGAGTGTGAATGAGTGTGAGTGTGAATGAGTGTGAGTGTGAATGAGTGTGAATGAGTGTGAATGAGTGTGAGTGAGTGTGAATGAGTGTGAGTGTGTGAGTGAGTGTGAATGAGTGTGTGTGAATGAGTGTGAGTGAGTGTGAATGAGTGTGAATGAGTGTGAGTGAGTGTGAGTGAGTGTGTGTGACTGTGTGACTGTGTGTGTGACTGTGTGACTGTGTGAGTGTGTGTGTGTGAGTGTGTCTGAGTGAGAGTGAGTGAGTGTGTGTGAATGAGTGTGAGAGTGTGAGTGTGAATGAGTGTGAGTGTGTGTGAATGAGTGTGAGTGTAAATGAGTGTGAGTGTGAGTGAGTGAGTGTGTGTGAGTGTGAATGAGTGTGTGTGAGTGAGTGAGCGAGTGAGTATGAGTGAGTGTGATTGTGAGTGTGATTGTGAGTGTGAATGAGTGTGTGTGTGAGTGTGAATGAGTGTGTGTGTGAGTGTGAATGAGTGGTGAGTGTGTGTGAATGAGTGTGAGTGTGAATGAGTGTGAGTGAGTGAGTGTGTGTGAGTGTGAATGAGTGTGTGTGAGTGAGTGAGTGAGCGAGTGAGTGAGAGTGAGTGAGTGTGATTGTGAGTGTGAATGAGTGTGTGATTGTGAGTGTGAATGAGTGTGTGTGTGAGTGTGAATGAGTGTGAGTGTGAGTGTGAATGAGTGTGAGTGAGTGTGAATGAGTGTGAGTGAGTGTGAGTGTGTGTGAGTGAGTGTGTGTGAGTGTGAATGTGAGTGTGAATGAGTGTGAGTGTGTGTGAGTGTGAGTGTGAATGAGTGTGAGTGTGAGTGTGTGTGAGTGTGAATGAGTGTGAGTGTGAATGAGTGTGAGTGAGTGTGAATGAGTGTGAGTGTGAGGAGTGTGAGTGAGTGTGAATGAGTGTGTGTGAGTGAGTGAGCGAGTGAGTATGAGTGAGTGTGATTGTGAGTGTGAGTGTGAATGAGTGTGAATGAGTGTGTGTGAGTGAGTGTGTGTGAGTGTGAATGTGAGTGTGAATGAGTGTGAGTGAGTGTGAATGAGTGTGAGTGTGAATGAGTGTGAGTGTGAGTGTGAGTGTGTGAGTGTGAATGAGTGTGAGTGTGAATGAGTGTGAGTGTGAGTGAGTGTGAGTGTGAGTGTGAGTGTGAATGTGAGTGTGAGTGTGAGTGAGTGTGAATGAGTGTGAGTGTGTGTGAGTGTGAATGAGTGTGAGTGTGAATGAGTGTGAGTGTGTGTGAGTGTGAATGAGTGTGAGTGTGAATGAGTGTGTGTGTGTGTGTGAGTGAGTGTGTGAGTGTGAATGAGTGTGAGTGTGAATGAGTGTGAGTGTGAGTGTGAGTGTGAGTGTGAATGAGTGTGAGTGTGAGTGTGTGTGAGTGTGAGTTAGGGCTGAAACGATTCCTCGAGTTACTCGAATTGAAAAAATCCTTGAGGCAAAATCATCTGCCTCGACGCTTCGTTTAGTTCATTTAACTACACACGGATGTTGCAGAAATATATTTTTTGTGTATAAGGACTCGGAGTATGCACGGATTGCGGTTAAATCCGCAGTTCAGGTGGGTAAACATCCCAAAAATTGCGGGTGGATGAGAGAAATCATTGATGTGTTGATTTTAATTACGACGCGGAACTCATTTCACGGTAAAACATCTCTAGTGTGACCATCTCTACTCTTGTTCTTATTTCAAGTTTCCTTCCTGTCCAATTTTTTTTTGCTTCTTACAAAAGCCTCACAGCCTTCAGAAGACAGTAAAGGCTTGTCATGCCTGAACCGAAGCTGAAACTTTAAAGTTAAGCTTTAAACATACATGCAATGTTTAGGCATTATTGCTATTTATATTAATATTATTTAGGTTTATTGGTTGTAGGTTTAGTTTTAGACTGAACTTTTTTAACGTAATTTGAAATAGATTTTTATAATGTGGCAATTGAATGCATTAAAATGGGTTATTTTCAGTTATTATGTATGCAATTTCAGCAATAAAACTTTATTTTTCTAAAAAGAAAACAAATTAGATGTTAATTTTAAGATACCTGTCTTATTTTCTCTTATATATTTAGTATTGCTCTTTAATAAAGAAAAAAGTAATTATTATCCGATTACTCGATGGAATAAACGGTAGAATACTCGATTACTAAAAGAATCGATAGCTACAGCCCTAGTGTGAGTGTGTGTGTGTGTGTGTGTGTGGTGTGTGGTGTGTGTGGTGTGTGTGTGTGTGTGTGTGTGTGTGTGTGTGTGTGTGTGTGTGTGTGTGTGTGTGTGTGTGTGTGGGTGAGTGAGTGAGTGTGAGTGAGTGTGTGTGTGTGTGTGTGTGTGTGTGTGTGTGTGTGTCATTCAATGCTCATCTCTGTGTTCTTCTGCTCCTCAGATGAAGCTCGTTCCAAAAAGTGTGGTATCCTGGTGCACTGCCTGGCGGGCATCAGCCGCTCGGTGACTGTGACGGTGGCGTATCTGATGCAGAAGCTCAACCTCTCGCTCAACGACGCCTACGATTTCGTCAAGCGCAAGAAGTCCAACATCTCGCCCAACTTCAACTTCATGGGGCAGCTGCTGGACTTCGAGAGGACGCTGGGGCTCAACAGCCCCTGTGACAACCGCACGCCCAGCGACCAGCTGTTCTTCACCACACCCACCAATCACAACATGTTCCAGCTGGACTCGCTGGAGTCCACATGAGTCCGGGCGGGAGCCGGGTGGGACCCGCCACCCTTCCAATGGTGACCTTTGCCCCGGAGGCTGGCGGAGCACACGGGCCCTCCGAGGCTCTGTTCCGCTGGATTTCAGTGCAGCTTTTCTTGCCTTTACGGAGCAGACTGTTCATTTTCTGTCACGGTTTGAGACACAAGACGAGTCAGCCTTCCGACTGGGATTCCTGTTTTCCATCCGGAGGAGAATGTAGACCGACGAGGTGCACAACACATCTGTGTATATTCCCTGCAGACGTGGTGCACAGACAGTGATTGTGAGCCCCCCCGCTGCGCGTGACCTCATGCGTGGGGCCAGTGGTGAAGCCTTCGGTTCCTGGCACTGCGGAGACATGCGCTCGAGGCTGCGCTCGGGACGGCCCGCACTTACAGATCATTGTTCCTTCACCTTCTGGCCTTGCTCATTCTCTCTACAGTATGAATATATAGTGTATTACTTTCTGTGTGTTTGGGCATGCGATCCCCTGAGGAGTTGTTTTAATGCTCGTCTGCTCCCGCGCGGGGCAGGCTCAGCGTAGCGAGGGCGTTCCTGACCGCAGGGACGAGTGCTGGAGTTAACAGGGTTGCTTTAAGCTGGCCTTATATAACCTTTTTAATTCTTTCCTACTCTGACTGTTCAATACTCTTTGTATCTCGTTGTATTGTTCATTTTTAAAGGAACCGATATGTAGTAATAATGACGACTAACGGGTCAGCCGAGGTTATGTTTGTTACTCTGCAATATACTCACCAACCCTCTGCAGTATTTTCTAGTAAACGGCCTCGGGTTTTTGACTCTTCTACTTTTGATACTAGAGATGGGCCGAGATGTGTCCGAAGTGACCCGTCTCTCACGCTGGCTCCTGGGTGTGCGTTTCATCCCGTTCCCTCTCTTCCCATACTGTGTGTGCTATTTCCTGTGGCCTTTCCATGTTTCTCGATATCTATAGTATTAATCTGGTGCAGATATGCAACAGTCGTCTCTTTAATATCCCGCGAGGACGACTCTTTCCACCCAGGCAGAATAACAGCTCCCGGGTCACCTCGGCACTTCCTGATGTGGAGCGGCTCCGTGCGGAGGGATGTTTGTATCCGAGCGGCTGGTGTTTATTGCCGGAACACAGGAGCGAGGCTTTCCGTGGGAATGAAAGCGCGACCCCAGGAACTGCAGGAGCGAGTAAGGAAATGTATATCTTACCTCACCGAGGAATTTTTCAGGGATTTTTATTTGACAATGCGTCGGCATCGTGTTACAGCTTCAAATGTCAAAGAGCTGTTTTATATGTGCTGTATACATTTTTTTAAAAGATACAATCTATATATGTGTATAATACTGGGCTTGGTAACCGGGCAGTTACATTTTCTGGTTTATGAAGGATATAAAATTGTCCGTATGTATTGTATAGTATATGAAAACCAATACAAGACTTGTTTGTACTGCAAATAAATATTGAATTATTTTTTTGGTTATCCGGTGATCTGGTTTGGTGTGTTCCTTAATCCCCTCCCCAGAGCTCGGAGAGAAACATATTCCCGTCTCCAGATCAACTAAACGCTCTCCACCTCCTTCCTCCCGTTAATGTTGGTCCGATACAAACTTCATTTTTCCCTCTTGATGGTGACTTTCCTTGGGAACGGCATCTCAGGGATGGCTTGTGCAACACGAGTCCTACATGAGGTGAGGCGCCCCCCCGCCCGCTGGGTTTCCTGTTGCCTTGTGGGTAATTCCAGAGACAGATGGTTTCTGAAGCATGTGATGCCACCACATCCGCTGGCTGAAGCGGTCACCGCTCGGCTTCCTCTTCACAACCCTGCTCGAGTCGTGTTGATTTATGTAGAGCCTCACACCGTACAGACTGCTCCAGACCGGCTTTACATAGCAAACGGGAAAATACATCAGAGAAACTCTTCCATCAGGAATCTGCCATTTCATTTAGTTACAGCTACAATATAAAGAAGCAGCTCCGCAGAAGAGAATATAGGCTTCATTGTTTAGTGGCCTCATTCGATAGCATCAAGTGCAGCTCAATCACTACATTTGACTGAATATGATTTGTTTTTTAAGCCAAAGTGCAGCCGTGGCAAAGAGCCGAACATCCTTTGAGGAGCCAAACGTCACTGATTTCAGGATCCAGCACGTGTGGAGTGAGAGCGGAAGAGTTTAAGGTCAATTTGACATGCTCTCAGATCAGAGATTGGGCTTTCAAATACTTAATGCACCTTTAATTTGAGCATTGTGAAAGTGTAGCTTACATTTGGGTAAAAGTTGCTGGAAGCAGCAAATATTACAGCTCAGCATAGTGCGGTCTGTGCTTTAGGCTGTCTGTATAAAGAAATGAGAGAAATATAGCCCAAATTATTAGAAATAAAGTCAGAATTACAAGAAATAAAGTCAGAATTAAGTAGAAATAAAGTCATAATTAGAAGAAATAAAGTCATAATTAGAAGAAATAAAGTCATAATTAGAAGAAATAAAGTCATAATTAGAAGAAATAAAGTCAGAATTAGAAGAAATAAAGTCAGAATTGTTGGAAATAAAGTCAGAATTCGAGAAATAAAGTCAGAATTGCAAGAAATAAAGTCAGAATTGCAAGAAATAAAGTCATAATTGTTGGAAATATAGTCAGAATTACAAGAAATAAAGTCAGAATTACAAGAAATAAAGTCAGAATTGTTAGAAATAAAGCCAGAATTACAAGAAATAAAGCCAGAATTACAAGAAATAAAGTCAGAATTGAGATATAAAGTCAGAATTGCGAGATATAAAGCCAGAATTAGAAATATAGTCAGAATTACAAGAAATAAAGCTAGAATTGTTAGAAATATAGTCAGAATTACAAGATATAAAGTCAGAATTGCGAGAAATAAAGCCAGAATTGTTAGAAATAAAGCCAGAATTACAAGAAATAAAGCCAGAATTACAAGAAATAAAGTCAGAATTAGAGATATAAAGCCAGAATTGTTAGAAATAAAGCCAGAATTACAAGAAATAAAGCCAGAATTACAAGAAATAAAGTCAGAATTGCGAGATATAAAGTCAGAATTGCGAGATATAAAGCCAGAATTACGAGAAATAAAGCCAGAATTACAAGAAATAAAGCCAGAATTACAAGATATAAAGTCAGAATTGCAAGAAATAAAGTCAGAATTGCAAGAAATAAAGTCAGAAGAAATAAAGTCAGAATTACAAGAAATAAAGTCAGAATTACAAGATATAAAGTCAGAATTACAAGATATAAAGTCAGAATTACAAGAAATAAAGTCAGAATTACAAGATATAAAGTCAGAATTAGAAGAAATAAAGTCAGAATTGCAGAAATAAAGCCAGAATTACAAGAAATAAAGCCAGAATTACAAGATATAAAGTCAGAATTGCGAGATATAAAGTCAGAATTGTTGGAAATAAAGTCAGAATTGCGAGATATAAAGTCAGAATTACAAGAAATAAAGCCAGAATTACAAGATATAAAGTCAGAATTGTGAGAAATAAAGTCAGAATTAGAAATAAAGCCAGAATTGCGAGATATAAAGTCAGAATTACAAGAAATAAAGTCAGAATTGTGTGATATAAAGTCAGAATTGCGAGATATAAAGTCAGAATTACAAGAAATAAAGCCAGAATTACAAGATATAAAGTCAGAATTACAAGAAATAAAGTCAGAATTGTTGGAAATAAAGTCAGAATTGCGAGATATAAAGTCAGAATTACAAGAAATAAAGCCAGAATTGTTAGAAATAAAGTCAGAATTGTGAGAAATAAAGTCAGAATTATGAGAAATAAAGCCAGAATTACAAGAAATAAAGCCAGAATTACAAGATATAAAGTCAGAATTACAAGATATAAAGTCAGAATTACAAGAAATAAAGTCAGAATTACAAGAAATAAAGTCAGAATTACAAGATATAAAGTCAGAATTTAGAAATAAAGCCAGAATTACAAGATATAAAGTCAGAATTAGAAATAAAGCCAGAATTACAAGAAATAAAGCCAGAATTACAAGATATAAAGTCAGAATTGCGAGATATAAAGTAAGAATTACAAGAAATAAAGCCAGAATTACAAGATATAAAGTCAGAATTACAAGAAATAAAGTCAGAATTACAAGAAATAAAGTCAGAATTGCAAGATATAAAGTCAGAATTACAAGAAATAAAGCCAGAATTGTTGGAAATAAAGTCAGAATTGCGAGAAATAAAGTCAGAATTACAAGAAATAAAGTCAGAATTACAAGAAATAAAGTCAGAATTACAAGATATAAAGTCAGAATTGTGAGAAATAAAACAATCTGTTTCCTTTCAGAGATGCATGTTCAGTTTGAGAGTGCTCGAGGGATCAGTTTTTGCTTCCCCAGAGCCAAATAATACTTAGTTATGTTTTTATTGTTATGCTGATCCCTCTGCCACGGCTGCCTTGAGTCCCGTATAAATGAATGTGTTATTTGTGTAAACTCTACAGACTGGCTTGTCTCTCTGTTGCGAGTCCAGTGAGGTTTCCTCCATCCCAGAGTGGACTTCTGACCGTTAGTGTGTGAGAGACGCTGGTGAACAGCTTCACACGCTTTCATTCACACCACACTAACAGACCGGAGGAAAGCAGCGTGTATTAAAGCTAAATGGATATATGATTCATGTGGAGTGCAAAAATAATAACTACATAACCAGACAACTCGAAAATACTCTAAATTTGAAGCTATGCAACAAGTACATGTGTTAATGAACTGAAGCTGAGTTTATCCGTGCATCTCATTTACACATCATGATCCGAGGCGCACAGAAAGCATTACGATCTGCTGCTGAGAACTCGTAGAGGTCAGTCAAACATACCAAGCGGCCTGACGTGTCTCCTTGTTCTCTCCCTTTCTCGTTTTGCAGAAGCAGAAAGCAGTGAATCCCACGCAAACACGGAGAGCTGGAATTAGGCCAGATACAGGATTCTGAAGCTGAGTCATTCCATCAGAATCAGTTTAATGTGGGATCTGATGCCGACACTGGAGATGGTATTCGTGGTGCTGGAATATTTGTCATTGGATTTGCATAATAGTGTTGTAAAGTAGCACATGGGGAGCGACTGGAAACTGGAATAATTCAGTGTTTAATCCTGCAGTGCAGAGACTGCCAGAACACATGTGCACGACTCGAAACATGATTTCATGATGCTTTCAGCTCGTGTGAAAACAAAGATGATTCAATTACCAGATTTGTGTATGTATAGGGGTGCCCATGCTGACCCCTGACCCCGCCGAAAGCACCAACAGTGGCACGTGAGCATCAGAACTGGACCACGGAGCAATGGAAGAAGGTGGCCTGGTCTGATGATCACGTGTTCTTTTACATCACGTGGATGGCCGGGTGTGTGTGTGTGGCTTACCTGGGGAACACATGGCCCCAGGATGCACTATGGGAAGAAGGCGAGCCGGCGGAGGTGATGCTTTGGGCAATGTTCTGCTGGGAAACCTTGGGTCTGGCCATCCATGTGGATGTTCCTTTGACACGTCCCACCTACCTAAGCATTGCTGAGACCATGCTAATGTTATGTCATAATGTTATGACTGATCGGTGTATATATTGCAACAGGTCTTTTCTTTACTAAACAGTTTGAATGCTTTTGATTTGAATCAGTCAGATTATTGTCTTTCAGTTTGACTTCCAGTCTTCGTCCAGCTGGCAACATACTATAAGAGGACTGGATGACAATGATTCACACACTATTAATATCCCAGAGCATCTTCAGCACGTCTCCAGCTCAGTGCATCAGTGAGGGCCGGTGTTCATTGATTTAGAGCGATGTCCTGAAGAACAGCTCCTGTAGACGGACACACACCTGAGACCTCCATCCACACAAACACAGAGACGCGGACGACACAAACCTCACGTGGAGTCTCGCACGTTTGAAGATCACATGCCACAATGTGGAGAGCGTGAGATGCTTGATAATGTCTGGAACAGGTGTGGGAACAGCCAGATGGGGAGAAAGCTGCGATACAGAGGAAGCATTTCAGTCCGAACGCTCTGTTTGATTATAGAGGCTCTTGTTCACAAGCAGACCTCTCTGAGTGTATGGATGAACTCATGCCTTGATGGATTGGGAGTGGGAGGAGTTTGGATCAGCTGACAGCTGTCTGTCACACCATGGTCTGCCTGAACTACACCTCAGCTCCAGTCAGTCGCTCAAACTACACGTGTGCTGTATGCTAACGAGCGCTCACATACCAGTGGCATATTATGATTTATCTTCATTAGATTGCTTTGGATAAGTGCATCTGCTGAAGGAATAAATTGATTCGCCCTATGAATCAGGCATACAGTAGATAATGTCTTCTAGAGTTGCAACACTAATTGGTAGTTCATGTTTCAAACAGATGGACAGATGGAGGAATGCTCCTGTGGCGACATTTCTGCAAAATTATATCACGTTGCTTTTTGCTTTTTTTTTAATGATTGTTGATTGAATGTTAAAGAGGACTCTACTGTGCGTCTGTCTCCAGTGTGTGATGCTCCGGATCTTCTCCATCAGTGTCAGGGTTTCTCCTGAAAGTCTTGAGTTTCTTCAGGAACTACACGTCACATTATTCCTCATTATAATAATGCATGCGCAGAATAAAGGGGCGGGGCCTGCTTGAGTTAGTCGTGTGTTGAGACTGGCGGTTATGGTAAGGGCCGGGGCATTTCCCAAACACCAATCACAACACACCGCTCCAGCCAACCAATCAGAGCACAGTGTGCTGTTCAGAAGGCGGGGCTTCAGGAGCAGAGCGTTACTGACAGACTGGGAAGAGAGGAGCCGCAACAATGGAGAATATGAGGAATAATCAACACTCAAGTTGTAGGTGTTTTAATGCCTCTGTAAACTGCAGTGAATTGTATGTATAGGTCATTTTTGCGAAGTTGCAGGTTTTCCTGATGAGCCTGTGTTGCCTGAATGGGATGTGAAGGGGGTCACAGACGCTCCGCTCCGTAGCGCTGAATGAAGCAGAAATCCTCTTCCTGTTAGCACTTGAAAACACTTCACGTTACACAACATGTGTGGGCGGCTGGAAGAAGCTGCTCTTTTTACCACAGGCTTCATTCATCATCTTTTCATCCTGCTCATCCGGCTGGTTTTTGTCACATTATTCCTGTGGACAGAAATCTCATAAGACACGGATGAACAGTTTTGTGCTCGTTCTCAAAGCATATTTCGTGCTGCTAGACATTTCTGACTGAACGATGGGAAACAGAAGCAGAGGCGCTGTCTTTCCAGATGATCAATGGAAATGTTTCGATGTGTAATCCGGATCCTCTTCTTGCTAACCTTACCTAACGTCTGAGTGGTTATGCAACATGATGTCAAAGGCATCAGCATAACAAGCTGGTGTGAAAGGAAGAACCTTTGCTATGAGGTTGTGCCGTATACCAATGAGGAAAGTCAGCTCTCCCTGGTTACATAAAGCTGGCGTGGCATGGTAACAACGCCCTGCAGGAACAATACAAGGTGAGGCTGCTTTCAGATGCTCAGGACTGATGACCATCCCTGATCTGTGCAGAGATCCCTACACAATTCAGCAGGACACCAAGGCCTGCACATGATCACTGAGCTGCACATATACCTGTGTTTGGGAAATAAACATCAGGACATACACTGATCAGGCATAACATTATGACCGGTGAATTGCACTGATGATCTCTTCCTCACGGCTCCTGTTAGTGGGTGGGATATATTAGGCAGCAAGTGAACATTTTGTCCTCAGAGTTGATGTGTTAGAAGCAGGAAAAATGGGCAAGCGTAAGGATTTGAGCGAGTTTGACAAGGGCCAGATTGTGATGGCTAGACGACTGGGTCAGAGCATCTCCAAAACTGCAGCTCTTGTGGGGTGTTCCCGGTCTGCAGTGGTCAGGATCTATCAAAAGTGCTCCAAGGAAGGAACAGTGGAGAACCGGCCACAGGGTCATGGGCGGCCCAGGCTCATTGATGCACGTGTGGAGCGAAGGCTGGCCCGTGTGGTCCGATCAAACAGACGAGCTACTGGAGCTCAAACTGCTCAAGAAGTTAATGCTGGTTCTGATAGAAAGGGCTCAGAATACACAGAGCATCGCAGTTTGTTGCGTATAGGGGGGCATAGCCGCTGACCAGTCAGGGTGCCCATGCTGACCCCTGACCCCGCCGAAAGCACCAACAGTGGCACGTGAGCATCAGAACTGGACCACGGAGCAATGGAAGAAGGTGGCCTGGTCTGATGATCACGTGTTCTTTTACATCACGTGGATGGCCGGGTGTGTGTGCGTGGCTTACCTGGGGAACACATGGCCCCAGGATGCCACAAACAAGTCCGATCCAATGGAGGCCCCACCTATCAACTTACAGGTCTTAAAGGATCTGCTGCTAACATCTTGTTGCCAGATACTACAGCACACCTTCAGGGGTCTAGTGGAGTCCATGCCTTGACGGGTCAGCAAAAGGGGGACCAACACAATATTCATAATTTTATGCCTGATCGGTGTATATAAGTTCTACCCTCTAAAGTTGATACGTGATCATTTCTCAGTTAATAATAAGGTTGGAGTGAGCTCTTAGCCTAACTACACACCAGTGTTTTTCAGAAAACAAGACTTCATATCTTCAGTCCTTTCGATTCTGGAAAATTAAAAACAAGACAAAAATAATGGGTAAGAAAATCATTGCAGTTTTGTCACAGTCGGTGATGGCTGTCAGATTTTCTCATGTGAGAGCCTGCAGATAGCAATGCATGTAGATTTAATCAAAAATGTCATGCTGCCGCTTTACAATCCATTGCTTTATATCTTTGGCCAACAAGAATCATTTCCAGCTCAGGAGAGAAATACAAGCAGATCTCTCTGGGCTTTCCTTCCTCTCCCGTCCAGCTGCTCCGCTGATGAGGTGTGTGTGTGTGTGTGTGTGTGTGTGTGTGTGTGTGTGTGTGTGTGTGTGTGTGTGTGTGTGTGTGTGTGTGTGTGTGTGTGTGTGTGTGAAACCAGTTATCATACACACACAGACATAAGATCAAGTTGAATCATAATCATACGTGACAATAAGCTGCTGACACATCATAGATCAATGTATGACAAAATATGTTGTAAGAGTTATAATAATGATGTTGAGATATAATCGGCGCTGCTGTCACTGCTTGAATTTAATGAATAGTTTTTTCATGACGTTACAAATGGACTGAAATGTAACAATAAACAGCAATCAAGTCAGTGGTTGTGGTTTGAAATGATCTATCATTCTCTTTTGTTATTCATAATTATTTTAATTGCCGAACAATTACATATTAGTATTGTGACGGGTGAAGAAGCACGACACGGGAGTGCAGGTGAGTTCCCGAAGGGTGGATTTTATTACAGTTGGGGTGGAAAATAGCAAAGCGTGGGGTAAGGCAGGCGGTGGGTGCTCGGTGCTCGGCGTCTCTCCTTTGGTCCTTGTGCGCAGTGGTGCAGAGTGGGTCCGTGCTCTCCAGTGGTGAAGGGGCTGGCGGTCACACGCTGCTCTCTGTGGGGAATAGCATAGGATAAGGTTAGCCGAGTCTTGTGGAGACATCTCTCACCTCTCTGTACGTCTGTCCCGCTTATGAGCGGGCTCCTGATCCTCCACAGGTGTGACCGCTCAGCCCGTGATGAGGTGCAGGTGTGGCTGATCGGTTTCAGGCGGCGCTGATGAAGGCTCGGGGCGCTTGTCACCTCCCCTGGCGTCGACCTGTTCCTGTGGAGAAGTGGGGAAACTGGGGTGGGTGGGGAGTGGGCCCTGACAGACCTCAAAGCTGCCCATATCCGGGAGAGACCGTCGGCGTTGGCGTTGGCCGTCCCTGCCCGGTGTTGCACAGTGAAGTGGAAGTCCTGGAGCGCGAGGAACCATCTAGTCACTCTGGCGTTCGTATCCTTCGCCCGGGCCATCCACTGTAAGGGCGTGATCGGTCATCAAGGTGAAGTGCCGTCCGAGGAGGTAATACCGGAGCTCCAGGACTGCCCACTTGACGGCCAACGCCTCCTTCTCGACGGTCGCGTACCGTTGTTCGGCGGGGGTCAGCTTCCGGCTGATGTAGATCACCGGGTGTTCCTCGCCGTCTATGACCTGGGACAAGACGGCTCCCAACCCGGTGTCGGATGCGTCCGTCTGCAACAGGAAGGCGGTTGAAATCCGGGCGCGAACCGCGGGCTCCGCTGTGAGGCCGTCTTGATCTGCTGGAATGCTGTCTCCCGTCGGTGCTCACGGGACTATCTCCGGTTGCCCCTTCCTGGTCAGGTCTGTCAGGAGGCGCTAAGGAGGAGAAGTTAGGGATGAAGCACCGGTAATACCCCGCCAACCCCAAAAAGGCCCGTACCTGAGTCTTGGAGGTGGGCCGCGGCGCGGTGGCGGATGGCCGTCACCTTCTTCTCCTGGGGCGGATTAGGCGCGACCCACCTGGTAGCCCAGGTACCCGCTTCTGCTAGGGCCAGGTGGCATTTCCGGGGTTGGCGGTCAGGCCAGCCGGCGGAGCTCGACAGCACCTTCCGCGTCAATCGGTCCAGATGGTCCTCCCAGGTCTCCGAGTGGATGGCGGCGTCGTCCAAATCTGCGCGCGCATCGCCTGATGCGGCGGAGGAGGATGTCCATGAGCCGTTGGAGCGTGGCTGGGGCCCGTGCAGGCGAAGGAAGGACCGGTACTGCCAGTGGCCACTAGGGGTGGAGAAGGCGGTCTTTGGCTTGGCGTTCTCGGTCAGCGGGACTTGCCAGTACCCCTTGGTCAGGTCGAGGTGGAGATGTGCGGGCCCTCCCAGGCGATCTAGGAGCTCGTCTACTCGGGGCATGGGGTAGCCGTCGAACTCGGAGACCTCATTTAGCGTGAAGTCGTTGCAGAAGCGGAAGGTGCCGTCGGGCTTGGGGACCATGACAATGGGGCTGGCCCACGGGCTGCGGGATGGTTCGATGACCCCAACTTCAACATCTCCTGCACCTGCGTCCTCGATGGCGTGTCGCGAGCCTCCGGAACCGGTAGGGCCGTTGCCGTCTGGCGACCCGGTGTGCGGGCGTCGTGCTCCAGAACTCGAGTCCGCCGGGGCGGCGAGAACACCGCAGAAAACTGACTGACCAGGTGCTGCAGCTCGGCCTTCTGGGTGGCGGCGAGCTGAGGTCCATGTCGACCACCACGGGAGGGCCAGCGGCGCGGAGAGTTGGGGTCCCGTCCCCACCCAGCGCTTCAGGAGGTTCACGTGATAGAGCTGGTCCTCCTTCCTTCTCCCGGCTGGCGTGCGCGTAAGTGACCGGGCCGACCTTCTCGGTGACGGGCCCTGCCACGTGGCCAGAACTTACAGGCGGTGGGGACCAGGGCGAGGCGTGGTCTCTCTCCGGAACTCCAGCGGTTGGGCCCCTGTTGTAGTGTCGCTGTTGGGCTTGCTGTGCTTGGGTGAGGTGTTCCCGGACGATGGGCATTACCGGTCGATCCGCTCTCGCATCTGCCTTACGTGCTCGGCGGTGGTTCGATGGGCGGCGGCTGCTGTTCCCAGGCCTCTCGGGCCACGTCCAGTAGGCAGCGGGGTTGCGGCGAAGAGGAGCTCGAATGGGGTAAAGCCAGTGGGCGCCTGGGGTACCTCGGATCGAAGAGCACGTAAGGCAGCATCAGATCCCAGCGCGGGGTCCTCGGCGCCACTCGGCGCAGCATCCGCTTGAGCGTTTGGTTGAACCGCTCTACTAGGCCGTCGGTCTGGGGATGGTAGACAGTCGTGCGTATTTGTTGGACCTTCAGGAGCTTACACATCTCGGCCATCACTCTGGACATGAGCAGGGTGCCCTGGTCAGTCAGTATCTGGGCGGGAGACCCACCCGGCTACCCAGCAGGAACAGTTCCTGGGCGATGGCTTTCGCGGTGGCCTTACGGAGGGCGGCTTCTGGGTAGCGGGTGGCATAATCCCGATGACCAGGATGTGCTCATGGCCCGGGCGGACCGGCAGCGGCCCTACCAGATCCATTCCTATCCGCTCGAAGGGCACCTCGATGATAGGCAGCGGGATCAGCGGGCTGGGGAGAAGCCGGGCGGCGTCCTGACAGGTCGGGCAGGACTGGCAAAACCGCTTGACTTCGGCCTCCAGGCCTGGCCAGTGGAACCGGTCCCGGGCGCTGAATGGTGTTCTGGGCCCCCAGGTGGCCTGCCATGGGATGTGTGTGGGCTATCTCTAACAGGGCCTCCGTCTTGGAGCGGGGCACAACCAGCAGTCGCTTTTCCTCCCCCCTCCGCTGGGCAACACAGTAGAGCAGACCATTCTGTATCATAAAGTGTGGAGTGGGGTGGGGTCCCGGCTGGAGCTCCTTCCCATCCACCACTCTCACCTGGGTCCAGCAGTGTTTCAGGCGGTCATCCTCGTGTTGCTCCTTGGCGAAGGCCCCAGCCCCAGTGACCTGCTGGTAGAGATCAAAGAACAGGTTAGAATCACGGGGGTTTGACTCACCATCCCTAGGGCTGTCCGAGGCCAACAACACGGGACGCCGCCTGGATCTCCTGGACTTCCTCCGTCGTGGCGGTTCCCGGCCACGCTGGCGGGCTGGGTGGTAGCGAGCAGGCGGTCAAACCCTGGCCAGTCTCTCCCGAGAAATGCGGGCACTGGCAGCTCCTTGAGGATCCCCACTTCCACCGGCCAGGATCCGGCGGGCGGCAATGGTGGCAGCGTCTGGCGGTACTTCCTCGTGTCGCCATGTACACAGGTGGCGGCCAGCCTGCGTCTTCGTCTCCGCCAGCGGAGGTAGGGCGCTGGTCTTCACCAGGCTGACAGCGCTGCCAGAGTCCAAGAGAGCGAGTGCGGCCGGCCGTTGATCGTAACTTCCGCCAGCGGCGCTGTGTACCGGTGTGTACCACACAGCCCGCCAGCCAAGCTCGTCCCGAGGCGAGGTTCTTGGTGGGCATGGGTTCATCCTGTGGGCGGGAACCGCCGGTCTGCCTACTGGCAGCGGGGTGCCCTCGGCGCGCGTCGCTCCTGGACCACCCGCCGGGAAAAGGTGGCGCTCGCTCCCCAACCTCCCGGTGTTGGGCGGCCTCCGCCAGCTCAATGGCCTCCGCCAGCTCGTCGATGTTCGCCGGGTTCCGCATCCCGCTGCTTGGCGGCGGGCGGAAGAGCTCGCAGAAGGCGGTCGACCGACGCGCTCCGCTACCTGGTGGGCGGTGGGATCCCGGCCAACAGCCAATGTTGGGCTAGGCGGAACAGACTCGCTGCTTGCGCCGGGCGGGCCGTCGTGTGTCATAAGCCCACTCATGAAACTGCTGTGCGGCACTAAGCGGCGATAAGCCCGCCCGACCCAAAATCTCCTTTTTCAATTCCTCATACGAAGCACTTTGCTCGGGGTTAGGCGAAATAGGCGCTGCGCCTCTCCGTCAGGCGGACCCACAATCCCCACTCTTCTCTGGGCCACGCCTCCGGGCGCGATGGCTTCAAACATCTGCAGATACAATCCGACATCGTCGTGTGCCGTCATCCGTGGCATTAGCTGGGTGGCCTGAGCCGGGGATCAGGTAGCGGAGTTCGCTGGGCAGCGGCAGTGCGGGCGGCGAGCTCGCTCGGCTTCCCCTTGTCGGGAGGCCATGTGCTCCATTATTTGTTGCTGGCGGATGCTCACCTCGGTGAGGTGTTTCAGAAGCTTCGTCCATGCTGGGGAGGAGCGCCACCTGTGGGAACAGAGAGGAATGTGATCCACCAGTAACAGAAAAAAAACCGGAAGTCCGCAGCAAAAAACAAACCAGCCGGTTTCGGGGTGAACCGAGTGGTGAACTCCACGTGCAGGGAAGTGTCGGTGTCTTCTTCACTGTAATGCCCGCATTCTCCACCAGTGTGACGGGGTGAAGAAGCACACGACACGGGAGTGCAGGTGAGTTCCCCGAAGGGTGGATTTTATTTACAGTTGGGGTGGAAAATAGCAAACGTGGGGTAAGGCAGGCGGTGGGTGCTCGGTGCTCGGCGTCTCTCCTTTGGTCCTTGTGCGCAGTGGTGCAGAGTGGTCCGTGCTCTCCAGTGGTGAAGGGGCTGGCGGTCACGCTGCTCTCTGTGGGGAATAGCATAGGATAAGGTTAGCCGAGTCTTGTGGAGACATCTCTCCCCTCTCTGTACGTCTGTCCCGCTTATGAAGCGGGCTCCTGATCCTCCACAGGTGTGACCGCTCAGCCCGTGATGGCGGGTGCAGGTGTGGCTGATCGGTTTCAGGCGACGCTGATGAAGGCTCGGGGCGCTTGTCACAGTATTAAAGGGACAGTTCACCCAAAACTGTGAATCCTGTCATTAATTCCTCATGTCAAACCCGTCAGACCTTCGCTCATCTTCAGACACACATGAAGATATTCCTGATGAACTCCCAGAGCTCTCCGACCCCTCCATAGACAGCACTGTGATGGACACTTTCAAGGGCCAGACAGGAAGTAAAGCCATGGTTAGAATAGCCCATGTGACTCCGTGTGTGTGTGTGTGTGTGTGTGTGTGTGTGTGTGTGTGTGTGTGTGTGTGTGTGTGTGTGTGTGACCACTTTATTCATCAATCTCTTCTCTGTCTGACTCTGACGCTGTTTTTTTATTTTTTTTAATTTTATTTGTTATAGTAGTTTACACAATGCAAGTGATCATATGCATACACACACGTGTAGTGGATAGAAAAACAAAACAATATCAAATATATAGGAAAACCAACAAAGAAAACAGAAACAAAACAACTGAATATAAATATAGTGATGTCTGCAGGTACATTTGGTAGGTTTAAGCAATGGAATATTTTGGTGATATAGATGTATACAAGGGTAATTTGAGATGCTTATAGTTATAGTTATAAATTTATACTTAAGGTAGTATTCATAACAAAAAATAATAACAAATAATGACTGTAGTAATAACAGTAATGGTGGTAGTAGTGAAAGCTAAAAGTATCAGTAGTAGTGACAGTAATAATTGTAATTATAGTAATAGTAGTATTGATTGTAGCTAATAGTAATAATAGTGATAGTAACACTAGTAGTGGCATTAGCTATAATACACATGACAATAATAACAGTAATAATAATAATAATAATCAATGTAATGTTAGCATTAGTAATTCAAAGTAATATAAATCATGATATTGATGAACCGATTAGACCTGGCAATCCAGTTATTGTGGAGGGAACACATGGTCTATGTCTGGGACTCTGATGTCATCATCACACGCATGCATCATGTGATCAGCATCGGCCAATGGTGAGCCAGCGTTCTGGTGTAGAACTCTGAAGCTCTGCACTGTGTTTACTTTGCCGACGGTGATGGACTCTTATTTTCTTATTCTGTTTTGTTTCCTTTAGTTCCTGTTTCCATTCTCTGGGTAACTGATAATGCTCTCGTTTGTTTCTGTGGTAATTTGCTCCTTCGCCTTGTATTTATACTCTATGTTCAGTTTTATATAGTTAGCGTTTCTCATATGATGTTACTGTGAGTGTTTGGCATCATAAATAAAGACTGTTTATTTGTATCTGTTTCGTTACTGTCATATATACTGACTGGTTTGTTTAGATTCATTAATGAGATCACAAAAATGTGAGGCTTTGAAAAGTCAAAGTATAAATGATTGCATCTATAATACATTTCACAAATGGACATTTTGACAAGTCATTGTTCCAAACGTGCCTGGCATGGTTGAGTATCAGGAGTGTGTTTGTGTGAAGATCTCTTGAGTCTGATCGAGCGTTTGATGTGGCCTTTTCTGTTAATCCTGCTCTCACGATGTAAAAGACACTGCGTTCAGCTGATTTAATGAACAGCATCTTCATTTTAGAGAATCACAACAGCACAGACCTTTCAGATTCAGTAAACGAACATCTGCATATTACACAACCTCTCGTATTCGCACACAAAATCATAAGAGGTCGTGGTACATGCATGTCTAACTATAGGGACTCTGTTGTCTGATATTTTGAAGAGTGTTAGTAATCACACAGTTGACGGTAGTCATTGACTTCCATAGTGGAAAACAAAATACATAGAAGTCAATGGCTATCATCAACTGTGTGATTACCAACACTCTTCACGATATCAGAAGAAAGTGTCTCAGACTGACTCTGAACATGTCGATACTGAACCGCTTTACAGAAGGTCAGCTTGAGAAGTCTATTCATGCTGAGCTCATGTTTGCCTATAATTACACATTTACCACTGATCAATGAAGAGTGCTGGTGGAGCTGGTGAACGATCAGATCATGCTTTATAAGGCTGGAGATCTTGGCTGTGTTCCCAATGGAAGGCGTGGTGTTGACGGAGATGGAGACTCAAGCAGTTGACACATATTTCTGCTGTGGCATGATCAGCCTTTATATACTGTCACACGCCCAGCACAAGTGCATACTGCTATAACAGCAGCGGAGAGACATATCAGACGTTCTGGACTTCAGATGTGTGTAGAAGTACATCATGTGTAAGAAAGTACTATGTTTCTCTACTTACGTTTTTTAATTTCTGTGATTGCTGTAAAAGACGATGAGATGGATAGCAAATCTTTATTGAAACTCATCCATTGCCTTTGCATATTCTTGGCTTTGTAGTGAAAACACATGTGAGAGATCTGACACACACTCAGCAGTGACAGTGTGCTCCTCTTAGCTCTCATTAGCCCCGTTTAACCTCCCAAATGGCAGAGAGAAAGTGGGAATGACCTCATGTCTGAATCTCAGAGGATGGATGTGGCGGAGGGGCG
Organism: Gobiocypris rarus; assembly: GCA_023029165.1. Classification (NCBI taxonomy): domain Eukaryota; kingdom Metazoa; phylum Chordata; class Actinopteri; order Cypriniformes; family Gobionidae; genus Gobiocypris; species Gobiocypris rarus. The sequence goes on along the minus strand of CM040931.1, from coordinate 34,450,352 downwards.
TGGCCCGCGAAGTCTGCAGCGGGAGAGAGAGAACGGAGCCGAGCGGGAGTAAGTAGGTCAAGTGCAGACGAGTAACACCTGTGTCTGATTGCAGTAATTGGCGTGGAGAGACTGCATTTAAGCAGCAGCAGGCTGAGGAGAGAGAGAGAGAGACCTGGACTGGGACTACGCGGCGACTGAGAGGACTGAAGGTTTACGGAGAAATCGAGTGATACTGAAACAAGAATTTATGAGTGATACTGATCTGAGAGTTTATGAATGTGAAGTTATAACGGCGTCCTTTGTGTTTACTATTTCTTGTGAGAAATAAAAAGTCCATAAGTCCCAGTCACGCCGACCCGCCTTCTTCCTTCCTCACACACACACAGAAAATCCGAACCTTCACTACACTGGTGCGAAACCGGGAAGGAAGAAGTTTGCCGCCATGGAACCTCCGTCACGCACCCCACTTGCGGACATTGTACAATCGTCAACCTTGGTCGCCGGTCTCAAGAAACCCAACAAGATCTGCGGGCCGTCAGGGAGGAGCAACAAATGAGATTTGAGGCGCTCCTCCAGGCCCAGCATGAAGACCGCGAGCTGTTCGGAGCTGGATCGACCGGGAGGTTCGGGCCGCCCCAAATCCACCTGCGACTCGGCGCCACCATCTCCCTCTCGAAGATGGGACCGGTGGGCGACCGGGCGTTCATCGACCTCTTGAGAGAGTCCGCCGGCGAGGTGGCCCAGGAGGACTGGTCTATCGGCTCCTGCCGCTGTTGTCGGAGAAGCGCGGGTAGCCGCACACCAGCTACCAGTCCAGAACCTCCTGGTCTCACGGCGACCTCAAGCGCGCAATCCTGCAGCGGGTCGGCGGACCCGAAGCAACACCGTCAGCGCTTCCGCTCGCTGGCTCTGGAGGAGTTCGGCGGCCCGCCGTCTTCGCGCACCAGCTCCGGGACTCGTGCGCAAGTGGCTGATGGCGGCCAGGCGGCGTCGAGGAAGTCATCGATCGTGTGGTACTGGAGCAGTTCGTCGCGCGGCTGCCAAGGAAGACCGCCCAATGGGTCCAGTGCCACCGCCCGGCGTCGCGACCAGGCCATCCAGCTGGCGGAGGACCAAATGGTGGCGTGCCACGGGGTCGCGAGCCCCTTCCAGCGGCTTCTCTCTCTCTTCTCCGGCTCCTTCCCCTCTCCCCCTCCTTCTAAGCCTATCCCTCTTCCCAGGTCACGGCGGGGCAGCCCAGACCAGCACCGCGGTGGAGGACAGAGGCCGTCCGACGCACCGGCAGCACCCAGGCCAGCGCCCAGGAGGGAGTGAACCCGGACCCCTTTCGTCCCGTCATCCCGGCACTCTCTCACGCCAATTCACGGACCGCTACCAGCCACTAGGGCGGCGGGAGGCCTGGGCCGGCTTGTTGGCGTTGCGGGGACCCGGGCATTTCATCGACCGGTGTCCAGTGATGGAGGTGGGGACACTGGTCAGGGTCCCGATGCGCGCAAGCCGCCCTCGATCAAGCTGGCCTGTACCAGATACCTGTGAGTATCAAGGGGTACATATCAGGCTTTGGTGGATTCAGGTTGTAACCAGACCTCAATACATCAAAGCCTGATTTGCCCTAAGGCGTTGGATAACAGCCGCATGGTTAAGGTGAGGTGTGTGCGGGAAGTGGTGAACTATCCGTTGTTGCCCGTGGATATTCAATTCAGGGGACAAAAGCATAGTGTGGAGGTGGCAGTTAACCCGCATCTCCGGCATCCGCTAATTCTGGGAACAAATTGGCCTGCATTTAATAAATTATTACGGTGCTTGTGTGCGGGTGCCTCTTGGGAAAAGAAAGCGAAATAGAAAGGTGGCGGTGGCTCAGGTGGGTGAGGTGGATTCGGGACCACGGGACTGGTTCGGGGAACAGAGCGCGGCGAGCTCCCATCTTCTCCGACGCGATGACTTTCCCGGAGCAGTCCCAGGATGAGGCGCTCAAAAGCGGCGTTCGCGCGAGTCCGTTCCATCGACGGCCACCTCGTACACCCTGACCAGCCGCTTTCCTATCCATATTTCGCAGTGATAAAAGATCGCTTGTATCGGGTGACCCAAGGCGCCCAGTCAAAACAAGATACAATGCAGTTATTAGTACCCAAAAGCCGTCGGAAATGCTTTTCCAGGCGGCTCACGCTAATCAATGGCGGGCATTTAGGACAAGCGGCTACACTAAACCGACTAATGGCCCGATTTTTGGCGGGCATTCACGAGAATATGCGCAGGTGGTGTGCGTCTTGTCGTGAATGTCAGCTGGTGAACCCGCCGGCCACCCCAAAGCACCATTGTGCCCCCTTCCGTTGATGCAGGTCCCTTGAAAGAATTGGGATGGACCTCATCGGGCCATTAGAACGGTCAGCAAGAGGACATCGTTTTGCGTTGGTACTAGTGGACTACGCAACCACGATATCCCGAAGCAGTCCCGCTCCGCGCGATCTCGGCGAAAAGTGTCGCGAGCGCTGTTTGTTAATCTCGGGTGGGAATCCCCAAAGAGATTCTCACCGATCAAGGCACGGCATTTATGTCACGGACAATCCGCGAACTTTACGAATTATTGGGCATTAAGCGATTCGGACCAGCGTCTATCACCCACAAACAGGCGGGCTGGTCGAGCGCTTTGTCGCACTGGAAAACCATGATTCGAAAGTTTGTGCGAGATGCCAAAAATTGGGATAAATGGCTGGAACCTCTGTTGTTCGCTGTCCGCGAGGTCCCCAAGCCTCCACGGGTTTTCCCCTTCGAGCTGCTCTATGGGCGCCAGCCACGGGGTGCTGGATGTCCTTAGAGAGGCTTGGGAGGGCGGGCCTTCCATAAGCAAACGAAATTCAGTATGTCTTGGATCTGAGAACAAAACTCCACACGTTGGGCGGCTATCCATGGAGAATTTGTTACAGGCTCAAGACAGACAGAGACAGCTGTATAACAGAGGTGCCCAGCTGCGACAATTTTCACCGGGAGATAAGGTGCTTGTATTACTCCCTACGTCTAGCTCTAAATTACTCGCAAAGTGGCAAGGGCCCTTCGTGGTCACGGCGAGTTGGGGATCTTAACTATGAGGTCGTTCGCTCAGATAGGGACGGGGCTCGTCAAATTTACCACCTCAACCTCCTTAAAAATGGTGGGCGGAGTCGGTGATGCTGGCGACGGTAGTGAGTGGGGAGGAGGATCTCGGGCCAGAGGCGGTCCAAAAGCCTCAATCCATCGCTCTGGCCACGGGGGGAGACCACCTCTCGCCCTCGCAGCTCACCGACGTGAAACACTTACAAGCTGAGTTTGCTGACGTTTTCTCGCCCCTACCGGGTCGAACGGACCTTATTCAACACCACGTTGAGACCGAGCCGGGCGTGGTGGTTCGCAGCGGCCGTACCGCTTGCCTGAACACAAAAAGAAAATAGTTCAGACAGAATTAGAGGCAATGCTAGACATGGGAGTGATAGAAGAATCCAACAGTGACTGGCGAGCCCGATAGTTTTGGTTCCCAAACCTGGCGGCTCGGTCCGCTTCTGTGTGGATTATCGGAAAGTCAGCAGCGGTGTCGAAGTTTGGCGCTTATCAATGCCAAGGGTCGAGAATTGCTTGATCGGCTAGGGACCGCTCGATTTTATTCGACACTGGACTTGACAAAAGGTTATTGGCAGATCCTTAACTCCAATGACCAAAGAAAAACCGCTTTCACCACGCCGTTTGGGTTACACCAATTTGTTACCCTTCCGTTCGGATTGTTCGGGGCCCCTGCAACCTTCCAGCGACTGATGGACAGGATTCTCCGGCCGCATGCTGCATATGCCGCTGCCTATCTGGATGATATCATCATCTACAGCGCGGACTGGCAGCGTCATATGCAGCATTGCGAGCTGTCCTAAAGTCGCTGCGAAGGCGGGACTCACGGCCAACCCGAAGAAGTGTGCAATTGGGCGGGTGGAAGTAAGATATCTGGGCTTCCACTTGGGTCATGGGCAGGTGCGTCCCCAAATTGACAAGACCGCGCAGTTGCGACCTGCCGAGACCCAAGACCAAAAAGGAGGTTAGACAGTTCCTGGGGCTAGCAGGATACTACAGAAGGTTTGTACCTAATTATTCGGACCTTGCTAGCCCGCTGACTGATCTAACTAAAAGGAAGTACCAGATACAGTTCAGTGGACGGAGCGGTGCCAGCAGGCTTTCACCCAGATAAAGGCTGCTCTGTGTGGTGGCCCGCTCTTACAGGCTCGAACTTTTCTCTCCCTTTTCTCCTGCAGACGGACGCATCGGACAGGGGCTGGGCGCAGTCCTGGCCCAGGAGGTGGAGGTGAGGAGGCGGCCGGTGCTGTACATCAGTCGGAAGCTCTCTAAGAGAGAGGCGATGTACAGCACCATAGAGAAGGAGTGTCTGGCCATCAGGTGGGCCGTCCTCACCCTTCGCTACTACCTCCTGGGCGCGAGTTCACCCTCTGTTCGGACCACGCCCCCTTGCAGTGGCTCCACCGCATGAAGGATACCAGCGGATCACCCGTTGGTATCTAGCGTTACAACCTTTTAAGTTCAAGGTGGTCCACAGGCCGGGTGCTCAGATGGCTGTGGCTGACTTTCTCTCAGGAGGAGGCCGCAGGCCGGATGGCTCCCGGCCTGAGTCGGCGGTGGGGGTATGTGGCGGAGGCGTGGCCCGCGAAGTCTGCAGCGGGAGAGAGAACGGAGCCGGCGGGAGTAAGTGGGTCAAGTGCAGGCAGTAACACCTGTGTCTGATTGCAGTAATTGGCGTGGAGAGACTGCATTTAAGCAGCAGCAGGCTGAGGAGAGAGAGAGACCTGGACTGGGACTACGGCGACTGAGAGGACTGAAGGTTTACGGAGAAATCGAGTGATACTGAAACAAGAATTTATGAGTGATACTGATCTGAGAGTTTATGAATGTGAAGTTATAAGCCCACGGCGTCCTTTGTGTTTACTATTTCTTGTGAGAAATAAAAAGTCCATAAGTCCCAGTCACGCCCGACCCGCCTTCTTCCTTCCTCACACACACACAGAAAATCCGAACCTTCACTA
>CM040931.1:34400319-34442819 GCA_023029165.1 Gobiocypris rarus | reverse complement strand
GGTGGATGGATGGATGAATGGGTGGATGGGTGGATGGATGGATGAATGGGTGGATGGGTGGATGGATGGATGAATGGGTGGATGGATGGATGGATGGGTGGGTGGGTGGTTGGATGGATGGATGGATGGATGGATGTGATGGGTGGATGGATGTGATGTGTGGATGGATGGATGGATGGATGGATGGATGGATGGATGGATGGATGGATGGGTGGATGGATGTGATGTGTGGATGGTTGGATGGATGGGTGGATGGGTGGATGTGAATAAAAGTTGAATAAATGTAGATGTTACCATGTATCGGTTCAGAGAAAATCCAGTCCATTTCCACTGATCGTGCCACTTCCTCAAAAGACACAAGTGTGCGTGCGATGCAGGGAGAGCGTCTTCCCATCCAGACTTCAGTCGTCTCGGGAGGAAGGAAGCGCAGCTTCTGCTGAGATCAGGGACTCTGCTGTGTTTGTCACAAAAAGAGGAACGACGACGCTTCTCCTTCCTTGCCTGTCCCGACAGAGACTCCATCACTCTCTCAGCAGGTCTGCATGAACACCAGCACGGCCTCACGCACGCAGTGTTTAACGCTCCACACAGACAAGCCAATAAATCACAGGAGAACCTAAAAGCAAGCGATCACCTGGTTCTTCTCTCTTCCTGAGGATGCACAGAGAGGTTTCTGTGCTTTACGGAGGCCTCTTGTTCTCCTCAGACGCTCTGTGAATGTGCTAGCCTAGCAAACACTGACTGTGAGTATGACAGCAGATGGTGGCCTCTTACAAAGCAGAAAAGATTGAGTTTCCCATGAATATTTCAGCGTCAATCTGAATGTATGATGTGTTTGTGTGTGAGGGAGAAGCAGATGTGATTTCCTGACGTTTGCCCTCAGTAATCCTCATCATTCTGGCACGTGCCGGATGGCATCGGATAGAAACGGAGCTGGGAACGCCAGGATTGCCTTCCAGCACTGAAACGCAGCTCGCTACGCTCTCGTAGGCAATAAACACCTTATCTGTAATGGTTTCCTTGAGCCGAGGCACTGGTGCGTGAGGCTGGGCTGCGAGTCTTTCTGAATGGAGTCTGTTTCTGCGGTGCACGGATTACGAGTCTCATCTCGAGCCATTAGCCCGGCCCATGAGCCGGATTAGCATTAGCTCTTCCTCCGCATCTGGCAGGAGTGTGAAAACGGAGGTTTGTGGAGGCAGAGATTGGAACATGAGCTGAAACTGCAGCCGTGTGAATATGGCAGCTGCACATTAATGCTTATATAACATTATGAATGAGCATATGCTGGTGTATGTGATCATCAGTGTGTGCCGTGTGTTCATGTCTCAGTCTGAAATCAATCATTAACACTGAGCTCAGTCCTTCCATCCTTCACTCGTTTAACTAGCGCTGAGTAGATTACAGTAATCTATAGCCTGTTACCGATTACTAATAACACAGAAACATCTGTTGCAATACACGTTTAGGTAATGTATGTGGATTACTTTCAACATGAAGACATGAACAACATGAAGTGCATTACACGTGACATTATATCTGGGTTTCCCAAACGGGTTCATGTTCAGCTAATCATCAAATCATCAAATATAACTGTGCAATTACAACCGGAAAACTATATTAATACAGTGAAAACAGAAATTACATCACAGAGCCAAAATAGGTTTGAAAATGTTTTGTCCAGCCTTCCAGAATCAATGATTAATGAGTCACTGAATGATTTCCTGCCATTGTGTGATCATGTAATCCATAAAGAGTAACTGTAATCTGATTACAAGCGTTTAAAATGTAATATAATTACAATGCATTATTTCTAATTGTGTTGTTTTATTAGTTTGTGTGTGAGTGCGTTTCAGTGTGTGTGTGTGTGTGTGTGTGTGTGTGTGTGTGTGTGTGTGTGTGTGTGTGTGTGTGATGGGTGTGTGTGTGTGTGTGTGTGTGTGTGTGTGTGTGTGTGTGTGTGTGTGTGTGTGTGTGTGTGTGTGTGTGTGTGTGTGTGTGTGTGTGTGTGTGTGTGTGTGTGTGTGTGTGTGTGTGTGATGGGTAGGTTTAGGGGCAGGGGCAGTGTGTGTGTGTGTGTGTGTGTGTGTGTGTGTGTGTGTGTGTGTGTGTGTGTGTGTGTGTGTGTGCAGTGTGTGTGTGTGTGTGTGTGTGTGTGTGTGTGTGTGTGTGTGTGTGTGTGTGTGTGTGTGTGTGAGTGTGTGTGAGTGTGTGTGTGTGTGTGTGTGTGTGTGTGATGGGTAGGTTTAGGGGCAGGGGCAGTGTGTGTGTGTGTGTGTGTGTGAGTGTGTGTGAGTGTGTGTGTGTGTGTGTGTGTGTGTGTGATGGGTAGGTTTAGGCAGGGCAGTGTGTGTGTGTGTGTGTGTGTGTGTGTGTGTGTGTGTGTGTGTGTGTGTGTGTGTGTGTGTGTGTGTTGGGGAGTGTGTGTGTGTGTGAGTGTGTGTGTGTGTGTGTGTGTGTGTGTGTGATGGGTAGGTTTAGGGGCAGGGGCAGTGTGTGTGTGTGTGTGTGTGTGAGTGTGTGAGTGTGTGTGTGTGTGTGATGGGTAGGTTTAGGGGCAGGGCAGTGTGTGTGTGTGTGTGTGTGTGTGTGGTGTGTGTGTGAGTGTGTGTGTGTGTGAGTGTGTGTGTGTGTGTGTGTGTGTGTGTGTGTGTGTGTGTGTGTGTGTGTGATGGGTAGGTTTAGGGGCAGGGGCAGTGTGTGTGTGTGTGTGTGTGTGAGTGTGTGTGAGTGTGTGTGTGTGTGTGATGGGTAGGTTTAGGGGCAGGGGCAGTGTGTGTGTGTGTGTGTGTGTGTGTGTGTGAGTGTGTGTGTGTGTGTGTGTGTGTGTGTGTGTGTGTGTGTGTGTGTGTGTGTGTGTGTGTGTGTGTGTGTGTGTGTGTGTGTGTGTGTGTGTGTGTGTGTGTGATGGGTAGGTTTAGGGGCAGGGGCAGTGTGTGTGTGTGTGATGGGTAGGTTTAGGGGCAGTGTAGGGGGATAGAATGTACAGTTTGTACGGTATAAAAAACATTACGTCTATGGAGAGTCCCCACAAAGAAAGTGAACCAGACGTGTGTGTGTGTGTGTGTTTCAGAGAGAGTGTGTGTGTGTGTGTGTGTGTGTGTGTGTGTGTTTCAGAGAGAGTGTGTGTGTTTGTGTGTATATACACTCACCTAAAGGATTTTTAGGAACACACACTAATACTGTGTTTGACCCCCTTTCGCCTTAATTCTACGTGGCATTGATTCAACAAGGTGCTGAAAGCATTCTTTAGAAATGTTGGCCCATATTGATAGGATAGCATCTTGCAGTTGATGGAGATTTGTGGGATGCACATCCAGGGCACGCACATCCCAAAGATGCTCTATTGGGTTGAGATCTGGTGACTGTGGGGGGCCATTTTAGTTCAGTGAACTCATTGTCATGTTCAAGAAACCAATTTGAAATGATTGGAGCTTTGTGACGGTGCATTATCCTGCTGGAAGTAGCCATCAGAGGATGGGAACATGGTGGTCATAAAGGGATGGACATGGTCAGAAACAATGCTCAGGTAGGCCGTGGCATTTAAACCATGCCCAATTGGCACTAAGGGGCCTAAAGTGTGCCAAGAAAACACCCCACACCATTACACCACCACCACCAGCCTGCACAGTGAAAACATCCCCCACACCATTACACCACCACCACCAGCCTGCACAGTGAAAACATCCCCCACACCATTACACCACCACCACCAGCCTGCACAGTGAAAACATCCCCACACCATTACACCACCACCACCAGCCTGCACAGTGAAAACATCCCCACACCATTACACCACCACCAGCCTGCACAGTGAAAACACCCCACACCATTACACCACCACCACCAGCCTGCACAGTGAAAACATCCCCACACCATTACACCACCACCACCAGCCTGCACAGTGAAAACATCCCCACACCATTACACCACCACCACCAGCCTGCACAGTGAAAACATCCCCACACCATTACACCATCACCACCAGCCTGCACAGTGAAAACATCCCCACACCATTACACCACCACCACCAGCCTGCACAGTGGGAACATCCCCACACCATTACACCACCACCACCAGCCTGCACAGTGAAAACATCCCCACACCATTACACCACCACCACCAGCCTGCACAGTGAAAACACCCCACACCATTACACCACCACCACCAGCCTGCACAGTGAAAACATCCCCACACCATTACACCACCACCACCAGCCTGCACAGTGAAAACATCCCCACACCATTACACCACCACCACCAGCCTGCACAGTGAAAACATCCCCACACCATTACACCACCACCACCAGCCTGCACAGTGAAAACATCCCCACACCATTACACCACCACCACCAGCCTGCACAGTGAAAACATCCCCACACCATTACACCACCACCACCAGCCTGCACAGTGAAAACACCCCCACACCATTACACCACCACCACCAGCCTGCACAGTGAAAACATCCCCACACCATTACACCACCACCACCAGCCTGCACAGTGAAAACATCCCCACACCATTACACCACCACCACCAGCCTGCACAGTGAAAACATCCCCACACCATTACACCACCACCACCAGCCTGCACAGTGAAAACATCCCCACACCATTACACCACCACCAGCCTGCACAGTGAAAACACCCCCACACCATTACACCACCACCACCAGCCTGCACAGTGAAAACATCCCCACACCATTACACCACCACCACCAGCCTGCACAGTGAAAACATCCCCACACCATTACACCACCACCACCAGCCTGCACAGTGAAAACATCCCCACACCATTACACCATCACCACCAGCCTGCACAGTGAAAACATCCCCACACCATTACACCACCACCACCAGCCTGCACTGGTGAAAACATCCCCACACCATTACACCACCACCCCAGCCTGCACAGTGAAAACATCCCCCACACCATTACACCACCACCAGCCTGCACAGTGAAAACATCCCCACACCATTACACCACCACCACCAGCCTGCACAGTGAAAACATCCCCACACCATTACACCACCACCACCAGCCTGCACAGTGAAAACATCCCCACACCATTACACCACCACCACCAGCCTGCACAGTGAAAACATCCCCACACCATTACACCACCACCACCAGCCTGCACAGTGAAAACATCCCCACACCATTACACCACCACCACCAGCCTGCACAGTGAAAACATCCCCACACCATTACACCACCACCACCAGCCTGCACAGTGAAAACATCCCCACACCATTACCACCACCACCAGCCTGCACAGTGAAAACATCCCCCACACCATTACACCACCACCAGCCTGCACAGTGAAAACATCCCCCACACCATTACACCACCACCACCAGCCTGCACAGTGAAAACATCCCCACACCATTACACCACCACCACCAGCCTGCACAGTGAAAACATCCCACCATTACACCACCACCAGCCTGCACAGTGAAAACATCCCCACACCATTACACCACCACCACCAGCCTGCACAGTGAAAACATCCCCACACCATTACACCACCACCACCAGCCTGCACAGTGAAAACATCCCCACACCATTACACCACCACCACCAGCCTGCACAGTGAAAACATCCCCACACCATTACACCACCACCACCAGCCTGCACAGTGAAAACATCCCCACACCATTACACCACCACCACCAGCCTGCACAGTGAAAACATCCCCACACCATTACACCACCACCACCAGCCTGCACAGTGAAAACATCCCCACACCATTACACCACCACCACCAGCCTGCACAGTGAAAACATCCCCACACCATTACACCACCACCAGCCTGCACAGTGAAAACATCCCCACACCATTACACCACCACCACCAGCCTGCACAGTGAAAACATCCCCACACCATTACACCACCTCCACCAGCCTGCACAGTGAAAACATCCCCACACCATTACACCACCACCACCAGCCTGCACAGTGAAAACATCCCCACACCATTACACCACCACCAGCCTGCACAGTGAAAACATCCCCACACCATTACACCACCACCACCAGCCTGCACAGTGAAAACATCCCCACACCATTACACCACCACCACCAGCCTGCACAGTGAAAACATCCCCACACCATTACACCACCTCCACCAGCCTGCACAGTGAAAACATCCCCACACCATTACACCACCTCCACCAGCCTGCACAGTGAAAACATCCCCACACCATTACACCACCTCCACCAGCCTGCACAGTGAAAACATCCCCACACCATTACACCACCACCACCAGCCTGCACAGTGAAAACATCCCCACACCATTACACCACCACCAGCCTGCACAGTGAAAACATCCCCACACCATTACACCACCACCAGCCTGCACAGTGAAAACATCCCCACACCATTACACCACCACCACCAGCCTGCACAGTGAAAACATCCTCACACCATTACACCACCACCACCAGCCTGCACAGTGAAAACATCCCCACACCATTACCACCTCCACCAGCCTGCACAGTGAAAACATCCCCACACCATTACACCACCACCACCAGCCTGCACAGTGAAAACATCCCCACACCATTACACCACCACCACCAGCCTGCACAGTGGGAACATCCCCACACCATTACACCACCACCTCCAGCCTGCACAGTGAAAACATCCCCACACCATTACACCACCACCACCAGCCTGCACAGTGAAAACATCCCCACACCATTACACCACCACCACCAGCCTGCACAGTGAAAACATCCCACACCATTACACCACCACCACCAGCCTGCACAGTTACACCACCACCACCAGCCTGCACAGTGGGAACACCCCCCACACCATTACACCACCACCACCAGCCTGCACAGTGGGAACAAGGCATGATGGATCCATGCTCTCATTCTGTTTACGCCAAATTCTGACTCTACCATCTGAATGTCTCAACAGAAATCCAGACTCATCAGACCAGGCAACATTTTCCAGTCTTCAACTGTCCAATTTTGGTGAGCTTGTGCAAATTGTAGCCTCTTTTCCTATTTGTAGTGGAGATGAGTGGTACCCGGTGGGTCTTCTGCTGTTGTAGCCCATCCGCCTCAAGGTTGTGTGTGTTGTGGCTTCACAAATGCTTTGCTGCATACCTCGGTTGTAACGAGTGGTTATTTCAGTCAAAGTTGCTCTTCTATCAGCTTGAATCAGTCGGCCCATTCTCCTCTGACCTCTAGCATCAACAAGGCATTTTCTCCCACAGGACTGCCGCATACTGGATGTGTTTCCCTTTTCACACCATTCTTTGTAAAGCCTAGAAATGGTTGTGTGTGAAAATCCCAGTAACTGAGCAGATTGTGAAATACTCAGACCGGCCCGTCTGGCACCAACAACCATGCCACGCTCAAAATGTCTTAAATCCCCTTTCTTTCCCATTCTGACATTCAGTTTGGAGTTCAGGAGATTGTCTTGACCAGGACCACACCCCTAAATGCACTGAAGCAACTGCCATGTGATTGGTTGATTAGATAATTGCATTAATGAGAAATTGAACAGATGTTCCTAAAAAATATTTTTAGGTGTATGTGTGTGTGTGTGTGTTTCAGAGAGTGTGTGTGTGTGTGTGTGTGTGTGTGAGTGTGTGTGTGTGTGTGTGTGTGTGTGTGTGTGTGTGTGTGTGTGTGTGTGTGTGTGTGTGTGTGTGTGTGTGTGTGTGTGTGTGTGTGTGTGTGTGTGTGTGTGTGTGTGTGTGTGTGTGGACTGGTAATCCCCTACGGTATGGGGACAAAATGTCCCCACAAAGATGGCAATATCCAAATTTTTGTCCTTGTGGGGACATTTTTTTGGTCCCCATGAGGAAAACATCTTATAAATCACACTAAGTGATGTTTTTGAAAAAGTAAAAATGCAGCATGTCTCCTGTGATGGGTAGTGTGTGTGTGTGTGTGTGTGTGTGTGTGTGTGTGTGTGTGTGTGTGTGATGGGTAGGTTTAGGGGCAGTGTAGGGGGATAGAATATACTGTTTGTACAGTATAAAACCCATTACGCCTATGGAATGTCCCCATAAAACATGGAAACACAACATGTGTGTGTGTGTGTGTGTGTGTGTGTGTGTGTGTGTGTGTGTGTGTGTGTGTTTAAGATGCTGCACTGCCTGTAATAATTCATGTGCTTCACTGGCCCACAAGTACATGAGCTCCTAAAAGCCTCGTTACATAATCTCCATCTCCAGCTCCTCTCAAGGGAAGGACGAGACTCATGATCATGTGTATGATATAATAACTGTTTTGATCCTCATCTATGCTGTGATGTAATTAGAGACTACATTTAGCATATTTTTATATTAACTGTGATATATTCTCACACTGTTATTGCTGCAGACAGGATTATAACAGGCTTAACAAATGTTTATTGATGTGTTTATTCCTCAGTTTGCTGTGTAATGAATGAGATGTGTCTCGGTGTAATCCTGTTTCAAGCTCTCGATACGGATCTTCTCCTGATGCTCTCCTGATGTTTTCCTGATGCTCTCCTGATGCTCTCCTGATGTTCTCCTGATGTTCTTCTGATGCTCTCCTGAAGCTCTCCTGATGCTTTCCTGATCTTCTCCTGATGTTCTTCTGATCTTCTCCTGATGCTATCCTGATGCTCTTCTGATGTTCTCCTGATGCTCTTCTGATCTTCTCCTGATGCTATCCTGATGTTCTCCTGATGCTCTCCTGATGCTATCCTGAAGCTCTCCTGATGTTCTCCTGATGCTCTTCTGATCTTCTCCTGATGTTCTCCTGATGTTCTCCTGATGTTCTCCTGATGCTCTTCTGATCTTCTCCTGATGCTCTTCTGATGTTCTCCTGATGTTCTCCTGATGCTCTCCTGATGCTCTTCTGATCTTCTCCTGATGCTCTTCTGATGTTCTCCTGATGTTCTCCTGATGCTCTCCTGATGCTCTTCTGATCTTCTCCTGATGTTCTCCTGATGTTCTCCTGATGCTCTCCTGATGCTATCCTGATGTTCTCCTGATGTTCTCCTGATGTTCTCCTGATGCTCTCCTGATGCTATCCTGATGTTCTCCTGATGCTATCCTGAAGCTCTCCTGATGTTCTCCTGATGCTCTTCTGATCTTCTCCTGATGTTCTCCTGATGTTCTCCTGATGTTCTCCTGATGTTCTCCTGATGCTCTTCTGATGCTCTTCTGATGGTCTGATGTACTTCTAGCAAACAAACATCCTCATATTCTGTAATTCCTGTCTTCATTATTAAACATGCAACCGGAGGTTTTCTCCATCACAGACGTCTGTCGGCCGCTTCACACCGGTCGTGTCTGAATCTGTACATGATACACACTATAATAGTTATGGAAAGAAGGAAGGGAAATAAAAGGAAGGAATAAGTCATAATATGTAGACTGAGGATTGGACATTGAAAACGTATCATGTTATAGGAAAACTATGACTATGTAATGAATGGCAGGAGAGGATCATCTTTATATAATGCAAGAAATGTATACGAGATGAATAATCAGCCACAGGAAATAGTGGAGTAGAGTATAATGTGGAAGCTCATTATCATTTAAAGTCACATGCACTGAAATAAACAATGAAAACACTTTTGACCAGGTGAAATTGGTGTTTTCTTACAATACTATAATGACTATGATAATTTTTTATTAAAGTATATTACAAACGAATCATATTAACTTGTACAAAAATGGCATTATATGACCCCTTTAAGGGAACAGTGGATGCAGTTTGTGTTTCCGGAGTTCTGCAAGTGTGTGTGGGAACCGCAGGCGGTGAGTGGAACTGCAGCAAAGGTGTGTGTTTTGTTGGCAATCAGAAAATGATTGCATAAGTGCATATAAAGTGAACAACACCAACGTGTGTGTGTGTGTGTGTGTGTGTGTGTGTGTGTGTGTGTGTGTGTGTGTGTGTGTGTGTGTGTGTGTGTGTGTGTGTGTGTGTCTCTCTTTAGCTCCGCCCACTGCACGCCTCCACCAGCTCGGCTGTTCTCAGAAAAAATCGATACAGTGTGTCTGTCTTTTATAAATATGATAAACTAAAGACTCTTGTGAGATATGAAGGATCAACACTACTCTATAGATACTCCAGATTAACACCAGACTGGCAGAAACTGTGTGTGTGATGTAAAGTTAAAGTCAGACAGCAGGTGGCAGTAATGCAACATTATGGATACAAATTGCCGCAAAACACTGAAGAAGAAGAGGAGGAGGAAGAGGAAGTTAGCAGACTGCACGCGCTTCAGAAAGCATCTGAAATCAACATCCTAGATAAGTGCACACTCTCCATATCTCTGTGCATATTGCATGGTTTGCCTATTAATTCCTAAATGAGCAATCATAAGAGTTTCTCTAAGCGTTATGTTATATGATTGTGATGCACTGTTAGCTGCAGCGTTTGCTCTATTGTGTGCATGCAGCAAGCGGTCCAACTGCGCCGTCTAAGCTACAGAAGTGAAATAAGCATTTGCGCTTTCAACTGTTAATCATGTTTTGCACATACTCTAATGAAGGGTTCATTTATTTCCAAGACCAGTGTTTACTTTAGCTATGCTAATGTGTGCGGTTGAGTTTGTCTATGCGACTGTGGCATTAGCTGGACAGCCTTTAACTGTTGTTTATCTGTTGTGTTTGTGTTGGGGACGGCTCTGCACGTTTCTCAAGTTTGTTGGGGTTGGTTCATGTATGTTACATGTGCAGCAGCAGCATGTCTTACATGCTCACAGCAATGTCTGTTACATTACATGCAAATACATTAACACTGAGCTACCCATTACCATGCCAGTCTCTCAGAGAGATGTCATGACAGAATGACCTAGTTTTGGTTTGAAACTCTAGATGGCGCAGACTGAAGCCTAACTCATACTTCTGTAGGCTGTGTGCAGCGCGTGTAGCCTAGGCCTCTCCGAAAATTTGACAACGTGTCAATTATATGCAGACCACAAGCGCTGTGATTTCTAAAAACCCTTTCTTTGTATTGGTCTTAAGTAATACTCATTTTCTGAAATACTGAATTTGGGATTTTCCTTAGTTGTCAGTTATAATCATCAAAATTAAAAGAAATAACCATTTGAAATATATCAGTCTGTGTGTAATGAATGAATATAATATACAAGTTTCCCTTTTTGAATGGAATTAGCTAAATAAATCAACTTTTTGATGATATTCTAAAAATATGGCCAGCACCTGTATGTCAAAAAAAAGGAACAAAAATGTTCAACCTGACTTCATTCAATGTTCAGATGTTTGTTCTAAAATATATGCAAATTAGTGAATATTTAATTAGACAACAGTTTGCATATTTAAACATAACATTTCAGAAAACTTGTGTTACAAATTTTTTTTGGGAATTCTTAGTGATCAATCAACTGGGGAAGTATGGGGATATCTATTAGTTATTTTTACTCTATTAAAACAGCCCATTTGAGATTATGTCTGACGTCCTGATGTGGAAGATCATAATTTTCTGATGTTTTTTGCTTCTGAAAAATTGAACGTTTTCCAGCCCCTATTCTGAGCTCTGTTTGAGACAATCACAGCAAAAAACAACAACAAAACATGCTGTTCTTGATTAAAAAAAGAACAAATATCTGTCAATGGAGCCTTGTTTTCACTTGATTTGAGTTTATTTATGACTCAGTTGGCAGATTTTTCTTCTTGTTTTAAGCACAAACACAAATTTTGCTTCTCCAGTAATTATATCTTGATCTAAAACATGCAAATCCTGTCTTGCAGTGCGTCCCTGTATGTTTCCTTGTGTTTCTCTCTTATTGTTCATGTTTGATTTATGAACGTGTATGTGTGGTTCATTCAGGTTTACAGTGCAGAACTGATGAATAATGTATGAATAATTGATCAGGCTCATAAAGTGAAGAGGATGTTCTGAACCCTCATTACACCGTGGACTGTGTGTTCCCGTGTGTTTGTTTAACAGGCACACGTGTCACCCGTGTGTTCAGATACACGCTCACTCACATGATGAAATAAACTCACCTTTCTCACAGCGCCGTCTTAGAAGACACACAACACAATGAAGCTTGAGAAACCCCTGTCAGGTTAGCAGGAAACATCAGGGACTGAAGCAGCTTCAGGAAGTCAAAATGAGAGATGCTTGATTCTAATCAAACTGAATCAGCCTTTATGGTTTTTGGTAGAGACGGACTACTGAACCAAAGAACCGGCTGCAAAACCCAGAATCACACAGAACTGAATGAGCGGGAAGTCTTGTTGAATCATGCCTGACTTCTCTCATGTGGAACGGGTTAACCGGTTCACTAACCCGTCTGGTCATGGCTCATTCGGTGCTGTGCGTCATCGATCCAGAACTACAGCCTGATTGAAATCTGCAGCTTTGAAGGGTTCGATCTTCCTTTGCTGGAGCCGAGGCTGACACACGATGAAATACATCTTCATTTCAATACTTTCTTTTGAGTCTTGCATGTTTTTCCCTCTGAAGACTTTTGTTTGTAATAGATGTCACATCACAGGAGCGCCGCTTCTATTAATACCACACGCGTGAGGAAGCCTTCAGAGAACACGTGAGCATCACTTTCAGGATATCATGCTCATGTAACCTACTTTTATGTGTGTATTTTGAATTGAATCAGTCCATTGATCCCACACGACAAAGAAATCATCTACTTTCTCAGTGTTTCTGTCTTGTTTTCCAGCACGAACATCTAATCATTCTTAACTCACTGTAAATGCATTTACTGGAGAAGAGAAATGACTCACAATATTAAGCTGTATTTCACTGATCTGAGCTCAGGGTGCAGGATCTCTTAGGGCGTGTCTGAATCCACTTTTCCTAGTTTACCGACAGGACAAGCGGTCAGCGCTCCAGCTCATGATCCAGAAGGGCCGTCCCTCGTCTCTTAATGAGTCACGGGTGTGTTTAACGAGCAATAAACCAATCAGAGCTCATCTCCCTTTCCCTTTAAAAGCCAGTTGTGCTCTGGGAGTGAGGAGATTGGTATCACTCTTTATGACGTTATTCTGAAGGTGCGGATGGAAATGGCAGTAGGCGGAGAGTGGGGTAAGATGAGCCAGTGGGTAAGTTTATCTTGGCACCTGTACACTTTTATTGTCATGTGACCGTATATTTTGGAACCTCCCGCCGTTTCTGCCAGACTGTGAGCCGGAGAAGCCCATGGGAGGAGTGGAAGGCACGCGTTCACTACAGAAATCCCATATCAGCATAACGGATGTGATATCTGTTCATCAGCGCAGCTCCAGGTCTAAACTATTCACCATCCATACTGGTGATTTAGCTATCTATAAAGCCATGCAAATCATTCAGATAAATGTTAGCCTGAATTGGTAAGCTAGCTAGTTTCAAACAGGCAGCTATGGGGCAAAGTGAGCCAGATGCTGTGGGGTAAATTGAGCCAGTGTTTTAAATTACCCTACCGTAAGGCACTGTAGTTGAGTTAAATCTCTGAAGGATAAACTGGTGTCATTTCAATGTAATGTTACACAACTGGTTTAGTTTATCATTTTATGTACAGCCAATCCTGCGGTGATAATGACCAGAAGATGATAATCATATATATATATATATCTTTACACCTGTATCCCTAATGGCCTAACATGTTCAATCCTGCAGAGAAACTGCCATGACAAGAACCGTCTGACTAAAATGATTATTAGTTTCAATGACATTTATTCATTCTTTCTAATTCAGTTTTTATTGTATTTAATTTTACTCAAACTCTGTTTGTTTTTGGGAAGGTTACAACTTTGGTGTTCAACAGATTTTCAGAAATGCCAACAATTAAAGGTATTGAAATTTCAACTTCATTGGTTGGTTTTATGTTGTTTAAGAACTGATATATGACTATTGTTAAAGGAAATTAGATTATTGAAGGTGTTTTTAAAAGAGGTAAATTATCTTTACAATCTCACATGGGTTTGATTCAGATTCAATCAGATGGTCCGTTCACACCCAGATGGTGCAACTTACCCACTGACTCGGATCAACTTACCTTACTAACTAACCTGGGGTAAATTGAGCCACAGGAACACTTTTTTTATAAGAAGCCATACTTTTCGAACCCTTTGTCATAGATGTAGTATGGTAATTTAAAATGATAGAAAAACACAAATTACTTTAGATACTTTCATTGCACTTCTGCCTTTTTTTCTCTTATCTTGAGGACCACATCAGTAAAACATGGCTCATCTTACCCCTCTCTCCCCTCTTATACATACACACTTGTGGTTGGTCTCGTAGATGTTTCTAGAGGATTGTGAGATCAACTGTGCTGAATCCTCCCGTCACACTGGGTCCTATTTTAGGCAGTAGGTGTGAGTGGTGTGTGGTGTGTGTATCAGATGCTGAAGTGTTGCTGCTGAAACACAGAGAAGCCAGATCGGGTCCGTCACAGCTCCTCACACACAGACACATGTTCTGTCATACACACCTCTCATGTTAACACAGTTACCTCCATAATTAAATTACATGTGCTCATCTGAATCTACTGATGTGTAATGCGGGGGATTCTGCTGATAAAGATTAGACTGCCATCAAACACAGAGGCTCCAATGGAAGTAGACGCCGTTCAGCTACTGATAAATCACCTCTAAAGCTCTGGTATTAAGATGCGGTTTTGTCAAGCCAATCACAAGTAGACAACAACAATAAAAACAGATTTAAACAAGTTCTAAAGCATTCTGAGCTTGTCCACACTCAGCCAGAAGTAGTCGAAATCACATTAGACTGGACTGCTTTCCTTCATGTGGTTGAATGCATTCAAACAGCAACAAACAAACATATTTTCATAGATGGACACATGTATGCACATTGTATGCGGCTGTGAGGAGACGCGGTTCTGACTCTGATGGGAAGATGTGTGTGCCTGAGCATTCTCTCCTTTTTTAGGGTAGATTCTTGTGACATCAAGTCCTGTTTTTGGTTCATTTAGATGTCTTTGATCCGAGTTGTGTTCATACACTATATTGCCAAAAGTTGTGGGCCACCCCTTCAGGTGTTCAATCCCTTCATGGCCACAGGTGTATAAATCAAGCTCTAGGCATGCAGACGCTTCTACACACATTTGTGAGAGAATGGCTCGCTCTCAGGAGCTCAGTGAACTCAAGCGTGGGACCGGGATAGGTTGCCACCTGTGCAATAAGGCCATTCCTGACATTTCCTCACTACTAAATATTCCACGCTCAACTGTTAGTGGGATTATAACAAAGTGGAAGCCATTGGGAACAACAGCAACTCAATCCCAGAGCGGGGTCAGCGCATGCTGAGGGTCACAGTGCGCAGAAGTCACCAACTTTCTGCAGAGTCAATCGCTCCAGACCTCCAAACTCCTGTGGCCTTCAGATGAGCTCAGGAACAGTGCGGAGAGAGCTTCATGGAATGGGTTTCCATGGCCGAGCAGCTCATCCAAGCCTTACATCACCAAGAGCAATGCAAAGCGTGGGATGCAGTGGGGTAAAGCACGCCACCACTGGACTCTAGAGCAGTGAGACGTGTTCTCTGAGTGACCAATCACGCTTCTCTGTCTGACCATCCCATGGACGAGTCTGGGTTTGGCGGTTGCCAGGGGAACGGGACTCGCCTGACTGCATTGTGCCAAGTGTAAAGTTTGGTGGAGGGGGGATTATGGGGTGGGGTTGTTTTTCAGGGGTTGGCCCCTTAGTTCCAGTGAAAGGAGCTTCACCAAGACATTTTGGACAATTTCATGCTCCCAACTTTGTGGGATCAGTTTGGGATCGGCCCCTTCCTGTCCCAACATGACTGCGCTCCAGTGCACAAAGCGTCGCTCCATAAAGACATGGATGAGCGAGTTTGGTGTGGAGGAACTGGACTGGCCCGCACAGAGTCCTGAGCTCATCCCGATAGAACACCTTTGGGATGAATTAGAGCGGAGACTGCGAGCCAGGCCTTCTCGTCCAACATCAGTGCCTGACCTCACAAATGCACTTCCAGAAGAATTCCCATAAACACACTCCTAAACCTTGAGGAAAGCCTTCCCAGAAGAGCTGAAGCTGTTAGAGCTGCAAAGGGTGGGCTGACTCCATATTAAACCCTACGGATTAGGTATGGGATGGCATTAAAGCTCATGTTGCTGTTAAGACAGGCGTCCCAAAACTTTTAAAAATATAGTGTGTGTTTGTTAGCTGGGACACTGTGTAAATGCCATTGATCTGAACAAAGCATGAGTAACAGTGACACTCACTACCAATAATGCAATCGGAGAAAGTGATGATTTTTGCCAGTGCATCTGTATTTATCGTTTGACTGCTGAAGGATTCCTGAGGCACGAAACATTCATTTGTGTGTGTGTGTGTGTGTATGTGTGTGTGTGTCCTTGTTTATATTACATTGTGGGGACCAAATGTCCCCATAAGGATAGTAAAACCTGAGATCACCAGCGGTCCCCACTTTTCAAAAGGCTTATAAATCACACAGGATGAGTTTTTTTGAGAAAGTAAAAATGCTGAATGTTTTCCGGTGATGGGTAGGTTTAGGGGCAGTGTGTGTGTGTGTGTGTGTGTGTGTGTGTGGACTAGTAATCCCTACGGTATGGGGACAAAATGTCCCCACAAAGATGGCAATATCCAAATTTTTGTCCTTGTGGGGACATTTTTTTGGTCCCCATGAGGAAAACATCTTATAAATCACACTAAGTGATGTTTTTTGAAAAAGTAAAAATGCAGAATGTCTCCAGTGATGGGTAGTGTGTGTGTGTTTGTTTGTGTGTGTGTGTGTGTGTGTGTGTGTGTGTGTGTGTGTGTGTGTGATGGGTAGGGTTAGGGGCAGGGGCAGTGTAGGGGGATAGAAAATACGGTTTGTACAGTATAAAATACATTACGCCTATGGAATGTCCCCATAAAACATGGAAACACAACGTGTGTGTGTGTGTGTGTGTGTGTGTGTGTGTGTGTGTGTGTGTGTGTGTGTGTGTGTGTGTGTGTGTGTGTGTGTGTGTGTGTGTGTGAGCAAGATGATGACATGACAGCATCTCACCTGGATTCAGTGGTGGACACATGTGGAACTTTGTAATTGTTCTGTCAGGTACTGTAGATTAACCCAAAGATTAAACACACACACACATACACACACACACACACACACACACACACACACACACACACACACACACACACACACACACACACACACACACACACACACACACACACACACACACACACACACACACACACACACACACACACATACAAAAACACATTTTGAATAATATGTCATTATAATGGAAAAAGAAAATTCAAGCCTCAAAAGGACACAAGCATGATAGAAGTATGACTCAATTACATAAGTCTTCTAAAGTACAACAAATATAATCTGTTATTCATTGAAAACCTTGTCATTTATCTTAGCTCTCCATCCATCATAATCATAGTCATCATTTTTAATCAATTTGAATGATTTGGTCCATAATAAAACCCAGTGAAAGAATGAATCCAAGATGATCCCGTCAGGTTTAACTTCAGTTCGGACCCCTGTTAAAACAGCTGCTTTATGTGATGTAAACAATTAAACAAAGATACATTTTAATGTCAAAATTACAACCTAATCAATGCCACTGAAAACCAAAGTCACGCATTTCAGAGAAATTAAAATAACAGTATTTGTATCATCACCTTTAGTCATTTTGTTGACTGTAAATAACGTTGCACCTACAGTACATGTCAGCTAACTCTCACTAGAGTATCAGTAGAATAGTTGAGTTAGTAGAATATTTGACATGTAGTTGCACAGTTACTTATAGTCTTATAGTCTGGCGAGAATCAAACATCAACACACTACACATTAAACATTTACGACAATCAACAGAACGAACCGAGGGCTTAAATACACAGAAGGAACAAGAAACAGGTGCGTAACTCAATCAGAAACCATGGTAACAAACAATGAATAAGAACTGGTGACAGGGAAAAGAAAACAGAAGAAGATACGTGACAACAGCGCTCGCATTAGATCTCAGCTGTGTCACAAACGCCTACAGCATTGTGAAGATGTCAAGCTCGGGTGGAAACGTTGCAAAGGCAGATTCATTTAGGCATTCAAAGCATTTTACATTGCATTCATATTTCATCACTTCATGCAATCCTGAGAATCAAACCCTTGACCTAATGCACACTCTCCTGAACGCTTGAACTGATATCACGTGTGTCCTTCACAGAGAAGACGAGACAAACATCTCATTCAGTCCTTAAGACTGCCTGAAAATAATCTAATAACCCAAATATGTGTGCCGTGAGTTTTCTCCTGCGTAGAGATACGTGTGTAAGGATTCGGAGGTCTTTAATCCATCTGATCAATGAGAGTTAATATTAGCCAAGGATCCTTTACTATCAATTCTATTCATGTTATAGTATATTTGGTAATACTTTACAATGTTGACCAATTGAAACGTAAATTGAACTGGAAATGTAAATGTAAAAGATGTATATTTAAGCAGGTCTTTAATTCGTGTGACATTACAGTGTGTTCTGGCTCTACTAGAGCAGGTTTTCCTGCTTGAGTGTTGATTATTCCTCATATTCTCCATTGTTGCGGCTCCTCTCTTCCCAGTCTGTCAGTAACGCTCTGCTCCTGCAGCCCCTCCTACTGAACAGCACACTGTGCTCTGATTGGTCGGCTGGAGCGGTGTGTTGTGATTGGTGTTTGGGAAATGCCCCGCCCCTTACCATAACCGCCAGTTTCAACACACGTCTAACTCACGCAGGCCCCACCCCTTTATTCTGCGCATGCATTATTATAATGAGGAATATTACACATACACTGGAGGCGTTTCAGGAGAAACACTGACACTGATGGAGAAGATCCGGAGCATCAGGTCATTCTGAAATAAACCTCAGAGTGCCCATATTACTCTAAAGTGCAGTTGTCGTGTTGTGAACGCGCCCTGGCTGTGCTATAGTCTGAAGTGTGTGTTGTGAACGCGCCCTGGCTGTGCTATAGTCTGAAGTGTGTGTTGTGAGCCGGCTCTGAGAATACGCCGTGCCGTCGGATGTGTTTAATTATGGAGCGTCACTCGCGACACTGTGGAAGGCCATCAACCCTCAGCTGAGCCGAAACATGAAGCCAGACTTCCTGCGCAGTGTGAGAGCGCTTCGTCTGTCTGTCACGCTACTCTTTCCACCGTGAAGGTCACGCACTATGAATAGCCTTGTGATATGAAGGACTAACTTTACCATTCAAAGTCATAAACTGATTTAGAGCACTAACAGATTGAAAATAACCAAAGACATTAGAGCTCATGGTGGAAGTGTACAGACAGGTGGCAGACGCTTCATCAGGTGTCTATGCAGACGTAAACACAGACCTCTTCATGATGCGGGACTGAGCCATGGTTACTGTTGCTAACGCAGAACCTTCCACAGGGATGAACCGGAGATTTACAGCAAAATGCACACGATGACAGAACAATTCCTGCCGTTTTGCTCCTGCATGTTTGTTTGATTATTTGTGACAGGATACTTTCGAGCTACAGAACAGAACCAACATAATGTATAGCAGATATCATTAATGTTGATATTTAATGTACAAAATCATTCAGGAATTTAGTCTGATTCAAGGGGAATTAGAATACCAAATCCTGACTGACAAGAGGAGGAGGGTAAATGAGCTCCGGAGAAACGCAATAGCTGTTGATAGTACTGAGGCGCTGTATACACAGTGTGTGTGCTGTGATAGACGTGGTATTCCTATAGCTAGACGTGATCTGCCAGAACTGACACTAACGCTTGATGTTTGTAACCAAGCAGATCTCGGCAGTCATTGACTACCGTAGTATCCCCCCCCCTCCACTATCTGAGATCTGTTGGGTTACCAACATTCTTCCAAACATCTTCCTTTGTGTTCAGCAGAACAAAGACACTCATACAGGTTTGGAACAACTGGAGCATCTCGTCTAGCGATCCCAATGCTCCAAATAGCAATTAAACATCTGAAAGGGTCTTTATTTGTATGTTTTCAGAGAGGAGTGCCTTTCTTTTGTCCATGAAAACGATCTCACTCGCGCTGATGGACTAATCCGACCCATGCGCATAAACACTCTCAGACACACACACACAGAATTACAGCACTTCAAAATATCTGTCATGGTGAGTGTTCACTCAAACATCCTCTGTCTGAAGTGAGCGCTTGGTTAACTTGGTTTTATAGGTTTTTTAATAGAAAATAACAATAACTCATTTTGAAAATGTGCATTTTGCCAGCACGGGTCATATTTTTTAACACAATGACCCACAAAATGTATTTTGATACTACACCACAATTTAAACCATATGCATCATGTCTCAAAATATCTAAACGTGTGGCATTTATTTATTTAGAAAAGAACTACAATCCTATAAAGCATTGCAAACAACATAATCCAATTGAAAAATATAGATAAACCTATCATTTAAAGTTGTTTATTTATATACATGCATATTTATGTTTTTGGGAGTGTAGGGAGATCGAGTGGGTGGAGCTAAAGAGCTCTTTTTGGCTTGTCTTGACTCTGATTGGTGGGATTTTCTGTACAGCATCATGGGTAATGTAGTTTTTCAACATGAACTCAGCAGTTAAAACATAAATTGAAATTAGGCTAGTTTGTTTGTTATTGTGTTATTATAAATTTCAGATTTACTCGTCCCTAAACAGCACAACATGAATTGGGATTGGCCAATTTTCATGTTAAGTGGGCGGTTCTTGCAGATAATAAGATGCAAAGTGGACCAGATCTTATGCTGGTCCACAAGTTTGAACATGCACCAGTTGCATCCAGTCCGTATGGAAGGAGTGTGAAGATATCAACATTTCATTCTCATGATCTCAACGTTCAGTTGTTCCCGCAGAGCAGTTTCCCAGTCCACAGTAAGTCGTGAAACTGCACCAGTGAAGCCATCTTGAGCCGCTGAATGAATGTGGACTGGATCCGAGAGCGTGGGAGCCGATCTCTGCGCTGATGTCATCCACAGGAAGTGCTCTCCAAGGACCCGCGGAGTCGTGTCTGGGTCACATGTCTCGGATTCCTCTGGCGCGTCAGAAGGACGGATCGGCCTTGGCTCTCCTCACAGGAACACACTGGCCAATTAGAGACGCCGTATCAGATTCCAGGTCAGAGTCTTGGACAGTTGTGAAATCAAGAGGCGTGACATGGGCCATCCGCTCGACGCTTCCTGGATTCCCTGAATACTTCTGAATGGCGAAAATGACACGGATGAAGGAACATTTGCCAAAAGTGGCACAATTCATTAAGAGTAAAACATGTGCAGCATTTGAAAGTGAAGATCATCATAAACTGTCAGGTACTGTAGATTAACCCAAAGATTAAACACACACACACACACACACACACAAAAACACATTTTGAATAATATGTCATTATAATGGAAAAAGAAAATTCAAGCCTCAAAAGGACACAAGCATGATAGAAGTATGACTCAATTACATAAGTCTTCTAAAGTACAACAAATATAAGACCAGAGATTCAAACTACAATGGATCATCATAAACATTCTGTAATAACTGTCAACCGAGCAGCCAGTTCACAAGAAATAAAGTCTTGGAATGAAGTGAGTAAACGATGGCAGAAGGTAATCTTTAACATCATCTACATCAGGGGATTCTGTCAGGTGGCAACTTTTATACAAAATGATGAAAGAAGTAGATGGACAAATCCGTAGAGCAGCTCCCAGTCAATCACAGCAGTCAATCAGAAGCACCACAAGCCTTATCTATAGATGTAGATTAAATAACCACAGCAGTGTGTGAGAGATACAGCCGCTTGTTAGCCGGTCTGGTGATGGCATGAATGCAGCGTGTGCGATTACAGCACAGGAAGCTGCCATTCTACACGCTACTAAAGTTAATAAGGGCAGGAGTCGGGTTGCTCTGGGCTCTCCCAGGACATTAATAAACCACGGAGTGCCAGCTCTGCACTCAAGCCTTTAATAGACCAGCAGAAGAACACCACCGGTCCAACACTGGTGCGATTCCTCTGCTAGTGCGGCTCGTTTAAATAAGTACGCACCAAACAAACGGACGAGACACACCTTTTCCACTTCTAAACGAACTGTGGAACGCTTCGACTAAAATACGAACACAACTCGGATCAAACTCACCTAAACAAACCAAAAACAGGATGTGATGTCACAAGATTCTACTCTAAGGGGCAGAATGCTCAGGCTCATTTCAGTAGCATTGCTGATTTCAGGCAGAATTACTATATTGTGATGTCTATCCTTACTGTGGTATTGGTATTTTTCCCAAAAAAATATTCCCTTTGATATAGTGTGTAATAGAGCTGTTGGTGAATGTAAAAGCTCAGCAAAGTTTTACAGATCAAAGATCAGATAAATGGAGTGTTTGTCTTCTAAAAGAAAGAAGCGATTCTGAACTGAAACGAGTCGTCAGTAATAGAGGATATGCACTGACGTCGCTATCCCGCTGGACACGCCCCCTCAGCCGGATCGAGTGGCAGAAGAGCTGTGGCGTGACTGGAGTTAATCAGGGAAAACGCCAGTAAAACAAACGGTTATCAGTTTAAACTAAAAGTTGGACTGGATATAGTGTTCCTTACAACTTACCAACGATTCAGTGATCCATGGATATTGACATGCACCCAGGAATCGTGTTTTCCTGACATTTATATGAGCCTCATTTTGATCGTTCAAGACATCAACAGACATGTCTGTGATTGGCCATTGCGTTCAAGAGATCAACAGACATGTCTGTGATTGGATATTGCGTTCAAGACATCAACAGACATGTCTGTGATTGGCCATTGCGTTCAAGACATCAACAGACATGTCTGTGATTGGCCATTGCGTTCAAAACATCAACAGACATGTCTGTGATTGGCCATTGTGTTCAAAACATCAACAGACATGTCTGTGATTGGCCATTGTGTTCAAGACATCAACAGACATGTCTGTGATTGGCCATTGCGTTCAAGACATCAACAGACATGTCTGTGATTGCCCATTGCGTTCAAAACATCAACAGACATGTCTGTGATTGGCCATTGCGTTCAAAACATCAACAGACATGTCTGTGATTGGCCATTGCGTTCAAAACATCAACAGACATGTCTGGGATTGGCCATTGCGTTCAAAAGATCAACAGACATGTCTGTGATTGGCCATTGCGTTCAAAACATCAACAGACATGTCTGTGATTGGCCATTGCGTTCAAAACATCAACAGACATGTCTGTGATTGGCCATTGCGTTCAAAACATCAACAGACATGTCTGGGATTGGCCATTGCGTTCAAAAGATCAACAGACATGTCTGGGATTGGCCATTGCGTTCAAAAGATCAACAGACATGTCTGTGATTGGCTACATTACTCACCGAAGTGAAAACATGTTGGAAACTGAATAATTTGACGAGTGCAAATACAGATAAGCACTGGATCTTTTGCCAACTCTTTTTAGCTAATAATATGCTATCATTAGGAAGAAAACAGATCCTAGACCAGCAGTTATGGGCTGCTTTCCCCTCTAATAGCCCCCCCGTTCGTTTAGGTGAGAATGAAAGTGTGTTTGACCTCGGATGCATGTGAACCTGTTGCCTAAAATAGCATAATAGGGGCACTTTAAGATCATGGTAAGGATTGTGGCCATATCGCCCACCTCTGAGTAATTTAAACAATTACTCATGCCAATTCATAACATCACAATAGCTCCTGTGTCACCTTTATGTTTTAAAGACAGACAGTCATGACAGTAGCTGAGGGCCCTGCAATGTTCCTACTTTAAAAGAAGTGAATCAAAAATGTAATTAAATTAGTACCCAAATTACATCAGAAGAATAAATGCGAAGACTGGAAACAGAAAGGATCTACTGTTGTTTCAGTCACTTGAAAGTTACCAAAAGCACAGTTAAACATAGTTACATTTTCCATTTGCAGATATCCGACTGCGTAACCACATTTAGATCGGCCTCAAGCGTTTATTTCCTGCGGCATGATAATATCACTTCCTAAACTATAAAGCGTACATGAATCTAATATAGATGCTATTTGAGCCGTAACTGGGAAGGAGCTTTGTCCTTGAACTTGTGTTTGTGTTTCTGGAGTCACATCTGCTGTAACGTTATTCTGCCATCCATCAATGATTTAAAAGCTCTCTGGTTTCTAACACTTACTGTCAGAATGCCAGCCATCACGTCCAATTACAGCAGCAAAACACTGATGTAATCCTGCCTCACATCGACCCGACAGCACATGAAGTCCATCTCGCTGCTTTTATAGGGCTGATGTGAAATGAAAGTTGCCTTTAAAACAATATTGCACATAACCAGAGCGTAATAAACATAATCCTAATGAGACAATGCAGGCAAAATCAATAGGTTCCAGTTACTCTCAGAGCCTGAGTGGTGTTTTCTGGAGAAAGCGAGGAAGACTCGGGGGAATGAGGTTTCATGTGTCCTGCTGCTGAACCTCCACAGGATCACCTGCCGCCTCACAGCCAATCACTGAGCTCATTCATATTGAGCCTCTTACATTTTAGATACAATATTGATCTAGTTTTTTTCTCTGCCAGTAAAAACTTGGAAGTTATAAATAAGAAGATGTTTTGCTTAAAAATACTATTCCAGTTTTTCTTCTTCAGAATTTCATATTTAATTTAATGTGTTACTAGCCATTTCCTTTCTTTGATATTTTTTGAGTGAAAATCGTTTTGGTACTGCTTAAAGGAGCTTGGCAGGGAATGCAACGTCTCGTTCCCTATTCAGAGAACGTGGTTTACGCAAGTAGCCCGAGACGCTATCTTTCATAGGTTCACTCGACGCTGTGTAGCGATGGCGCAATGGGAATGGGAACGATATACCACACACACCAAGCTAAGCGCTGCCAGATATGGCCCAACAAAATGCTAACAATGCTAACAAAAGCACCACTTTGAGAGTCAGAATCCCGTCTGGAGCTGACTCCAAGGGTTCAAAGGGAGGCTCCAATAGCCCCTCCAAAACAACCGATAAATCCCAGTTAGGGACACTAATAGGACATGCACCTCACAACTCACAAAGGCCCCCACAAAGTTATCCTGCAGGAATTCCAGCACTGAACCAAGCGGGCAGCTGATTGGGTCCACTGCACAAATCGAAAACCAAGACTCAAAGACCTTCTACTTAGAAAATACAGCCGTCTAGTAGAGAACGTCTATAAGCGGGAAGACCAGATGCCACTGTCGCTAGCGACTGCCCCTGATAGGCCACACCCTCAGCCTCCATATCTCGGGTCGAGGATGCCAAATCCTGCCCTGGAGCTGAGAGAAAAGATCTCTCCTGATAGGAATCTGCCAAGGGGACCCCTTTCTGAGAACCATGTCTGGGATGGGCAGAATGGGCTATCAGAATGAGGCAGATTCCACACTCCATTACTCTGCTAAGGACTGTAGAGATTAGCTTGGAATGCATACAGTCTCAAATCCGGCCGCGGATGAGTGACAGCACCTCCAATCCCATAGGCATCGGATGAGACAGGGAGAATGCAAAGAGTCCACTTCAGCCTCACCATACATGCTCCAGATTCGAGCCACTGTTTGGCGGTGCAACATCTCCTCCCCGACCTACGTTTCCATCTAGACAGGAACAGAGAGAATCAAGTTGAACACCCAGGAAAGTAGTCTGCTGAGAAGGAGTTAAGACGCTCTTCTGAGCATTGAACCTAAGACCAAGAGAGCGGAGGGGGTGGAGAAGGAAGCTCTCTGAAATGAGACAGAATGAGCCAGTCGTCTAGATAATTTAGTGCACAGATGCCCGGGAGCCTCAAGGAGGCCAGAGCTGCATCCATGCACTTGGAATATGTCTGCGGATCCGAAGCTAGACCAATTGGAAGGACCCAAACTAGTGCGTCTTTCTCCCAAAGGCAGGAAACTCCTGTGGATGACCTGGATGTGGAAATATGCATCCTTCAGGTCCATGGTGACGAACCAGTCCCCTGTTCGAATCTGCACCAGGATAGTTTTCATCATCAGCATTGTGAACTTCTCTTTCTAGAGGGAAAAATTCAGGCGACGCAGGTCCAATATGTGGCGCAGACCCCCGTCCTTCTTTTGGACCAGAAAGTAGTGGCTAAAGAAGCCGCGGTTTAAGTCCAAAGGAGGTCCCTGTATCGCTCCCTTCAGGAGGAGGGAAGTCACTTCATGCTGCAGAACAGAAGCTTCTGTTTGTGACAGTGGGGTGAACCTCATCAAAGTAGATCAGAAACGCCCCTGTGAAGCTGGAGTAGCGGGTTTAGCTGGCTGCCTCAGGTCAACCTTGACCTCTTCCGGTCCAAGGCCCTCGTCCATTTCCCTACGGATGGCCTGAAGAATGGCCATGGTAGGAAGTGCCTTACCTGCCTGGCCAAGCGCCGTGTAGGATTTGCATTAATGCATTAAAATACATAACAAACAACCATTTTCGAGATGTCACAAGGAATCTGCAAATATCATAATGCATTTTAACTTTGGTTACAATTATTTATGAACAGATATAATGCATTATAACTGTAACGTGTTGCTGTGTATCGAGCTCACAAAGACCTAAAATTTTATTTTACAGAGTTCTAGTTCTACTGTTGTTGTTCTCTCTTATTTCTTTTCTTTAGTTTTAGGCATCTGGCAAAGGGACTACCAATGAAAACTAGCCTTTGGGCTAATTTGGGTACATTTACATTCATGAATGTTGATTAATGCTCACTTTCCCTTTTTGAAATAAATTTATGAAGAGAATAAAATACTGAGACTTTATTACAAACACACAAGGGAAACACGGGAGAAAGAGTAACACATCTAATGTCGGACAAGGAACTGAAAGAGCACAGGACTTATAAGCACTGGGAGAAATCGATAATAATAATCGAAACACCTGAACAGAAGCAATAACTGATTAGCAAACACAGAACATACACGTGACAATAACGCACATTATGACTATCTATATAATGCATTATACATTAAGGATTTAATAGTAAAGTTTTTCAGTGTAGTTTCAACAGAAGCTGATGCAATGTTTGTCGTATTGTTTAAAACGTTATTTGCCACAGCAGAATGAGCTCCGTCTGATCTGTTTCAGACAGAAAGCAAACACTGGCGGTTCTTCACAGATGAGTCAGTGTGTGTCATGATACCTCACCACACTTCTCTAAAACAGAGATATTTCTCAGTCATCACATGATTACCAGACACTATCTCTGGTTATTTAAGGGGTCAAAGGGCAGCTTGGACGCTTTTATCCCTCTCTCATCTGAAGGCGACTCCACAGTATTTCATCAGATCCACAGGGGCTCTCCTGTGTGAAGCCTGGACTTTGTCTCTGTTTATCAAGGGCTGTAAAATACATTCATATACTCAAGCTGATTTTTTTTACTGCTTATGTGCCACTCAAGTTGAAAAACACAATTCAATCTGTTGTTAATACAGACCTTCAAAGTACACATTTTCCAGCTTTCATAACCATAAGGAATATGAAAAACAATTAACAAGAGCATCTGCAGTCGATTCCTGATGATTCCTCTGATAGACCTCCACTGTAAGTGTGTTATTGAGCAGGTGTTTCTGAGGCAGGACTGGCGCTGATTACTGCAATACTGGCTGAAGTTCTGCCTGAGTAAAACTAATGTACCTTTCTGTAATTATACAGTGTACCTGTAAAGTGCACATATGGAAGGGAACAATATGTAAAGCTTGGGGAATAAAGGACAATGGACTTATTCTACTATTATGATAGTTTGGGAGCAGTTTAACGAGAACATACACTGCGTCACTTTTTGGATCGGACTTGTTTGTTCAGCACATCCGACAGATGCTCGATTGGATTAAGATCTGGGGAATTTGGAGGCCAAGTCAACGCCTCAAACTCGTTGCTCCTCAAACCATTCCTGAAGCATTTGTGCTTTGGGACCATTATCCTGCTGGAAGAGCCACAGCCACCAGGGAATACCGTTTCCATGAAAGGCTGTCCATGGTCTCAGCAATGCTTAGGTAGGTGGGACGTGTCAAAGGAACATCCACATGGATGGCAGGACCCAAGGTTTCCCAGCAGAACATTGCCCAAAGCATCACCTCCGCCGGCTCGCCTTCTTCCCATAGTGCATCCTGGGGCCATGTGTTCCCCAGGTAAGCCACGCACACACACCCGGCCATCCACGTGATGTAAAAGAACACGTGATCATCAGACCAGGCCACCTTCTTCCATTGCTCCGTGGTCCAGTTCTGATGCTCACGTGCCACTGTTGGTGCTTTCGGCGGGGTCAGGGTCAGCATGGGCACCCTGACTGGTCAGCGGCTATGCCGCCCCATACGCAACAAACTGCGATGCTCTGTGTATTCTGAGCCCTTTCTATCAGAACCAGCATTAACTTCTTGAGCAGTTTGAGCTCCAGTAGCTCGTCTGTTTGATCGGACCACACGGGCCAGCCTTCGCTCCACACGTGCATCAATGAGCCTGGGCCGCCCATGACCCTGTGGCCGGTTCTCCACTGTTCCTTCCTTGGAGCACTTTTGATAGATCCTGACCACTGCAGACCGGGAACACCCCACAAGAGCTGCAGTTTTGGAGATGCTCTGACCCAGTCGTCTAGCCATCACAATCTGGCCCTTGTCAAACTCGCTCAAATCCTTACGCTTGCCCATTTTTCCTGCTTCTAACACATCAACTCTGAGGACAAAATGTTCACTTGCTGCCTAATATATCCCACCCACTAACAGGAGCTGTGAGGAAGAGATCATCAGTGCTATTCACTGGTCATAATGTTATGCCTGATCGGTGTAGTAACTATGCACTAACTATATAATATTGCAAATGATTTGTAAGTACTTTATTACAGTAAAAGTATTATATACAGTGT
Source organism: Gobiocypris rarus (assembly GCA_023029165.1). Lineage (NCBI taxonomy): Eukaryota > Metazoa > Chordata > Actinopteri > Cypriniformes > Gobionidae > Gobiocypris > Gobiocypris rarus. Next base: position 34,414,028 of record CM040931.1, on the reverse strand, counting down.
TATCTATATAAGCATGTAGTTCTTTCCTAGCTTGTAATGAGCTTTTTTGGTTTAAAACATCCACCCTGTTACATGTGGATAAAATGCATTGTGTAACAAAGTTAGTCTTTGTCATTTGTCATAGTCACTAGTTCCCAATGAGGCTAATCTCTTGTTTTCATGTTAGTTAACAGTAGCTGAAGTGTTTGTTAGCTCTACTCATGATTACCTCCAGCATAGTAACGCGCTGCTGAACTGAGTGTGTGTGGTGTCATGTCGCAGTGTAACGCTTGACCTGCTCTAGAGCTGAGTTGCTTTAATATGTAAATCTCTTGATTTCATCTGTCTATTTTTAAAGCGTTCGACACATTTAAATGTGGTAACGTATGTTTCTAGCTAGACAAATGCATACCTGTGTGTGTAAAGGGTAACGCAGTGAACTCCAGTACAGTTTGTGTGAACTTCTAACCCGTGGCGTCGTGATGTGAGGATGATGTGCTGACATTAAATCTCCCCTCATGCTGTGCCGTCGATCAGATTAATTTTCCAAAGATTTACTGAAACTTGATCCTGTGAGACTGTCAGACGTGAGCAGACCTGCATGACACACACACTGAAGCCGTGTGTGTGTGTGTGTGTGGACTGGTAATCCCTACGGTATGGGGACAAAATGTCCCCACAAAGATGGCAATATCCAAATTTTTGTCCTTGTGGGGACATTTTTGGTCCCCATGAGGAAAACATCTTATAAATCACACTAAGTGATGTTTTTGAAAAAGTAAAATGCAGCATGTCTCCTGTGATGGGCATGTGTGTGTGTGTGTGTGTGTGTGTGTGTGTGATGGGTAGGTTTAGGGGCAGGGGCAGTGTAGGGGATAGAAAATACAGTTTGTACAGTATAAAATGCATTACGCCTATGGAATGTCCCCATAAAACATGTGTGTGTGTGTGTGTGTGTGTGTGTGTGCGCATGTTTTTCTAGCCTGGTGGGGACTTCAACACACAGACTCATGGGGACTCATGTCACTGTGGGGAGTTAAATTGAGGAATTTACAAAAGGCTTATAAATCACACAGAATGAGTTTTTATGAAAATGTAAAAATACAGAATGTTTCCTGTGATGGGTAGGTTTAGGGGCAGGGGCAGTGTGTGTGTGTGTGTGTGTGTGTGTGTGTGTGTGTGTGTGTGTGTGTGTGTGTGTGTGTGTGTGTGTGTGTGTGTCAGTGGCCTAATAAGTCACATCCTGATTCTGGAATATCCCTTCCAGAAATATCTTTAGGTGTTTCTCCAGAAATGCAACAGACAAAAGATTTCCTCTGAAAGTGATCTGTGTTTAAACCCATTATAGTGTCATTATCTTTAAGAATCAGTGTTCAAGTCACCAGTGCGTGTGAATCTGCATTTCCAGCACTAATTAAACACTGTTTCATGCCTTGGAGATCGTCACAAATCCAGTGATTAGTTCTTCTTCAGATGCTTTCAGTGCAGCAGCCCCGGATAAAATCCGTCCGGACACGCTGGGAACACATGACTAATCCCCTTATTCCGCCCAGCCCACTTTAAATACTTCACTCTTCCGCATTTTTGCATCCATCTTCCGCTAAACTGACGCGCGCACATCCGGTAGCTAGTTAGAAGATTGTTTATAGCTAGACATAACTTTAGCAAAATGACAAATAACGTTAAAGGGTTACTTCAGTGATTTGCATTAAGCTTTGTATCAGTAGAAACCCGGGATTATATTCAAATTATCGTACTTTCCCCCCTCACATCCCCCTGAGACCAAAAAATTATGCATTTTATTTCTGGAAAAAGTCCTCCGATGGCACAAATGTCGTCATTTTGCGTCATCGAAGGAGATTTTGTCCAGAGGCTGAATACTACAGCCAGCAGGAGGCGCTATTCCCACATGTTATCAACATCACACTCACAGCACTCGGCTCGGGAGCTGCGGAGATTCATGTGAACGGAAAGGTGGAGAGCAAAGGGAGTGTTTCAACTGTTCAAATGAACTTCCTATGAAAGTTAAGCTTCCAAAAACATGAACTGAACACGCGCCAGACTGATCACGTGCTGTGAATGCAGACGCGATTACCTCAGCTCATGTGATGTGAATCCGTGATTACCTCAGCTCATGTGATGTGAATCGCTCTTACCTCAGCTCATGTGATGAGAATCCGCTCTTACCTCAGCTCATGTGATGTGAATCCCGCTCTTACCTCAGCTCATGTGATGTGAATCCCGCTCTTACCTCAGCTCATGTGATGTGAATCCCGCTCTTACCTCAGCTCATGTGATGTGAATCCCGCTCTTACCTCAGCTCATGTGATGCGAATCCCTCTCTTACCTCAGCTCATGTGATGTGAATCGCGATTACCTCAGCTCATGTGATGAGAATCCCGTGCTTACCTCAGCTCATGTGATGTGAATCCCGCGATTACCTCAGCTCATGTGATGTGAATCGCGATTACCTCAGCTCATGTGATGAGAATCCCGTGCTTACCTCAGCTCATGTGATGTGAATCCCGCTCTTACCTCAGCTCATGTGATGCGAATCCCGCTCTTACCTCAGCTCATGTGATGTGAATCCCGCTCTTACCTCAGCTCATGTGATGTGAATCCGCTCTTACCTCAGCTCATGTGATGAATCCCGCTCTTACCTCCGCTCATGTGATGTGAATCCCGCGATTACCTCAGCTCATGTGATGAGAATCCGTGCTTACCTCAGCTCATGTGATGAGAATCCCGTGCTTACCTCAGCTCATGTGATGAGAATCCCGCGATTACCTCAGCTCATGTGATGTGAATCCCGCGATTACCTCAGCTCATGTGATGTGAATCCGCGATTACCTCCGCTCATGTGATGAGAATCCCGTGCTTACCTCAGCTCATGTGATGTGAATCCGCGATTACCTCAGCTCATGTGATGTGAATCCGTGCTTACCTCAGCTCATGTGATGAGAATCCCGTGCTTACCTCAGCTCATGTGATGTGAATCGCGATTACCTCAGCTCATGTGATGAGAATCCCGTGCTTACCTCAGCTCATGTGATGAGAATCCGTGCTTACCTCAGCTCATGTGATGTGAATCGCGATTACCTCAGCTCATGTGATGTGAATCGCGATTACCTCCGCTCATGTGATGAGAATCCGTGCTTACCTCAGCTCATGTGATGTGAATCCGCGATTACCTCAGCTCATGTGATGTGAATCCCGCGATTACCTCAGCTCATGTGATGTGAATCCTGCTTACCTCAGCTCATGTGATGTGAATCCCGCGATTACCTCAGCTCATGTGATATGAATCCCGTGCTTACCTCAGCTCATGTGATGTGAATCGCGATTACCTCAGCTCATGTGATGTGAATCCCGCGATTACCTCAGCTCATGTGATGTGAATCCCGTGCTTACCTCAGCTCATGTGATGTGAATCGCGCTCACCTCAGCTCATGTGATGTGAATCGCGCTCACCTCAGCTCATGTAATGTGAATCCCGCGCTCACCTCAGCTCATGTGATGTGAATCGCGCTCACCTCCGCTCATGTGATGTGAATCCCGTGCTTACCTCAGCTCATGTGATGTGAATCCCGTGCTTACCTCAGCTCATGTGATGTGAATCCCGCGCTCACCTCCGCTCATGTGATGTGAATGCCGCTCTTACCTCAGCTCATGTGATGTGAATCCCGTGCTTACCTCAGCTCATGTGATGTGAATCCGCTCACCTCAGCTCATGTGATGTGAATCCCGTGCTTACCTCAGCTCATGTGATGTGAATCCCGCTCTCACCTCAGCTCATGTGATGCGAATCCGTGATTACCTCAGCTCATGTGATGTGAATCCGTGATTACCTCAGCTCATGTGATGTGAATCCGCTCTTACCTCAGCTCATGTGATGTGAATCCCGCTCTTACCTCAGCTCATGTGATGTGAATCCCGCTCTCACCTCAGCTCATGTGATGTGAATCCCGTGATTACCTCCGCTCATGTGATGTGAATCCGTGATTACCTCAGCTCATGTGATGTGAATCCGTGATTACCTCCGCTCATGTGATGCGAATCCCGTGATTACCTCCGCTCATGTGATGAGAATCCCGTGCTTACCTCAGCTCATGTGATGTGAATCCCGCTCTTACCTCAGCTCATGTGATGTGAATCCCGCTCTCACCTCAGCTCATGTGATGTGAATCCCGCTCTTACCTCAGCTCATGTGATGCGAATCCCGTGCTTACCTCCGCTCATGTGATGCGAATCCCGTGCTTACCTCAGCTCATGTGATGAGAATCCCGTGATTACCTCCGCTCATGTGATGCGAATCCTGCGATTACCTCCGCTCATGTGATGTGAATCCCGTGATTACCTCCGCTCATGTGATGCGAATCCCGTGCTTACCTCAGCTCATGTGATGAGAATCCCGTGATTACCTCCGCTCATGTGATGCGAATCCCGTGCTTACCTCCGCTCATGTGATGCGAATCCCGTGATTACCTCCGCTCATGTGATGCGAATCCGTGATTACCTCCGCTCATGTGATGCGAATCCGCTCTTACCTCAGCTCATGTGATGCGAATCCGCTCTTATCTCAGCTCATGTGATGAGAATCCCACGATTATCTCAGCTCATGTGATGCGAATCCCGTGCTTACCTCCGCTCATGTGATGCGAATCCTGCGATTACCTCCGCTCATGTGATGTGAATCCCGTGATTACCTCAGCTCATGTGATGTGAATCCCGTGATTACCTCCGCTCATGTGATGCGAATCCCGTGCTTACCTCCGCTCATGTGATGAGAATCCCGTGATTACCTCCGCTCATGTGATGCGAATCCCGTGCTTACCTCAGCTCATGTGATGTGAATCCGCTCTTATCTCAGCTCATGTGATGTGAATCCGCTCTTACCTCAGCTCATGTGATGTGAATCCGCTCTTACCTCAGCTCATGTGATGTGAATGCCGCTCTTACCTCAGCTCATGTGATGTGAATCCGCTCTTACCTCAGCACATGTGATGTGAATCCCGCTCTTAACTCAGCTCATGTGATGTGAATCCGCTCTTACCTCAGCTCATGTGATGTGAATCCCGTGCTTACCTCAGCTCATGTGATGTGAATCCCGCTCTTACCTCAGCTCATGTGATGCGAATCCCGTGCTTACCTCCGCTCATGTGATGCGAATCCCGCTCTCACCTCAGCTCATGTGATGCGAATCGCGCTCACCTCAGCTCATGTGATGTGAATCCCGCTCTTACCTCAGCTCATGTGATGTGAATCCGCTCTTACCTCAGCTCATGTGATGTGAATCCGCTCTTACCTCAGCTCATGTGATGAGAATCCGCTCTTACCTCAGCTCATGTGATGTGAATCCTCTTACCTCAGCTCATGTGATGTGAATCCGCTCTTATCTCAGCTCATGTGATATGAATCCCGCTCTTACCTCAGCTCATGTGATGTGAATCGCTCTTATCTCAGCTCATGTGATATGAATCCGCTCTTACCTCAGCTCATGTGATGTGAATCCCGCTCTTATCTCAGCTCATGTGATATGAATCCCGCTCTTACCTCAGCTCATGTGATGTGAATCCCGCTCTTATCTCAGCTCATGTGATATGAATCCGCTCTTACCTCAGCTCATGTGATGTGAATCCGCTCTTATCTCAGCTCATGTGATGGGAATCCCGCTCTTACCTCAGCTCATGTGATGTGAATCCCGCTCTTACCTCAGCTCATGTGATGTGAATCCACTCTTACCTCAGCTCATGTGATGTGAATCCGCTCACCTCAGCTCATGTGATGTGAATGCCGCTCTTACCTCAGCTCATGTGATGTGAATCGCTCTTACCTCAGCTCATGTGATGTGAATCCGCTCTTACCTCAGCTCATGTGATGTGAATCCGCTCTTACCTCAGCTCATGTGATGTGAATCCCGCTCTTATCTCAGCTCATGTGATATGAATCCCGCTCTTACCTCAGCTCATGTGATGTGAATCCGCTCTTATCTCAGCTCATGTGATGGGAATCCCGCTCTTACCTCAGCTCATGTGATGAGAATCCCTCTCTTACCTCAGCTCATGTGATGTGAATCCCGCTCTTACCTCAGCTCATGTGATGTGAATCCCGCTCTTACCTCAGCTCATGTGATGTGAATCCCGCTCTTACCTCAGCTCATGTGATGTGAATCCGCTCTTATCTCAGCTCATGTGATGAGAATCCGTGATTACCTCAGCTCATGTGATGTGAATCCGCTCTTACCTCAGCTCATGTGATGTGAATCCGCTCTTACCTCAGCTCATGTGATGTGAATGCCGCTCTTACCTCAGCTCATGTGATGTGAATCCCGCTCTTACCTCAGCTCATGTGATGTTAATCCCGCTCTTACCTCAGCTCATGTGATGCGAATCCCGCTCTTACCTCAGCTCATGATGTGAATGCCGCTCTTACCTCAGCTCATGTGATGTGAATCCCGCTCTTACCTCAGCTCATGTGATGTGAATCCCGCTCTTACCTCAGCTCATGTGATGTGAATCCCGCTCTTACCTCAGCTCATGTGATGTGAATCCGCTCTTACCTCAGCTCATGTGATGCGAATCCGTGCTTACCTCCGCTCATGTGATGCGAATCCCTCTTACCTCAGCTCATGTGATGCGAATCCCGTGATTACCTCAGCTCATGTGATGAATGTAATCCGACTTCTGCTGCGTTTGTGCCGTGACGCTCAATTGGCTCACTCACATCATATCAGTTTTTAATTGTAGTGTCTCTAACTGAACTGATTTTATGAAAATGAGCGCGGTGGGCCAGTAAACCAGTAGCTGTGACTAGAGTAGGGCAGTGAAGCAGTGCATTCTGGGAGTTGTAGTCTTTCATCCCCATGAGACAAAAATACATTTTCTGTGTTTTCTCAGTCTAGAAGGCACCACATTCAAAAATAATTTCACATTTCTTGTACATTAATGACCGAGTTTAAATACAGATTCATCTTCCCAGCGCTGAAGTATCCCTTTAATACCGAGTAGAGACTTGGTAGCACAGCGAAAACGTGGTCAGATGGTCTCATATCGTCTCTTCCATCATCATTGTTAACATGGAGAGACAATATAAAGAAGTGGCCAGAAGTAACGTTAATCTATGGGTAAATATTTAACTGCTTTGCCCTGTCAGGAGTAATGAGTCATGGGTGTGTTTAACAAGCAATAAACCAATCAGAGCTCATCTCCCTTTCCCTTTAAAAGCCAGTTGTGCTCCACCATGAGCGGATTCACTATTGACATGAGGAGAGACTGAACGCTTCTCCAGAGAGAGAGAGTGATGGTGTGTGTGTGTGTGTGTGTGTTCAGGTGTTCAGACACACACACACACACACACCAGACGCCCATGGGTGAACAGATGTGCCAGTGCATTTGATATTTAAACACGAGGAGCTGGACGTGAACATGAGAACTGCGTCGGCTGAGACTAGCAGAACACACTCGCGTCTGGAGTCTCATCGCTCCGGGTGTGTGTGAGGACACACAGTGTTTCCTCAAAGTCTCCAGCACACATGGCAGAATGAGAGTTTCTTCCTCCAAACGCCCGAAAAATGTTTCTGAAGCTGTTGTTCCAGCTTTGAATCCTAGTGAGACGAGATGAGACAAAGAAAGAGATGAAGAGAAAGAGTGTAAAAATAGTTCTGTTCAGAGATGCCGCATGTCTAATTAGATGACATTAATCAAACTCTAGTTTCACAGGGATGGATGTCTTTATATAGCACGGCCTCATACAATCTGACTGTAGTTTTACTTCCTCTCTATTATGACTGACAATGACATTAGACAACTAATAATAAAAAAGATGTTTATTTATATCTCAACTCTCTGCCACAGGATTGCTACCGTTTCATGATCAGTTCCTAAAGTAAGAACACACTTCTCAACAACACACATGATTCGAGGAGTCATAGAATGGGTACGGCCACAGTGACAGATCGTGCACCTCTTATCACACTGAATTATAATTATAACATTTGATGAGCAACGGTAACTGTGATTGGTCAGCTACGCCCAGCGCTCACGGTCCAGTATTACTCACAGTTTCCTTTAACCTGAACGGAAGTCAAGGATTATTTCACTCATCTGAGCCTCTTTCTGGGAAACAAACGTTCAAGGTTTCCCTCTCGAGCGTTCAGCTCTACACACACACACACACACACACACACACACACACACACACACACACAGTTTCTGCTGTCCAAGGGTTGGTTTCATGTTTCACTGCAGCTTGAGTTTTTCCACACAACAAATTCCCCAAGATTCATTGTCTGGTTCAAAGGTTTATGCATCAAACTGTTTAATAATCGTGATGACACAACATTCAGAAGCATGACGGTAATGTAGTATCACTCCTCATTTCTGACACTATATTTGCTGTCTGGGATTCCAGCTCATGCAAAGCCAAAAGTTGTGTAACAAGTCCACAATTTACTTTTATTTTGGAAACTGCTATGAACTGACTGCAGTCGGGTTCAGAAGTAAAAATCCCATTCATTTTCTCCATAGAGGAACTGATTTTAATGATAAATTAAAAACCTTTACAGCCCTACTATGAGGTTATTCATCAAAGTCACACTATATTGCCAAAAGTGTTGTGACGCCTGCCTTTCCACACACATGAGCTTTAATGCCATCCCATTCCTAATCCGTAGGGTTTAATATGGAGTCGGCCCACCCTTTGCAGCTCTAACAGCTTCAGCTCTTCTGGGAAGGCTTTCCTCAAGGTTTAGGAGTGTGTTTATGGGAATTCTTCTAGAAGCGCATTTGTGAGGTCAGGCACTGATGTTGGACGAGAAGGCCTGGCTCGCAGTCTCCGCTCTAATTCATCCCAAAGGTGTTCTATCGGGATGAGGTCAGGACTCTGTGCAGGCCAGTCCAGTTTCTCCACACCAAACTCGCTCATCCATGTCTTTATGGAGCGACGCTTTGTGCACTGGAGCGCAGTCATGTTGGGACAGGAAGGGGCCGTCCCAAACTGATCTCACATTACGAGTTCCTTTCACTGGAACTAAGGGCCCAAACCCTGAAAAAAAACCCCACCCCATAATCCCCCCTCCACCAAACTTTACACTTGGCACAATGCAGTCAGGCGAGTCCGTTCCCTGGCAACCGCCAAACCCAGACTTCGTCCATGGGATGGTCAGACAGAGAAGCGTGATTGGTCACTCAGAGAACACGTCTCACTGCTCTAGAGTCCAGTGGTGGCGTGCTTTACCCCACTGCATCCCACGCTTTGCATTGCTCTTGGTGATGTAAGGCTTGGATGAGCTGCTCGCCATGGAAACCCATTCCATGAAGCTCTCTCCGCACTGTTCCTGAGCTCATCTGAAGGCCACAGGAGTTTGGAGGTCTGGAGCGATTGACTCTGCAGAAAGTTGGTGACTTCTGCGCACTGTGACCCTCAGCATGCGCTGACCCTGCTCTGGGATTTCACTTCGTGGCTGAGTTGCTGTTATTCCCAATCGCTTCCTCTTTGTTATAATCCCACTAACAGTTGAGCGTGGAATATTTAGTAGTGAGGAAATGTCAGGAATGGCCTTATTGCACAGGTGGCAACCTATCCCGGTCCCACGCTTGAGTTCACTGAGCTCCTGAGAGCGAGCCATTCTCTCACAAATGTGTGTAGAAGCGTCTGCACGCCTAGAGCTTGATTTATACACCTGTGGCCATGAAGGGAAACAAATGTTAGTTTGAACAAAATCAACCACTGAAACATAAACTTAAAGAACCACCATAAATTAACTTTTTTTTATTATATGCACTTCTATCCATACATATCAATTCAACTACTTATGTGGCCTGGTTGAGTTGACTGTAAAAATATGGCGTAGTGTCCGTGGCGTCACCCATAGGATTCTGAAGAGCAGTTTTATAGCGTAAAGTAGAGTCAAGCTGGCGTCGCCATCTTATCAGTGCATCAGAAACTGGGCAAGAGAGGCGAGGCGTGGGCGGAGCTAAGGTGACGTGATGACTAACAGACAGCAGACAAACGGCAATCCACCTGTCACTCACAGTGGCCACGCCCTTAATTATGCAGAACTTTAAGGCTTTATATAATGTAATCAAATTAGTTATAAACATATTCACCCCCCTCACAGTCGTCATGAAGGGCAAAATCAGATATATAGACTAAAACCACAATTTGTACCAGACTGTAAACGTGTGTTCCTGCTGTAAAGTTATGGTTATGGTAAGGGGTGGGACATTTCCCAAAACACCAATCACAACACACCGCTCAAGCCAACCAATCAGAGCACAGTGTGCTGTTCAGAAGGAGGGCTTCAAGAACTAAACAGAGCGTTACTGACAGACTGGGAAGAGAGGAGCCGCAACAATGGAGAATATGAGGGATAATCAACACTCAAGCAGGAAAACCTTCTCTAGTAGAGCCGGAAACACACAGCAAGTCTTTGAGAAAGGGCTTGCAATGCTGCACAACAGAATATTTTCCAAAACAATGATAAATAATGATCCTATGCCATATGCCATATCCTTTCAGAATAAAAATATCACTATGGTGAATTTTGTTAATGAGATCCCCCAGCTTTGGCATGTAACACATTTATTGGCTTGTGTTTAACCGATCTCTCCACCTCTGCATCTGAATCTGCCTTTTCTCATGAACCGGTTAGATCTGGATCCGGTTAAGCCGTGTTATCTGCGGCCAGGGGCTTCATCAGCGCGGCTCCATTCATAGCAGGCTGATAAATGGGGCGGAAACGTGTGTTGATTACAGCTCTCTCTCTCTCTCTCTCTCTCTCTCTCTCTCTCTGTCTCTCTCTCTCTCTCTCTCTCTCTCTCTCTCTCTCTCTCTCTCTCTCTCTCTCTCTCTCTCTCTCTCTCTCTCTCTCTCTCTCCCTCTCTCTCTCTTTCTCTCTGTCTCTCTCTCTCTTTCTCTCTGTCTCTCTCTCTCTCTCTCTCTCTCTCTCTCTCTCTCTCTCTCTGTCTCTCTCTCTCTTTCTCTCTGTCTCTCTCTCTCGTGTTGGGAGTGAGTGCGGTGAGTGCTGCTGAGAGCGTGCTGAATGTGTTTTTTTTCCCCAAACTTCTCTGTTGATACTTTGAGGTGTTTTTGAGGACCACTTTACCTGGCGAACCGCAGGGAACTGTGCAGGTAGAAAATCAAAACGATAACGATCAGGAGAATGAGCAGACAGACAATGTAGCGAGTGACCAAAATGCACAAGTTGTTTTGAACGAGGATGTAAATGTTGGACAAACCGCGACTAGAGTAGCGGAGTCAGTGTTGTTAAATGAGGAAGATTTGTTGTGGTTAGATGATGAAATATCCAATCCGTCAACCATAAGGAAAAATCCAGAAAATAAATCAAACACTGAACAAGTTACAAAAGTGTCAAAAACGAATCCGAGCTGTTCTTCTCAGTCCGATGAGGTATTGATGAAGAGTCTGAAAGTGATGTTAGTGGAGACACACTTATGGAGGTGGAGAGTGCTTACTCTTTCACCAAAATTCAGTCTTTTTTGCAAAGAACCAAAGGTGTGAGATTAGTTAAAATTGATGACCATTTCCCAGATTTAAAGTTGTTCATTAACTCCGTAAAATTTTTCATGAAAAACCCAGAAAACTCCGGTCAATTGACATTCACAGACCAGGAAGTGTTTGGTTAAAAAAATTGATGATAAAAGCGAGAGCACAATTAGCTGATGATGGTTAAGCACCTTCTGGTTTTCTTTTTCTTGGTTTGTGTTAACCTCTCTGTTCTGGTTAAATGCATCTTAACATTTACTATGTGTGACATAAAGCTGGGTTCTTTAAATGTTAATGGTGCCAGAGAGGATGTGAAGAGAGTTTCCCTCATCAGTTTGTTTAAAGTAAAACAATTAAACGTAATTCTTTTACAAGAAACACATAGCACAACTGAAAATGAAACCGCGTGAAAGAGAAAGATTGGGATGGATAAGTTTTTCTCAGTCATAAGTGTAGCAGCAGTGGTGGAGTGGGTATCTTGTTTTCTAGAGACTTCTTACCGATCTCTTGTGTTACTGAGGAAATCATTGCAGGTCGCTTGCTAAAAATACAAGCTGTATTTGAAAGTGTAAAAATTACGTTCATAAATGTTTATGCTCCTACTCTAGGCCCAGAAAGGGTGGTTTTTTTAAACATCCTAAATGATGTAATAAGTAACTGTAGTGCTGATGGATACATGTTCCTGGGAGGGGACTTTAACTGCACAGAGAATGCAGCTTTAGATAGAAACCACCCAGAACCACATGGAGCCAGTAAGAATTGTCTTGTAATAATAATTGAGACGAATGATTTATGTGACGTTTGGAGGTTTTTCCACAACACTCAGCGTCAGTATGCTTGGACTCATGTTAAAGATAATTCTTTGTCTTTGGCTAGGCTTGATAGAGTTTACGTTTTTAAACATCAGAGTAATGTACTTAAAGGTTGTTCAATACATCCAACTGGTATTTCAGATCATTGCCTCGTACAAGTTGCTATCTTTATTAAAGATGTGAAATGTAAAAGTGCCTATTGGCATTTTAATGTATCCTTGCTTTCTGATAATTCTTTTAAAGATGTTTTTAAGTATTTCTGGAGTGGTTATACAAAAGAAAAATCTGAGTACACTTCATTACAACAGTGGTGGGACATAGGGAAGGTCAAAATAAAACAGCTATGTTTACAGTATACTCTCAATGTCACAAGAGACATGACCAGATCTATGAAAGATTTGGAGAGTGAAATAATGAAGCTGCAAGACTCAACAAGAGAAGGAGAACATTTTAAAGTTCTAAAAAAGAAATGTCAGCTTTATCTAACCTGTTGGGTTTCTCTGCTCAAGGTGCTCTGGTTCGCTCACGTCATCAAAATATTGTCAAAATGGATGCACCATCTCATTTGTTCTTTGGCCTTGAGCAAAAAAAACGGACTTATGCACTCTCTGCGGTCCAGTACTGGACAATTGCTTCAAGAGTCTGGGGATATCCGTAAATATGCAGTTGACTTTTGTGAGAAGCTTTTTAAGAGTGAGTTCCAGGAGAGACCAGAGGTGGCGCGGCCCTTCTATGAGGGCTTACCTAAGGTTTCCGAGGAGGCTAACATGGAGTTGGAGGCACTGATCTCCGCTGATGAACTATATTCTGCGTTGCAGAGTCTGGAAAGCGGTAAATCTCCTGGTATCGATGGCCTTCCTGTGGACTTTTATAAAGCCTTCTGGACTGTGATTGGCAAAGATTTATTACTTGTTATCAGAGACAGTTTAAGAAGAGGATTTTTACCTTTGAGCTGCAGGAGAGTAATTCTTACTCTTCTCCCCAAAAAAGAGGATTTACAAGAGATAAAGAACTGGAGGCCAGTGGCTCTGCTCTGCACTGACTACAAACTTTTGTCAAAGGTGTTGGCAATGAGACTGAAAAACGTAATGGAGCACGTCATTCATGTTGACCAGACTTATTGCATACCCAATAGGTTGATATCTGACAATATTATTTTAATTCGTGATGTTTTGGACCTCTCCAACTTATTGGGTTGCGAAATATGCTTGATTTCAATTGACCAAGAAAAGGCTTTTGACAGAGTCGAACACCAGTATTTGTGGCAAACGTTGGAAGCGTTTGGCTTCAGCTCTGGCCTAATAAACATGATTCGAGTCTTGTATAGTGACATTGAGAGCATTTTAAAGATCAACGGTGGTTTAAGCGCTCCTTTTAAAGTTCATAGGGGGGTCAGACAAGGATGCTCATTGT
>CM040931.1:34317819-34392819 GCA_023029165.1 Gobiocypris rarus | reverse complement strand
TTAGTAAATAAAATAAATTGACTTGAGAGTCCAAAGAAAAAAACAATCAAAATTTTACAGCTGCTTACAAATTGACCTTTACACAAGCCACTATACTTAGAGCATCAACAGACTTATGTCTTCTCACTTCACGCTCCCCCAGAGATTGGGACTACTAGTCTTTTATACACACAAAGGCACCCCTGGAATTGGCACATACCAACTCAGTAATACAATACAGGGGTGGCTCAGGTAAACAAACCATAAATGCTTAAAAACAGCCACAATGCTACATCTATAAAATTAGAAAAATACAGAATATAATTTCTCTGATTTCAGCTAACATTTGGCAAAGCCACAAGTCATATTAACAGCTTAAAAAAAATAATAACTCAAAACTCTGGGTCACTTCCTATTGACCCGGAAGTCATAGCGTTATTTAAACCCCACCATTGCGGCAAAAATTCCTTTACACAAACAAACAGGAGCCGCTGGTAAGACGTAAAGAGGGCATGTCAAAGCTGTTCCTTTTAAACTAAATAAACAAATACATAATTAACAAAGACATGTGTTGCGTGGTTATTGTAACAGATTATGATTGTGAAGTAAATGGCATGGTTTTAAACAGTCAAATATTGAAAGTAATAGCTATAGCCGTAGTATTCGATGTTAAAAGTGTGCACAAGAAAGCTACGGGATTACTATGGGGTTTGATGAAAGGCTAGGTTAACCACTGATTTAAAACAGTATGAGGATTAACAGAACACATAAACACGCTAGACAAACAAATACAAGCAACCTTTGCACTCAGTCTTTGTGAATGGGAATGGGTAGTGCATCGCCACCGTGAGAGGAGCTAGCGCCCCGTCACAGATGATTAGGTTTATAGCTCGTTTAGAGAACCGTCTCATGATATGCTAATTTTTTCATGAGCTGTATGCCAAAATCATCACTATGAAAACAATAAAAGACCTGAAATATTTCAGTTGGTGTGCAATGAATCTAAAATATATGAAAGTTTAATTTTTATCATTACATTATGAAAAAATGCTGTTTGACTAAACGAGGTTCGGGAGGAACATGTCAGATAATTGACACAGGTGGAGAGTACTCAACTAATCAACAAAGGAGGTGTATATAGACACGCAGCCTTCTTACCTCCATTGCACCGATAGCTTTTCAGCATCCCTCCACCACCCCTGCTCCACATTTTGCTCTTTTTCCTTCTTAAGTTCAAAACCACTTACATACGGGCGGTACTCTGGGTTCGGGCCGTAGTCCGAGCTCGAAGCCCTCCCCCTGGACAGCACGCCACATACGCAATTAAATGTACTCTATAAATTATATGTAAGTGTGAACTCGTGGATGAACTTTTATCACAATATGCTAATTTTTTGAGAAGGCCCTGTATAAAGACTAACAGAAGCTTCTGCAGATCAGCGGTGAGTGTGTGTGTGTGTGTGTGTGTGTGTGTTTGTGTGTGTGTGTGTGTGTGCGCGAGCGTGAGAGCGTTTCCTCCACACTCAAAGAGTAGAGCACATTGACCAGTTTTCGGCGTTTGTTTGCATCTCACATGCCAGCCATTTATAAATGCAAAAATGTCTTGTATATAATGACTTCATATGACGATATCATTCAACACCATCAGCGAATCCTCAGAAAGCCCTCTGAGAGCCTTATGCATGCTTTATGAAAGTGCTGGGCTTTTCATTTATGAAATAAACATGAGCCATATGCCGCTGTCACAGTGAAGCTCTCATTGAATGCTTCTGTTATTCCTCGTGGAACAATCCGTACGGGTTTCTTTCTTCGGTGGAACACGAAAGGTTCAAATGGTGAAGACTGTGCCGCTCGCTCTTTTGCATTCATTTAGCATGAATGGTGACTGAGATGGATGAAAAAGCAGCATATTAGTATCATAACAATATAATGATCCATACAGTCTTCTGAAGTCTTTGAATGGTTTGTTATTGAGGTCGGCTGATCTGGTTCACAGAACTGAAGTGATCCGGTGAAAAACAGCATGTGATAATCAGCCCACACACTGAAGAGATCCACTTCACTGGTCATAATGTTATGCCTGATCTGTGTTTACACCACCACTCACTGCTGAACAAATTAACTAATTGGAAATTATTAAAATTGATCCCCCATATGTATTGATGTTTGGCAGAGTAGGTTACTTTGTTATGGAAATGACATTATGATTATAAAAGTAGTTGAAAATGATCCGCCTTTGAGACGAGCGATTGAGCTCAGCTCCACTTCCTCTGGTCACTTCCTCTATTGTTACTCAGTGTTGAGACAGCTCGTCAGTGGTGGATGAAACACATTTCAGGAAACACTTTATTTTGACATAGTTACACACCACAAACCAACAGTAAATCATGCATAATTACATGCAATAATAAACCAAACCCTAAAGTACGCACATGTAGTTCCTTAATATTACTCAATACTCATTTGTGTAATTACACTGTAACAACTTCCCCTTAAAATAACGAGTTACACTTTATTTTACAGTGTAATTATATATTTAAGTATTGAGTAATATTAAGGAACTACATGTGTGTACTATAGGGTTAGGGTCAGTTGCATGTATTTATGCATAATTTACTGTTGGTATGTGGTGTGTAACTGTAAAATAATGTCTTATCAAATAAAGTGTAAAAACTTTACAGTGCTTTTGTGCTCCATGACTAAGAAATCAAGACAAACAACAAAAAAGGTGAATAGATGAGTGAACAAACTGCTTTTTAGAGAGCCGTTGGATTCTGGTTGAAAGCATTAATTTTGTAAAGGCCATTCGATTCTAGACGTCTGACAGGATTCACCAATCTCTCACCTGAGAAGCACTGTGCAAACTCAAGCGGATATGGTAAAATCCTGCTCTCTAGGCTCTTCTTCGGGAAACCAGAGGTCCATTTTTAGAGCTGTCAGATCCCCACACACACACACACACACACACACACACACCGCGTGGGCGACGCTTGTTGTGTGAAGGGAAGTACAGGCCTAAACCCTGTAATCCAGAGTTTCTGTCATCACTGAGTCACTCCACAGCGCTCCTTCCTGGAGATCTGCTCTCTCTCCTGAGCGCTCGGCACACATAATGAGGCTCAGGCATTCTCCACATCCACACTGACACCAGCGCTCGCTCAAAACTGCATGTTGAGCTGTAAGAATGGACAACTCTGAGCCGAAGGACTCCAAAAAACAAAACCCAATTCCCCGAAGGTTGGAAGGATTACGAGAATTACCAGCTTTCAGTTTTACAATGGCTCTGGTAATCCCTCAACAACCCGTCGTTCCTTATTCTTGGGTTTGCTCACTGTACGTTCTGTGTGGTCCTGGTGCAGTTGTGCTGGGGTTTTCCTGCATTGCTGAAATGTTAAGGTAGCCAGCCGAGCAAAAACTCACCGCCAAGACAAGTTGAATCACATTTGACGAGTTTGTGATCGTATCGTCACGCCTCTTTCGTTGGTCTTGAGCTGCCAGACAGACTGCATATCTGCTGGTCAAATGAAATCAAAACTAAATCAAAGAAGAGTTTTCAACAATGTTCAGATATGTCATCCTGGACCAAAAACCAGTCATAAGGGTCATTTTTTAAATTTAAATCTGGAATCTGAATAAATAATCTTGTTTTATTTTATTGGTTTATTTGATAGGGACCCTGCATATTCATGAACATTGTTGTATGAAAATACACCATGTAAATATGCCAGAATTAGTTATAATAACTACGTTTCGTCTGCAGTCCCTAGGCAGGTAACATAAGAATAACAAAGACAGCCAACAATCATACAACATCATTCACATTCAATAAAAACTAAAATAATAATAATAAATAAAAATAAATAAATAAAAAGACATTGTTCATTCACCTCTATACTACATTCAGATTTACAATATACAAGTACAATTTTATTAAAAATATGACAGTTAAATATGAGTAGAAGCCACTGCTTTAAGTGAGTTTTAAAGGTGTTGAATGTGGGACATTCTCTTATTGAAAGGGGCAAGATATTCCAGAGTTTACCACCTATTCCTGATAAAACATTTTGCCCAAAAGTGGTGCATCTAAATGCTATCCCAGAGTCCCCTTTTACACCGGCCCGTGCACCACCTCGCCTGTCAGGTCTCTGGAAGAAGCCATGCACTGGAGATTATGTAATACTTTATATACCAAACAAGTGAAATATTTAAACTTTTCAAAGCTTAAAAATGTATGTGTCTCTAAGATATCGCAATGATGAAATGACAATGCTTTTTTATCACGTTTTTTATAGCTTTCTTAAATAGAGATTCAGTGCTTTTTAAAGTAATTGTAATAGTTAATGACCAATTTATAAAACAGTACTCAATATGTGAAAAGATCATAGTATATAAGAACAACTTATTGTCAAGAAATAACCTAACTTGTTTAAAATTCTGCAAATTGAATTTTATTACTTTGTTCTCTCCATTGATGTGTGGTTTGTTATGCAAAAATCTGGAATCTGAGGGTGCAGATAAATCTAAATATTGAGAAAATCTCCTTTAAAATTGTCCGAATGAAGTCCTTAGCCAGGCATATTACTACTAATAATACATTTATGATATATTTACGGTGGGACATTTACTAAATATCTTCATGGAACATGATCTTAACATCCTAATGATTTTCGGTATAAAAGAAAATTTTGAGCCTTAAAATTACGCAGATATACCCGTGAGATTATGACTGCAGTTGAGCTCCAGGGGCTCATTTCTGTTCTGGAAATGTATGCAAATGAGCACATATTTAATTAGCTAATACCTCAATTGCATATTTAAACATAACTTTTAAGAAAACTTCTAATACAAAAAATATGGGCAATTCTTAATGTAACCAATCAGCTGGGTGAGTAAGGCACGGCGCTGTCACTGGGTACATCTTTACCTGCTACCTTTGTCCCTAAATGTGTTCTGACCCGGTGACAGCGCTGTACCTGTTCCTCTGACAGTGTTTATTCACCTGGGGTGTGAGTGTGAGGGCCGACGGCACACACAACTGCTCCTCCATCGTGTGAATAATGGCGAGAGCTTTTGACAGGAGAAGCTCCAGATGTTCAGATACTCTCAGAGGCTTCAGGCACACATGGCCTGGTGTGTCGTGAGATGTGTGTTTTCACGTCTGAACCACAGGAAGTGCTCCACCCCCTCATCTTCTGCATCATGTCATTGGCTCTCAGATGGGCCGTGTGGAGGCTCAGACGGGTAGGAACTTGAGCTGATGCTCAAAAACTGATCTTAACCTAAAATCATATTTTCTGAGACTTTGAGAATCTCTCTAGTGAGGCATCATCATAATGAAAGGCAACTGGTGGAAGGTGAGGACAAACCAGTCTGAACCCGTTTCACAGTCTCGCCCACGTTGTTATCTGTGTGTGTTTAATGAATGAACTCAATGCAGCTTTCATCAAAGACATCCTCATACCTGGCGGGGACTGAGGATTACCGACCCGTGGAGGTGTGGAAGGTCTGCTCACACTTCACACAGGTTTCTCAGCAGTTGTTAGGTCCGAACGGCCCGTTCTTATCAGAGGAAAAGCAGGTCAGCGGCTACGAGCTGTAACTGGGAGTGGTGCATGGATTGCTCAATAAAGCTGGGTTAAAAATACTATGTGTGTGTGTGTGTGGTGTATGTGTGTGTGTGTGTGTGTGTGTGACAAAGAGCATGAGTCATCAGCCGCACCTTACATAACTTAATTACTCTAGATTGTACTGCCTTGAATGTCTCCCATGGCCACGTCTGCTACTTTTGTCTCTAAACAGGCATGATAACAGTCAGCGCTTGCGTGAAAGGGGTTAAATTGCATTCTACTTTCCACTGGTGTCACAATACAGGAACGTCCCGTATGTTACACAATCATATAGTAGAACGGGAGTTGCTTAACCAGGTCAGTCAATGAACCGATGTGGATCTGTATGCCATTGCAGCGCTTCTTTAGTCTACGTTCATCTGCATACATATAATGCTCTCAGACCAACCTAACATTTTCCAAATGCTTCTCATCCAACCTGAAATGTCAGAAAAAGCTGTGTTTATCCATTTGGTTGAGAGCGCAGTGAGCCTGCAGAGAGACTCCGCCCACACGCTCTTCTGATTGGCTGTGAGTTTGGATTGATTTGGTTGCGAGTGTACTTGCAGAGAGACTCCGCCCACACGCTCTTCTGATTGGCTGTGAGTTTGGATTGATTTGGTTGCGAGTGTACTTGCAGAGAGACTCCGCCACACTCTCCTCTGATTGGCTGTGAGTTTGGATTGATTTGGTTGCGAGTACTTGCAGAGAGACTCCGCCCACACGCTCTTCTGATTGGCTGTGAGTTTAGATTGATTTGGTTGCGAGTGCACTTTCAGAGAGACTCCGCCCACACGCTCTTCTGATTGGCTGTGAGTTTGGATTGATTTGGTTGCGGTGTACTTGCAGAGAGACTCCGCCCACACGCTCTTCTGATTGGCTGTGAGTTTGGATTGATTTGGTTGCGAGTGTACTTGCAGAGAGACTCCGCCCACACGCTCCTCTGATTGGCTGTGAGTTTGGATTGATTTGGTTGCAGGTGTACTTGCAGAGAGACTCTCTGATTGGCTGTGAGTTTGGATTGATTTGGTTGCGGGTGTACTTGCAGAGAGACTCCGCCCACACGCTCTTCTGATTGGCTGTGAGTTTGGATTGATTTGGTTGAGAGCGCAGTGCACTTTCAGAGAGACTCCGCCCACACGCTCTTCTGATTGGCTGTGAGTTTAGATTGATTTGGTTGTGAGTGCACTTGCAGAGAGACTCCGCCCACACGCTCTTCTGATTGGCTGTGAGTTTAGATTGATTTGGTTGCGAGTGCACTTGCAGAGAGACTCCGCCCACATGCTCTCTGATTGGCTGTGAGTTTGGATTGATTTGGTTGCAGTGTACTTGCAGAGAGACTCCGCCCACACGCTCTTCTGATTGGCTGTGAGTTTGGATTGATTTGGTTGCGAGTGTACTTGCAGAGAGACTCCGCCCACACGCTCTTCTGATTGGCTGTGAGTTTGGATTGATTTGGTTGCAGTGTACTTGCAGAGAGACTCCGCCCACACGCTCTTCTGATTGGCTGTGAGTTTGGATTGATTTGGTTGCGAGTGTACTTGCAGAGAGACTCCGCCCACACGCTCTTCTGATTGGCTGTGAGTTTGGATTATGTGTGCTGTGAAAACACCCCCACCTGAGTGTGTGTGTGTGTGTGTGTGTGTGGCTGTGAGTTTGGATTGATTTGGTTGCGAGTGTACTTGCAGAGAGACTCCGCCCACACGCTCTTCTGATTGGCTGTGAGTTTGGATTGATTTGGTTGCGAGTGTACTTGCAGAGAGACTCCGCCCACACGCTCTTCTGATTGGCTGTGTCTGGTGTGGATAGACTGCTTATCGCTGGAATTGTATTGCATCGTATCTGGTTTTGTGTCACGCCATTCCTTGATATTCATTCATCCTCCATTTATTCTGCCTCTCATCCAATCACAGCACATCCTCTCATGAAAACATCCCCACCTCTCCCCCATCTTGATCTCAGCATGCAGGCCGGCGTGCCATTGAACAGCCTCTCACACCGTCTGCCGTGCTACATGTGGGCTGGAGCGAGGAGAATGTCAAGGACTCGGGAGGGGAGGGATCATCCAGCCAAGAGGCCTGGTCTGCCGTTCCGCTGCTGCTGTTTGTGGCAGAAACTCCAGCTATATTCAGGCACATCACTGAGGCTGCGTGGAGGTGCCGCTTTAACGAGGCTTTCATTTCAGAAGAAAGAGGAAGCTGAAGGCACTGATTACAGAACAGCCCTTCGCTGTAATGACATCCAAATGTCCCCGACGAACGGATCGCTTCCCCAAGCCACGCCACACATTCTGAAATATGAGCCAACTCGCAATTTCATCCCTTTAACAGAAGCCAGATGTGTAGCCAGAGACGCGATGCAATGCCAGTAAACATAGACGACTACACTCAGAGGCTCACTCAAACCCTCACTCTCTCACACGAGCTCTCTCTTACATAGGAAGGGTTCTTCACTGCTTCTTCTGTGCCGTGGAGAGACTCCACGGATGGTAAAGCGGATGTCTAATGCTATCTCCTGCATTCTGCCTTATTCACACTGTTAGAGCTGATTCTCATGAGCAACATGGACACACTCCTTCAGGAGACACACACGTTTCAGAGAGAATCCGTACAGTGTGTCTGTCTTTTATAAAAATGATAAACTACAGACTCGTGGGAGATATGAAGAATCAACACTACTCTATAGAGACTCCAGATTAACACCAGACTGTGTGTGTGTGTGTGTGTGTGTGTGTGTGTGTGTGGGTGAGTGAGAGTGTGTGTGAGTGTGTGTGTGTGTGTGTGTGTGTGTGTGTGTGTGAGTGTGAGTGTGTGTGTGTGTGTGTGTGTGTGTGTGTGTGTGTGAGTGTGTGTGTGTGTGTGTGTGTGTGTGTGTGTGTGTGTGTGTGTGTGTGAGAGTGAGTGTGTGTGTGTGAGTGTGTGTGTGTGTGTGTGTGTGTGTGTGTGTGTGTGTGTGTGTGTGAGTGTGTGTGTGTGTGTGTGTGTGTGTGTGTGTGTGTGTGAGTGTGAGTGTGTGTGTGTGTGAGTGTGTGTGTGTGTGTGTGTGTGTGTGTGTGTGTGTGTGTGTGTGTGTGTGTGTGTGTGTGTGTGTGTGTGTGTGTGTGTGTGAGAGTGTGAGTGTGTGTGTGTGTGTGTGTGTGTGTGTGAGTGTGTTTGTGTGTGTGTGTGGGTGAGTGAGAGTGTGTGTGTGTGTGTGTGTGTGTGAGTGTGTGTGTGTGTGTGTGTGTGTGTGTGTGTGTGTGTGTGTGTGTGTGTGTGTGTGTGTGTGTGTGTGTGTGTGTGTGTGTGTGTGTTTGTGTGTGTGGGTGTGTGAGTGTGTGTGAGTGTGTGTGTGTGTGTGTGTGTGTGTGTGTGTGTGTGTGAGTGTGTGTGTGTGTGTGTGTGTGTGTGTGTGTGTGTGTGTGTGTGTGTGTGTGTGTGTGTGTGTGTGTGTGTGTGTGTGTGTGTGTGTGTGTGAGTGTGTGTGTGTGTGTGTGTGTGTGTGATGGGTAGGTTTAGGGGCAGTGTAGGGGATAGAAAATACAGTTTGTACAGAATAAAATGCATTACGCCTATGGAAAGACCCACATTTCACAAAAACAAACATGTGTGTGTGTGTGTGTGTGTGTGTGTGTGTGTGTGTGTGTGTGTGTGTGTGTGTGTGTGTGTGTGTGTGTGTGTGTGTGTGTGTGTGTGTGTGTGTGTGTGTGTGTGTGTGTGTGTGTGTGTGTGTGTGTGTGTGTGTGTGTGTGTGTGTGTGTGTGTGTGTGTGTGTGTGTGAGTGTGTTTTGTGTGTGTGTGTGTGTGTGTGAGTGTGTGCGAGTGTGTGTGTGCGTGTGTGTGTGTGTGTGTGTGTGTGTGTGTGTGTGTGTGTGTGTGTGTGTGTGTGTGAGTGTGTGTGTGTGTGTGTGTGTTTGTGTGTGTGTGTGTGTGTGTGTGAGTGTGTTTTTGTGTGTGTGTGAGTACCATGGTACTGTTTTGTCCTTTGCTGTATGTGACATGCCTAATGTGCAGTTTTGTTTCATTGTTGCATTCAGTAATAAAAAGTGCATATATATATATATTGTGTCATTTGGCAGGTATTGTCCTTAGACCCGGGGTGTGTCTGAGACAGAAGCAGTGACCCATCCTCCTTCATCAGTGGCCAGTGTGCCTGTGGGGATCAGGGGTCACCCGTCCTGCACTTGTTTGCAGTCAGTGACTGTATGGAGCGACTCCTGTGACCAATCATCCGAGGAACACACGGCTCAGCTCCAGGACTGAAGGGGAAGTACAGATACAAAACATGCACACACATGTTCATCTCTGCAGTACATGTGAAGCCATCAGCTCACGTGATCGCTGCTCCATCAGCGGATATGACGTGTGTTTACACTGACCTCTGCTGGACACTGCGCTCTACTGCATCAGTTACTCTTTACCATGGGATTCAAGATCACACAGTTACTATGGCTATTCTTACATTTGCATTTAATGTTTGTGTGCGAGTTTCATTATATTATTATGAGTATGATTATTGGCCAATAACTGTAGTAACAGCACACTAGAATGGCAGCATAATATGTTTCAAATCCGGACTTGTTTAAAATCTATGTTCATTTCCGGCACATAAATAAAACAAATTATGATTTTGTAAATCACAATTTTTACATTTTTAGTCAGCGTTTGTGTGGAATTTATTATTATTATTATTATTATTATTATTATTATTATTGGACGATGTGGCTCGAGTTAATTTCAATAACTTTAGTAACAGTACTCTAATATGGTAGCATGTTTTATTATTAATATGTTTTTTTAAGTTACATATTTATATATACATTTACGGCACATACAATAAAAAATTGTGATATTAAAAATTCGGAGTAAAACGTCAAAACTATGACTTTTAAATCAACTTTTTTCGACTTAGCATGTCATAATTTCGACTTACAAAAGCATTATTGCTTTTCTTATGGGCTTCCATAGTTTCCAGAAAGTGTTTGTTTACATTTTTATTTATTTATTTATTTTATTATTGAGTACAAAATTATATAAACAACAAAGGCAAATATACATTTTACAAGAGTGGACAGAGATTACAGGCTCAAACACAGTATAACTAATACATTAATTAGAAAGGACAAAGAAAATAAATAAATAAATAAATAGAATTGAGAGAACACAATTAACATGAATTTAAATAAAGAATTTCAGGGCAGAATCACAATAAATCAAATGATGCCAAAAGATAAAGCAGTTTCATAGCACTCTGACCTCTCATCTTATTAAGGGCTTTGGAAAAACATTTTACGTCATTTTTAAATATAATAGGTAGTGGGGAGGATTTGAAGAATCTACATTTGTGGATGAAATATTTTGCTAATATTACAATGTTATTTAGCAAAAAAGAGTTAACACAGGAGTTTTGGGGTACTCCAAATAAAATATGATGTAAAGAAAAAACAAAGCCATCAACAACCACCTCTTTTTTATCAACCAGTCCTGAATTGATATCCAGAAGAATTTGGAGAAATTACATAAGAAAAAGATATGATCAGTGTCTTCAGAGAGACAGGGGACAATTTCTATATTACATTTTTGATTTAGTAATTTGTTAGAAGGGTAGATCTCATTTAAAATTTTAAAGTGTATTTCTTTTGCTTTAGGGGGAATAGGAAAACTTTAGTAAGCTGTTCTAAGATATATTACAGTATTTTTATCAAACATGTGGTCTAATTTGTTTCTTTTAACTTGACAGGGATAACAGGTTTTTAATATGACCTTATGTACTTATTAGTACAATTATCACTTTTGAATTGAGTATCTCCAATGTACAAGGCTGGGAGAAATGGTTTTACTTCAGTATAGGAAAGGTAGCATCTTATTAGCATTTTTATACCAGAAGGTATTGCATTAATGACAGTGAAAAGTGTTTGTTTACATGGACACAGCGATCCCATTGGCTGAGCGACTGCGCGTAGATGTGACGTACGCAACCTGTCTGACAGTTGTAGTTGTGGAAATATCTTGTCCTGTTGCTTTTGGCTCTCTTTGGGCTTCTCCCTTGCCTTTATCGGACTTTATGCCTCCACGTCGCCCCGAGTGCCTCATAGACAGTGAAAGATTACCTGCGAGCTTCTCCTCCTGCCTTTACGGTCATTTCTCTACAGCGCGACAGAGTCGCGTTGGTTATGACGCAATCGTTAGCCTATTTTTACAACAACGGCTTCTACGGGGCGATAGTGTAAGATATAAGTTAATGGAGCCTATTATACATTTTCGTGTTTCTGTAGAAATAAACAATGGACAAATGGAGTCTTTACACGCTTCAGATGTTAAGTTATTCACTGTCAAAGTGACGGCTTCCGGGGGCCGGATGAGCCCCCTGTGCACATCCGGCGAGGGGACTCTTATCTCCCACACTGCCCCGCGCGCTCCCTCTCTTCCGGTTACCGGCGCTTCGTGTGGTAGGTGTTGAGTTCCTCTCCGTGTCGAAATGCAATCTGATTGAATCCTCTGGAAACGCGAACTGTTCTTGAACCATCGGTTCCGTTTCGTGTCCGGTGGCGCTTCACGAGCAGCGCGTGTGCAGTATTGAGCCCGGCGCGCGCTGATGGTGAAGGTTATCGTGTGTGTTAGCCGTTAGCTTAGCACAGCGCTCTGTTACTCCTGCAGATGTCAACCTGAGCCTCTAATCTTGTGTTTTTCTGTCAGCAGACTCTGATCAGACATGGCCAAGTCCAAGAACCACACCACACACAACCAGTGTAAGTGTCCGTACGAGTGTGTGTGTGTGTGTGTGTGAGATGAAGCTGTGTGTGGGATGCTGTGGATGTTTTAGTGTGTGTGTGATGCTGTGGATGTTTTAGTGTGTGTGTGTGTGTGTGTGTGTGTGTGTGAGTGAGTGAGATGAAGCTGTGTGTGTGATGCTGTGGATGTTTAATGACTCTCTCTGTGTGTGTTGCTGTGTGTGTGTGTGTGTTGCTGTGGGTGTTTAATGACTCTCTGTGTGTGTGTGTGTTGCTGTGGGTGTTTTAGTGTGTGTGTGTTGCTGTGGGTGTTTTAGTGTGTGTGTGTGTTGCTGTGGGTGTTTTAGTGTGTGTTTATGTGTGTGTGTTGCTGTGGGTGTTTAATGACTCTCTGTGTGTGTGTGTTGCTGTGGGTGTTTTAGTGTGTGTGTGTGTGTGTGTGTGTGTGTGTGTGTGTGTGTGTGTGTGTGTGTTGCTGTAGGTGTTTAATGACTCTCTCTGTGTGTGTGTGTGTTGCTGTGGGTGTTTAATGACTCTCTCTGTGTGTTGCTGTGGGTGTGTGTGTTGCTGTGGGTGTTTTAGTGTGTGTGTGTGTGTGTTGCTGTAGGTGTTTAATGACTCTCTCTGTGTGTGTGTGTGTTGCTGTGGGTGTTTAATGACTCTCTCTGTGTGTTGCTGTGGGTGTTTTAGTGTGTGTGTGGGTGTTTTAGTGTGTGTGTTGCTGTAGGTGTTTAATGACTCTCTCTGTGTGTTGCTGTGGGTGTGTGTGTGTTGCTGTGGGTGTTTTAGTGTGTGTGTGTGTGTGTTGCTGTAGGTGTTTAATGACTCTCTCTGTGTGTGTGTGTGTTGCTGTGGGTGTTTAATGACTCTCTCTGTGTGTTGCTGTGGGTGTGTGTGTGTTGCTGTGGGTGTTTTAGTGTGTGTGTGTGTTGCTGTAGGTGTTTAATGACTCTCTCTGTGTGTGTGTTTGTGCAGCTCGTAAGTGGCACAGGAATGGCATCAAGAAGCCGAGATCTCAGCGCTATGAGTCTCTGAAAGGGGTAAGAACACATCCTCCTCCCTGCGGTCATGGGTTCGAGTCCCAGGCATGAACCAGTCTAAAGAACGCAGTGTGTAATGCTCGGGGTTAGGGCTGACCCGGTTCATCACGTGTTCGGCTTAAAGCGGAGTTAGTTTGTTTAGAAGTACGGGTGTGATGATATACTGCGATATGAAACCGTGCTGATATGTATCGTTGATTTAAATGATATGATTGGCTCAGCTTCAGACAGATTCTTTGTCATTACATGTTCATGTGTTTGGAGGCAGCCTCCGGGCCGCTGCTCTCCGGAGAGATTTACTGCTTCTGTAAAGTATAACTCACGCAGAACTGAACGGCCATGTGCTCGTCGTTTCCTTTCACTCCTAAACACACATGAAGATATTCTTTATGAAACCGGAGAGATTTCTGCCCATTCCTCTCAAACCTAAAAGATCCAGAAGTGTCATAAAGGCATCATAATAATAACCGATGGCGTGTCTAATCCCAATCCCAGTGTTCTGAAGAGACACGAGGGCTTCATGAGGAACAGATTTACTGTGGAAAACACCGATCAGACGCTCACGACACCAGAGGAAACGCAGAACTAACGGCTTAAAGGAGCACTCCAGTGTTTTTAGAAATAGTTTTTAGTTTGACAGGGTCACCGCTAGCTTAGCTTAGCATAATGAATGGAATCCTATGTTGCCAGCTAGCATGTCCCGAGTAAAAGTGATCCAAAACTTATACGGTATAGCATCACGCAGAAGCACGGCATTGTTAGTGATTTGACAGAAGGAAACGAAGGTTTGTGCAAGCGCTCCAACTCCTCCTGAGCCACCGCGAGCGCCAGAGAAACACAACACACACTTTTTTCAAAATATTAATTTCAGCTTTAGTGTCTTTGAGAGTGTGTAATGTACCTGGTGCGGTTCCGCTGCTGATGAGAATGAAAGGGACTCGTGATGTTTAACGCTTCTCTTTGTGGTCATCTGTTCTGGAAGCAGCTCCTCCACGGCGAGGCCTTCAGTCTGCCGTCTGGTTGTGTGTTCAGGAGCTGATGTGTGTGTTTCTGTGACAGGTGGATCCCAAGTTTCTGAGGAACATGCGCTTTGCCAAGAAACATAACAAGAAGGGGATGAAGACCATCGCTAGGAAAGCTGCAGCTAAATAGAGCCC
This sequence comes from Gobiocypris rarus, assembly GCA_023029165.1. Classification (NCBI taxonomy): domain Eukaryota; kingdom Metazoa; phylum Chordata; class Actinopteri; order Cypriniformes; family Gobionidae; genus Gobiocypris; species Gobiocypris rarus. The sequence goes on along the minus strand of CM040931.1, from coordinate 34,378,328 downwards.
TGAGGAGTCGGCGGTGTACAGATGTTCTCAAGAAAACACAATAAAGCATTGCTTTGAGAACGCTGTGTCTGTCTCTCTGTATGAACACACACTCACACTCACACTCACACACTCACAGACACACTCACTCACTCACTCACTCACACACACACTCACACTCTCACACACACACACTCACTCACTCACACACACACACATACACTCACACTCACTCACTCACTCACTCACTCACTCACACACACACACACTCACTCACTCACTCACACACACACACACTCACTCACTCACTCACTCACACACACACACACACTCTCACACACACACACTCACTCACTCACACACACACACACACACTCTCTCTCTCACACACACTCAAACTCACACACACACACTCTCTCTCTCACACACACTCAAACTCACACACACACACTCGCATTGATGGTTAGCGGTCTTCAGTGGCTCTAACACACGTTCTCCAGGGGTGTGTCATGGGAAATCTAAGGGTTAGTCTCGTTACTCTCCTCTTCCTCTGTCTTCTGTAAGAAGGGATCTCCGGTCAGGATGTGTGGCTGGTTAGTGACCTGTAGTTCTCAGCGGTTGACCTCTGGTTGACCTCTGGTAACTCGCGGGTGCTCAGGGTTGAGTCGGTGTACCAGCATGGCTTGCTCATCAGCACCGGAGGAGAGGACGACGGGTGTTCATGTTTTTGGTTCAAGATTACAAGGCACATTAAAGAAGTGCACAGATAAATATAATATTCTTTCAAAATTACGCTGGTCAGAAGACAGATGTCATATTTGCTGTCAATCCGCCATTTTAAAAACGTGATTTATTAGTAAAGGGAACATTACATTGTGTCGTTCCTCAAACATTATGGGATGTTCCTGTTCTCTGGAACCAGTAGAAACATTTCAGGAAATAGTTGTATTGATGTTTTTGTGCTAATGCTTTGAGAACATTATTAGAGATACCTTTGAATGTTATATTAATGTTACTTGAAGAACAATTTGTTTATAACTTTGAGAGAATCTTGCCAGGATGTTTCCTGTTAGATGGGATAGCATTAAAGGTGCACATACAATTTGAATATATATATACTTCAATCAGGCATAACATTATGACCTTATATTCTGTTGGTCCCCTGACCCGTCGAGGCATGGACTCCTCTAGACCCCTGAAGGTGTGCTGTGGTATCTGCCACCAAGATGTTAGCAGCAGATCTTTTAAGTCCTGTAAGTTGTGAGGTGGGGCTTCCATGGATCGGTCTTGTTTGTTCAGCACATCCCACAGATGCTCGATTGAGATCTGGGGAATTTGGAGGCCAAGTCAACACCTCAAACTCGTTGCTCCTCAAACCATTCCTGAAGCATTTGTGCTTTGTGTCAGGAGCATTATCCTGCTGGAAGAGCCACAGCCACCAGGGAATACCGTTTCCATGAAAGGCTGTACATGGTCTCAGCAATGCTTAGGTAGGTGGGACGTGTCAAAGTTTGAGCTCCAGTAGCTCGACTGTTTGATCGGACCACACGGGCCAGCCTTCGCTCCACACGTGCATCAATGAGCCTGGGCCGCCCATGACCCTGTGGCCGGTTCTCCACTGTTCCTTCCTTGGAGCACTTTTGATAGATCCTGACCACTGCAGACTGGGAACACCCCACAAGAGCTGCAGTTTTGGAGATGCTCTGACCCAGTCGTCTAGCCATCACAATCTGGCCCTTGTCAAACTCGCTCAAATCCTTACGCTTGCCCATTTTTCCTGCTTCTAACACATCAACTCTGAGGACAAAATGTTCACTTGCTGCCTAATATATCCCACCCACTAACAGGAGCCGTGAGGAAGAGATCATCAGTGTTATTCACTGGTCATAATGTTATGCCTGATCGGTGTGTGTGTGTGTGTGTGTATATACAGGTGCTGGTACTTGTATATTATATTCATTCATTACACACAGACTGATATATTTCATATATATATATATATACAGTCGTGCTCAAAATTGTTGGCACCCCTGGTAAATATGTTCAAATATGGCTGTAAGAAATAAATCTGCATTGTTTATCCTAACCTTTCATTGAAGTAAAAGAATTGAAAATGGGGGGTAAATCACATTATGTAATAAATGCTTTTCTCCAAAACACGTCGGCCACAATTGTTGGCACTCCTTAAAAATGTTATGAGTAAAATATCTCTGAAGTATATTCCCATTAATATTTAAATTTTTTAGCACACCAGGGTGACGAGGAACATGAAATTGTCCAGCTATGATGTCTTGTTTCACTGGAGTATAAATATAAGGAAGCACAAAGGCCAAATTCCCTTAATCATTCATCATAATGAATAAAACCACAGAATATAGTTCTGATGTGCAGAAAAAGATTGTTGAGCTTCACAAAACAGAAAGTGGCTGCAGGAAAACAGCTAAAGCATTGAAAACCCCCATTTCCACCATCAGGGAAATAATTAAGAAGATCCAATCAGCTAAAGATGTTCTGAATCTGACTGGAAGAGTGTGTGTGTGTGTGTGTGTGTGTGTGTGTGTGTGTGTGTGTGTGTGTGTGTGTGTGTGTGTGTGTGTGTGTGTGTGTGTGTGTGTGTGTGTGTGTGTGTGTGTGTGTGTGTGTGTGTGTGTGTGTGTGTGTGTGTGTGTGTGTGTGTGTGTGTGTGTGTGTGTGTGTGTGTGTGTGTGTGTGTGTGTGTGTGTGTGTGTGTGTGTGTGTGTGTGTGTGTGTGTGTGTGTGTGTGTGTGTGTGTGTGTGTGTGTGTGTGTGTGTGTGTGTGTGTGTGTGTGTGTGTGTGTGTGTGTGTGTGCTGTGGTCAGATGACGGACCTGGTTCTGTGGTCAGATGAAGGGACTTGGTTCTGCGGTCAGATGACGGACCTGGTTCTGTGGTCAGATGACGGACCTGGTTCTGTGGTCAGATGAAGGGACTTGGTTCTGCGGTCAGATGACTGGACCTGGTTCTGCGGTCAGATGACGGACCTGGTTCTGCGGTCAGATGAAGGGACCTGGTTCTGCGGTCAGATGACGGGACCTGGTTCTGCGGTCACATGACGGGACCTGGTTCTGTGGTCAGATGACTGGACCTGGTTCTGAGGTCAGATGACTGGACCTGGTTCTGCGGTCAGATGACGGGACCTGGTTCTGTGGTCAGATGAAGGGACCTGGTTCTGTGGTCAGATGACGGACCTGGTTCTGTGGTCAGATGACGGGACCTGGTTCTGTGGTCAGATGACGGACCTGGTTCTGTGGTCAGATGACGGGACCTGGTTCTGTGGTCAGATGACGGACCTGGTTCTGTGGTCAGATGACGGGACCTGGTTCTGTGGTCAGATGACTGGACCTGGTTCTGTGGTCAGATGACGGGACCTGGTTCTGTGGTCAGATGACGGGACCTGGTTCTGTGGTCAGATGAAGGGACCTGGTTCTGTGGTCAGATGAAGGGACCTGGTTCTGCGGTCAGATGAAGGGACCTGGTTCTGCGGTCAGATGAAGGGACCTGGTTCTGTGGTCAGATGACCGGACCTGGTTCTGCAGTCAGATGACGGGACCTGGTTCTGCGGTCAGATGAAGGGACCTGGTTCTGCGGTCAGATGAAGGGACCTGGTTCTGCGGTCAGATGACGGGACCTGGTTCTGTGGTTAGTTAGTTAGTGGCAGGGGTTAGTTAGTGGAAGGGGTTAGTTAGTGACAGGGATTAGTGGCAGAGGTTAGTTAGTGGCAGGGGTTAGTTAGTGGCAGGGGTTAGTTAGTGGCAGGGTTAGTTAGTGGCAGAGGTTAGTTAGTGGCAGGGGTTAGTTAGTGGCAGAGGTTAGTTAGTGGCAGAGGTTAGTTAGTGGCAGCGGTTAGTTAGTGGCAGGGGTTAGTTAGTGGCTGAGGTTAGTTAGTGGCAGGGGTTAGTTAGTGGCAGAGGTTAGTTAGTGGCAGGGGTTAGTTAGTGGCAGGGGTTAGTTAGTGGCAGAGGTTAGTTAGTGGCAGGGGTTAGTTAGTGGCAGAGGTTAGTTAGTGGCAGGGGTTAGTTAGTGGCAGGGGTTAGTGGCAGGTTTTAGTTAGCGGCAGAGGTTAGTTAGTGGCAGAGGTTAGTTAGTGGCAGGAGTTAGTTAGTGGCAGAGGTTAGTTAGTGGCAGGGGTTAGTTAGTGGCAGTATTTAGTTAGTGGCAGAGGTTAGTTAGTGGCAGAGGTTAGTAAGTGGCAGGGGTTAGTTAGTGGCAGAGGTTAGTTAGTGGCAGGGGTTAGTTAGTGGCAGAGGTTAGTTAGTGGCAGAGGTTAGTTAGTGGCAGCGGTTAGTTAGTGGCAGGGGTTAGTTAGTGGCAGGATTTAGTTAGTGGCAGAGGTTAGTTAGTGGCAGAGGTTAGTAAGTGGCAGGAGTTAGTTAGAGGCAGAGGTTAGTTAGTGCTGTCGGATCAGTAATATAGTTGAAAATGTAGTGTCCTCAACTGAGAAAGCCAAAAGCCAAAGGCGACTGAGGCAAGCTCCTTCAGTGACAGAATGGAGAAAAAACCTTGGGAGAAACCAGGCTCAGTCTGGGTGCCAGTTCTCCTCGGGCTGACTAAAAAACAGTGTATGAATAGATTCTGGCAACATTAGAGGTCAGAAGTCATATTTTTTAAAGGATTATTCGAAAGATTGGAGTCGTCACTCTGGAGACAGGTTAAGAGCTCGCTCAAGTACTGGGGAGCTAAACCATTTAGTGCTTTGTAAGTATTTAGCAAGATTTTAAAATGTATGCGATGTTTAATAGGGAGCCAGTGCAGTGTTGACAGAACCGGGCTAATGTGTTCATACTTCCTGGTTCTAGTAAGAACTCGAGCTGCTGCGTTTTGGACCGGCTGGAGTTTGTTTATTAAGCGAGCAGGGCAACCACCCAGTAGAGCATTACAATAATCTAGCCTTGAGCTCATGAACGCATGTACTAATTGTTCAGCATTTTGCATTGAGAGCATGTGCCGTAATTTAGATATATTTTTAAGATGGTAGAATGCAGTTTTACAGATGCTAGAAACGTGGCTTTCAAACGAGAGATTGGTATCAAAGAGCACACCCAGGTTCCTCACTGACGACGAGGACTTGACAGAGCAGCCATCGAGGGTTAGACAGTATTCTAGGGCACTAACAAGGACGTTTTCAGCTCTGAAACTTAGAGGATATTCTTATGAACTTTTATATATCAAAGCCTGAAAGAAAAGTTGATTTCTCAATTCATCACCCCTTTAACTGTTCATGATGTAGATTGCCTGGGGGAAGAAACTTGTGCCTGGTTGTTCTGGTGTTCAGTTTTATGTAGTGCCGGATGGATGGCAACAGTTAACAGAGAAAGTGATTTGAATGTTAGGGTTTTTTGATTTTTACGTTCAATAATCCTCTCAGCAGTCCGAACTGTCCTCTGTAGTCTTCTTATGTCTGATTTTGTAGCTGAGCCAAACCAGACAGTTATAGATGAGCACAGGACAGACACCTAAAAAATAGATTTAGATTTCATGTTGACTTTAATGTTGGTGTCATAAGTGGTGAGCAGCGGAAGCTCTGTAAGCTCCGCCCTCTCATTTGTTGTTTTCACTTCTCCTTGATCTCTGAAGACCATAGTGTTCGTTTCACTGAGGACCATCTCCTCTGGACTGGGATCATGGCCTACCAATTCAAACTGGCTGAGAAACTTATTATTCTCAATGAACGGGGTCAAGGAGTCCTAGTCAGGATGAACCATATTAAAAAGGTGAGAGGAAAATGGCAATATTTACAAACCCATGGAAAAGACGAATACAGGCAGGGCTGAACTCCGTTTGTTTGAACTGGCAGTGAATATGTGATTGATTCTCATCAGATTGATCTGAAGGAGCTGCTCTGCCGTTGAATTGTTTGAAGAACCAAACGATGCTCAAATCTCACACTGTTTCTTTCTCATCCAGTTTTGGGTCTGCTTTTATCAATCAGATGGGTTTTAAAAGTACCTTCTATTGGTTTATTCAGAGGGATTTTAAAAGTGTCATTTATTTACTGTATTTTGACTCGTTTTCAGAAGAAAGTACGTTCTGTCTCAGTTTTATAGAGAAAGAGGAAGTGCACACAGGAAATGAAGAGGACCCGTCAGGCCTTTCTGTACACCACATCTTTCTCTCACACACACTGCAAACGGCTGCATTTCCTGTCTGCCTCAGAAAGCAATTACACTGTCAAGACTAATCCCAGGCTTTAATGAAAGTGAAGATGGAATGAATCCTCTGACCGATGTGTTCTCCTTAGTGCTTTTGCACTGCCTCTACACTGAGTCAAGCTGTAAAGGCCAAAGGTTAACCAGAGCTCTAGGTCAACTACCACGATCAACGGAACACCATTACTTATTAATTCAATAATCAGAGTTTTTGTTAGTTGATGAAAGTTGCGTTGCTCATTTATTCCTGTGTAGTTATTCATTAATGACAGAAGAACAGTGTTCTAAAGTGTTACCAACAATATTTGTCTCTGCTTGACATCCACAGTGAAATGTGCTCTTCAGAGTCTTCAGAATGTCTGACTGAAAGAGTAGGAGTTGGTTGTACTTGAGGCTTTTTTTAATGTTAAATCCATTCTATTGTTTATTGTTCATGATTACAATTAGTATTTCATTCATGGGTTTATCTCCCCCAAAAGTGTAAACATTAAGCCTCCCAGTTACAAATCAAAACAATCAGGCTAAGAGTTTGGGGTGTGGCTACTGTAGCAGGCTGAGAGTTTGGGGCGTGGCTACTGTAGCAGGCTGAGAGTTTGGGGCGTGGCTACTGTAGCAGGCTGAGAGTTTGGGGCGTGGCTACTGTAGCAGGCTGAGAGTTTGGGGCGTGGCTACTGTAGCAGGCTGAGAGTTTGGGGCGTGGCTACTGTAGCAGGCTGAGAGTTTGGGGCGTGGCTACTGTATCAGGCTGCGAGTTTGGGGCGTGGCTACTGTAGCAGGCTGCAAGTTTGGGCGTGGCTACTGTAGCAGGCTGTGAGTTTGGGGTGTGGCTACTTTAACAGGTGTGAGTTTGGGGCGTGGCTACTGTAGCAGGCTGCGAGTTTGGGGCGTGGCTACTGTAGCAGGCTGAGAGTTTGGGGCGTGGCTACTGTAGCAGGCTGAGAGTTTGGGGCGTGGCTACTGTAGCAGGCTGCAAGTTTGGGGCGTGGCTACTGTAGCAGGCTGCAAGTTTGGGGCGTGGCTACTGTAGCAGGCTGTGAGTTTGGGGTGTGGCTACTTTAACAGGTGTGAGTTTGGGCGTGGCTACTGTAGCAGGCTGAGAGTTTGGGCGTGGCTACTGTAGCAGGCTGAGAGTTTGGGGCGTGGCTACTGTAGCAGGCTGAGAGTTTGGGGCGTGGCTACTGTATCAGGCTGCAAGTTTGGGGCGTGGCTACTGTAGCAGGCTGTGAGTTTGGGGTGTGGCTACTTTAACAGGTGAGAGTTTGGGCGTGGCTACTGTATCAGGCTGAGAGTTTGGGGCGTGGCTACTGTAGCAGGCTGAGAGTTTGGGGCGTGGCTACTGTAGCAGGTTGAGAGTTAAGGGCGTGGCTACTGTAGCAGGCTGAGTGTTTGGGGCGTGGCTACTGTAGCAGGTTGAGAGTTAAGGGCGTGGCTACTGTAGCAGGCTGAGAGTTTGGGGCGTGGCTACTGTAGCAGGCTGAGAGTTTGGGGTGTGGCTACTGTAGCAGGCTGAGAGTTTGGGGCGTGGCTACTGTAGCAGGCTGAGAGTTTGGGGCGTGGCTACTGTAGCAGGCTGAGAGTTTGGGGCGTGGCTACTTTAACAGGTGTAGAGTTTGGGGCGTGGCTACTGTATCAGGCTGCAGGTTGAGAGTTAAGGGCATGGCTACTGTAGCAGGCTGAGAGTTTGGGGCGTGGCTACTTTAACAGGTGTAGAGTTTGGGGCGTGGCTACTGTAGCAGGTTGAGAGTTAAGGGCATGGCTACTGTAGCAGGCTGAGAGTTTGGGGCGTGGCTACTGTAGCAGGCTGAGAGTTTGGGCGTGGCTACTTTAACAGGTTGAGAGTTAAGGGCGTGGCTACTGTAGCAGGCTGAGAGTTTGGGGCGTGGCTGTAGCAGGCTGAGAGTTTGGGGCGTGGCTACTTTAGCAGGCTGTGAGTTTGGGGCGTGGCTACTTTAACAGGTGTAGAGTTTGGGGCGTGGCTACTGTAGCAGGCTGAGAGACATAAAAAAGCCAAGAGTCGAACTGCCCAACTAAAGGAAACACTAATCACCATAATGATGACCAAACATTTTTAATAAAACAATAAGAGCTTCTATAGGTGTATTTCAGGGTTGGAGCCAAACTCTGCTGGACAGCGACTCACTAGGACCGAACTTGCCTATACTATGGTATAATTGTACCCTAAGGACCAATTGTGTACCTTTAAAGGTACAGTTATACTGAGAGCGTGATGATCTCTTCCTCACGGCTCCTGTTAGTGGGTGGGATATATTAGGGAGCAAGTGAACATTTTGTCCTCAAAGTTGATGTGTTAGAAGCAGGACAAATGGGCAAGCGTAAGGATTTGAGCGAGTTTGACAAGATCTCTGATAGAAAGGGGTCAGAATACACAGAGCATCGCAGTTTGTTGCGTATGGGGCGGCATAGCCGCTGACCAGTCAGGGTGCCCATGCTGACCCCTGACCCCGCCGAAAGCACCAACAGTGGCACGTGAGCATCAGAACTGGACCACGGAGCAATGGAAGAAGGTGGCCTGGTCTGATGATCACGTGTTCTTTTACATCACGTGGATGGCCGGGTGTGTGTGCGTGGCTTACCTGGGGAACACATGGCCCCAGGATGCACTATGGGAAGAAGGCGAGCCGGCGGAGGTGATGCTTTGGGCAATGTTCTGCTAGGAAACCTTGGGTCCTGCCATCCATGTGGATGTTCCTTTGACACGTCCCACCTACCTAAGCATTGCTGCAGACCATGCTAATGTTGTCATAATGTTATGCCTGATCGGTGTATAGTTGATAATATATCGTTATACAGAGACTCCAACATATAAGCTCACTGTAACCATTTTTAAATCTTTATCTATCGATTTGAAATCTTGTTTATATTACCTATTATCAGTATTTATTTATATTAATTTAAACCTAATGCTTAATAACAAATGCAACCCACTTTATATTAGGTGTCCTTAACTACTGTGTACTAACATTTTAATTCATAATTTGATACATTGCACTTATTGTGTACATACATGTTTTTACATTGTACTTACATTTTAAAAAATACCTGCATGTAATTACATCTGTAATTAATTTCTGTAGTTACATTTGTAATTACACAGTTGACCCTTCCCTTACACCTAACCCTACCCTTAAACTGACCCATCCCACCACACCTGTCCCTAACCCTACCCTTAAACTGACCCATCCCACCACACCTGTCCCTAACCCTACCCTTAAACTGACCCATCCCACCACACCTGTCCCTAACCCTACCCTTAAACTGACCCACACCACCACACCTGTCCCTAACCCTACCCTTAAACTGACCCACACCACCACACCTGTCCCTAACCCTACCCTTAAACTGACCCATCCCACCACACCTGTCCCTAACCCTACCCTTAAACTGACCCATCCCACCACACCTGTCCCTAACCCTACCCTTAAACTGACCCACACCACCACACCTGTCCCTAACCCTACCCTTAAACTTACCCATACCACCACACCTGTCCCTAACCCTACCCTTAAACTGACCCACACCACCACACCTGTCCCTAACCCTACCCTTAAACTGACCCATCCCACCACACCTGTCCCTAACCCTACCCTTAAACTGACCCATCCCACCACACCTGTCCCTAACCCTACCCTTAAACTGACCCATCCCACCACACCTGTCCCTAACCCTACCCTTAAACTGACCCATCCCACCACACCTGTCCCTAACCCTACCCTTAAACTTACCCATACCACCACACCTGTCCCTAACCCTACCCTTAAACTTACCCATCCCACCACACCTGTCCCTAACCCTACCCTTAAACTGACCCATCCCACCACACCTGTCCCTAACCCTACCCTTAAACTGACCCATCCCACCACACCTGTCCCTAACCCTACCCTTAAACTGACCCACACCACCACACCTGTCCCTAACCCTACCCTTAAACTGACCCACACCACCACACCTGTCCCTAACCCTACCCTTAAACTGACCCATCCCACCACACCTGTCCCTAACCCTACCCTTAAACTGACCCATCCCACCACACCTGTCCCTAACCCTACCCTTAAACTGACCCACACCACCACACCTGTCCCTAACCCTACCCTTAAACTGACCCACACCACCACACCTGTCCCTAACTTTACCCTTAAACTGACCCACACCACCACACCTGTCCCTGACCATACCCGTATCCCACCTCAATATCAGCAAAGGTGTTTTGCAAAAACAATATGAACACTGTAAGTACATTGTACTTATTTTTTTTTTATGTAAGTACATAGTAGTTAAGGCCACCTAATATAAAGTGGGTCCAATAAATGTTTAACTAAAATTGCTCATTTGTAATGGATTATGGGTATAATAATTAAATGAAAAATATAAAAGAATTATAATACATAATCAATGTTAAAAGCCAGATTTGTATTTAAAAATCTGTGACTAAGTGGTGACCTTTAATTTGGAGCAAGAGATACTGGGGGAGTGGCTTTATGACATCAGTCCCTTTGCTCACAGCTGATTGGTCCAGTTTCAGTTTGAGATATCTTACCCAGTACATAGCTTGGTTACTTACTATGAGGATAAGCACTGCTAAAACCCGACCCATGTTCATGGCGCCTAAAACCCAGGTTTGGTAAACTAATCTGAAAAATATTAAGCTGTCCACCTAAACCGGCGTGATGGTAGAAGCCCCTGGTTTAGTTTGGTCTCTTTTTTTACAGAGTACAATAATGAGACATCATTCATCATGGACAAGAATGGAGAGATGTCTCTTGTTTTTGTGTTTTGGCTAATGTACATGTTTCTCCAGGTATGCACAGACCCAAAGCGAAGGCCATCATACTTCACTGATAAAAGCATGGAGTCTGCCACCAAATACATCAACAGAAAGTTTCCCAACATTGACTTCAGGGGTGGCAGTGTGAGTATTCACAGACAAACACTGAGATTCATTGTTGTCTTTGTTTTTGGCTCAAAAGTTAAATAATTATTACTCTATTTCAATAGTCCACTGTAGACTAGCTATAAGTAACTTTGTCAACTAACTCTTATTTCAGTATTAGTGGACTGTTAGGGTTGGTAGAATAAGTTGACACGTACTTGCAAAGTTACTTATATATTTTTCTTCTTCCATCACATGTTTCTGCAGCAACATCTGAGCAGCATACAGAAGCAGAAGACGGCCGTTCTGGACGGCATGCACAGTTACTACGAGTCCTTCATCGACGTCATGGAGTTCAGGGTAAGAATTTTTGAGTTTTACTTACTCCCAAAAGTTGAGATAACTTTATTTAGTCACTTCAAATACATTGGATAAACAGTCAGCTGAGCTTAGTTTACTAAGTGTAGTCAAGGAAGTTCAGCTCGGTATACTTGAATTGGGAAAGTCAAATCAGCAGTAGAAATGGTTCTGTAAATGTAGCTTCTTTAGTTTTTCTTGACTGAAAGATATAATTCACCATTTCTGTGAAATGAGACACAGCGAAAATATATGAATTATAGGGAATATAATAAATAAGGTAATTTTTTTACCATTATAGGGTGGATTCAAACACCGTGAAAAAAAAGTGAATTTTGTATAATATGCATAAGAAGATATGGGTGTGTATCTTGCAAAAAAAAGAACTTCTCAGACACCTGTGAGGTCTGGAAGAGAGAGAAAATCACATAACATAATACTTTTCAAAAACACTATTGTTACACCGGTGTAAACACTGATGACAACTAGATCGACACTAAAGAGAAGTAGCAACGACCAAAATGTCTGCAAAATGAATAAATGTAAATGTGTTTGGAGTCATCATTTACATGAAATATTGCAATATGACAAACTTCAAGTAAATGTTGGAAAGTTCCTGTCAGTGATTATCTCTCATTTCTGTTTTAGTTTCAGCATTGTTGATTAATTCATGCATGTTCTGTCTTCAGGATCATGTTTATGAGCTGCTCAACACAATAGACGCCTGTCAGTGCTTCTTTAACATCGTAAGTTTGACTCTTCAACAGAATGTGAACTCAAAAGGAGGTAGATATTCATGTTTTATATTCATCTGTGCTCATAAACACTTTCAGGCTATAAATTTTGACTTCACCAAGAACTACCTGGATCTGATCGTCACCTACGCCTCAGTCATTTACATGCTGTCCCGCATCGATGACAAGAAGCTGATTGTGGGGATGTATAACTGTGCGTATGAGCTGTCGAACGGAAACAGGTAACATGACCATGTGACTGCACGTTAAGACACACCATCTGAAATCACATACTTCCCTTCTATACAGTGGGCAAAAAACAGTACGTGGCATAAGAAGTGTCTGAATTCACAATACACAGTAAAGAGCGACAGTACTGCAGTAGACCTCGGGATAAAACAGAGACACTAACATTAGCGTAGATGCCATTCTTCTGATGATGTAACGAGTACATCAGGTGTTATGGGAAGTGTTCCCGGTTCCGGCTGACCTAGATAATGCAGCCTAATAATCATTTACTGATTTGATTAATATAAATTGATAATGTTCTGTGTGTATGCCATAGTAAAGAGATGTGTTTTTAGTCTAGATTTAAACTGACAGAGTGTGTCTGCTTCCCGAACAATGCTAGGAAGACTGTTCCAGAGTTTAGGTGCTAAATAGGAAAAGGATCGGCGCCTGCATTTGATTTTGATATTCTAGGTATTATCAGCAGGTCAGAGTTTAGAGAGCGCAGTAGACGTGATGGAGTATAATGTGTTAAGAGCTCACTCAAGTACTGGGGAGATAAACCATTTAGTGCTTTGAGTAATAAGCAAGATTTTAAAATGTATGCGATGTTTAATAGGGAGCCAGTGCAGTGTTGACAGAACCGGGCTAATGTGTTCATACTTCCTGGTTCTAGTAAGAACTCGAGCTGCTGCGTTTTGGACCAGCTGGAGTTTATTTATTAGGCGAGCAGGGCAACCACCCAGTACAGCATTACAATAATCTAGCCTTGAGCTCATGAACGCATGTACTAACTGTTCAGCATTTTGCATTGAGAGCATGTGACGTAATTTAGATATATTTTTAAGATGGTAGAATGCAGTTTTACAGATGCTAGAAACGTGGCTTTCAAACGAGAGATTGGTATCAAAGAGCACACCCAGGTTCCTCACTGACGAGGACTTGACAGAGCAGCCATCGAGGTTAGACAGTATTCTAGGGCACTACTTGTGGAGCTTTTTTCCAATGATTAAAAATTCAGTTTTATCTGAATTAAGTTGCAGGAAATTACTGATCATCCAATTTTTTATATCATCTATACATTCTGTTAATCTTGTGAATTGGTTAGTTTCTTCAGGGTGTGAAGAAATATAGAGCTGAGTATCATCAGCATAACAATGAAATCTAACGCCATGCTTCCTAATGATATCTCCCAGTGGTAGCCATGCTTCCTAATGATATCTCCCAGTGGTAGCCATGCTTCCTAATGATATCTCCCAGTGGTAGCCATGCTTCCTAATGATATCTCCCAGTGGTAGCCATGCTTCCTAATGATATCTCCCAGTGGTAGCCATGCTTCCTAATGATATCTCCCAGTGGTAGCCATGCTTCCTAATGATATCTCCCAGTGGTAGCCATGCTTCCTAATGATATCTCCCAGTGGTAGCCATGCTTCCTAATGATATCTCCCAGTGGTAGCCATGCTTCCTAATGATATCTCCCAGTGGTAGCCATGCTTCCTAATGATATCTCCCAGTGGTAGCCATGCTTCCTAATGATATCTCCCAGTGGTAGCCATGCTTCCTAATGATATCTCCCAGTGGTAGCCATGCTTCCTAATGATATCTCCCAGTGGTAGCCATGCTTCCTAATGATATCTCCCAGTGGTAGCCATGCTTCCTAATGATATCTCCCAGTGGTAGCCATGCTTCCTAATGATATCTCCCAGTGGTAGCCATGCTTCCTAATGATATCTCCCAGTGGTAGCCATGCTTCCTAATGATATCTCCCAGTGGTAGCCGTGCTTCCTAATAATATCTCCCAGTGGTAGCCATGCTTCCTAATGATATCTCCCAGTGGTAGCCATGCTTCCTAATGATATCTCCCAGTGGTAGCCGTGCTTCCTAATAATATCTCCCAGTGGTAGCCATGCTTCCTAATGATATCTCCCAGTGGTAGCCGTGCTTCCTAATAATATCTCCCAGTGGTAGCCATGCTTCCTAATGATAACTCCCAGAGGTAGCCATGCTTCCTAATGATATCTCCCAGTGGTAGCCACGCTTCCTAATGATATCTCCCAGTGGTAGCCATGCTTCCTAATAATATCTCCCAGTGGTAGCCATGCTTCCTAATAATATCTCCCAGTGGTAGCCATGCTTCCTAATGATATCTCCCAGTGGTAGCCATGCTTCCTAATGATATCTCCCAGTGGTAGCCATGCTTCCTAATAATATCTCCCAGTGGTAGCCATGCTTCCTAATAATATCTCCCAGTGGTAGCCATGCTTCCTAATGATATCTCCCAGTGGTAGCCATGCATCCTAATAATATCTCCCAGTGGTAGCCATGCTTCCTAATGATATCTCCCAGTGGTAGCCATGCTTCCTAATAATATCTCCCAGTGGTAGCCATGCTTCCTAATAATATCTCCCAGTGGTAGCCATGCTTCCTAATGATATCTCCCAGTGGTAGCCATGCATCCTAATGATATCTCCCAGTGGTAGCCATGCTTCCTAATGATATCTCCCAGTGGTAGCCATGCTTCCTAATAATATCTCCCAGTGGTAGCCATGCTTCCTAATAATATCTCCCAGTGGTAGCCATGCTTCCTAATAATATCTCCCAGTGGTAGCCATGCTTCCTAATAATATCTCCCAGTGGTAGCCATGCTTCCTAATGATATCTCCCAGTGGTAGCCATGCTTCCTAATGATATCTCCCAGTGGTAGCCATGCTTCCTAATAATATCTCCCAGTGGTAGCCATGCTTCCTAATAATATCTCCCAGTGGTAGCCATGCTTCCTAATGATATCTCCCAGTGGTAGCCATGCTTCCTAATGATATCTCCCAGTGATAGCCATGCTTCCTAATGATATCTCCCAGTGGTAGCCGTGCTTCCTAATAATATCTCCCAGTGGTAGCCATGCTTCCTAATGATATCTCCCAGTGGTAGCCATGCTTCCTAATGATATCTCCCAGTGGTAGCCATGCTTCCTGATGATATCTCCCAGTGGTAGCCATGCTTCCTGATGATATCTCCCAGTGGTAGCCATGCTTCCTAATAATATCTCCCAGTGGTAGCCATGCTTCCTAATAATATCTCCCAGTGGTAGCCATGCTTCCTAATGATATCTCCCAGTGATAGCCATGCTTCCTAATGATATCTCCCAGTGGTAGCCGTGCTTCCTAATGATATCTCCCAGTGGTAGCCATGCTTCCTAATGATATCTCCCAGTGGTAGCCATGCTTCCTAATGATATCTCCCAGTGGTAGCCATGCTTCCTAATGATATCTCCCAGTGGTAGCCATGCTTCCTAATGATATCTCCCAGTGGTAGCCATGCTTCCTAATGATATCTCCCAGTGGTAGCCATGCTTCCTAATGATATCTCCCAGTGGTAGCCATGCTTCCTAATGATATCTCCCAGTGGTAGCCATGCTTCCTAATGATATCTCCCAGTGGTAGCCATGCTTCCTAATGATATCTCCCAGTGGTAGCCATGCTTCCTGATGATATCTCCCAGTGGTAGCCATGCTTCCTAATGATATCTCCCAGTGGTAGCCATGCTTCCTAATGATATCTCCCAGTGGTAGCCATGCTTCCTAATGATATCTCCCAGTGGTAGCCATGCTTCCTAATGATATCTCCCAGTGGTAGCCATGCTTCCTAATAATATCTCCCAGTGGTAGCCATGCTTCCTAATGATATCTCCCAGTGGTAGCCATGCTTCCTAATGATATCTCCCAGTGGTAGCCATGCTTCCTAATGATATCTCCCAGTGATAGCATGTACAGGGTGAAGAGTAATGGCCCTAGCACTGAGCCCTGCGGTACTCCATACTGAACTGAACAGTTCTGTGAATTGGTGGCAAACTTGTATGTTTTCATATAAAATTGCCAATTTGTGCAATTCTTAGGAATTCTCATGAGATTGGATTGAATATATTGCACATATAATGTAAATATTAATCTACAATTAGACATGCTTAACATATTTACACATAATAATTCGTTTCATTGTGGTTTTGTAAATGGATTTTCTTTCAGATGATGTGATTCCAAAGCATTTGCCCATTTGATAATTTCCAAAAGTAGTGAATGTTGCTTTTCCTGGTGTCTTTACGAATGTGTTTCTGTCTCTTTATGTCTGTTCTTACATAAATCCACACACATTTACTGTACATTCAAATGACAAATGTGACTTGTGTTCAATGCCTCAAAGTCATTGATGTCAAACACAAGACATTGTGTTGTCCTTTCACACAGTTTTACACCGCAAAAGATGCCTTTATTACTTAGTATTTTTGTCTTGTTTCCAGACTAAATATCTAAGAATTCCTAAATCAATATGCTTTTACTAAATGAGTGAAATGACTTAAGATATCTGTTCTTGATTTCTGGGAAAACAAATCAAAATAAATTTAGTTTTTGCTTAAAGTAAGACAATTTATCTGCCAGTGAGGTAAGAACAATATTCTAGTTTTTGACCCAAACATTATTTTTCTCACCTCATTGTTCCTCATTTGTCCTGCATCTTTCCGAAGGGAGTGTGTTTTATGAATGTTATTGAGTAGTGGGATTCAGACAACAGTCCTAATGAGGAAAATGCCTCAAAAAACAATGCAAATGTGAGGGTTGTGTCAGAAATGAAGCATGATTGTGTGTGATCTCTGCCGCACGCAGCGACCCCTCGTACCCTCGACTCGGACAGATGTTCCTGGAGTACGATCATCCCTGGAGGAAACTCTCCGAGGAGTTCGGCCCGCACACCAAGGTCAGTCACGCTCATGTCCATCGAAACACACGGTATACGGTATAACGGCTGCTATCGGTCGATAACGATCATTGGCCGAGACATCGGTTAATAATTATTTCACGTAATGGGAATGTTTTCAGTAAAGTAAATGACATGCTGATGCAAAATTAATATTTTTGGTCAATCTTATTATAGTCAATCAGTGCTGGGGAGTAACGAAACATTACGCATGTAAAATACAGCATTTGAGTAACTGTTTCATTGCAGTTACATTTTAAATGGGTGGTAATCAAATTACAGTAACATCCGAAAAGTCTTTTAGATGACCAAAGAGATTACTTTGAGATTTCATTTCATTTGAACATGAATGCGAACAGCGATTGGGGATTCTCAGACTCTCCTCAGACTCAGGTCTGCTCATGAGTGTCATAACAGATTATGCAACATTTTCATCATTTTAACAAAGTTAGAGTTATGTTATCTTTATTTATTACTGTCCTGAATAAGCAATTTCACATTATAGCTGCTTACAGATAATCCACAGGATAAAATGACTTAATTTATACACATCGTCACATTCAGAAATGTCCAAACCCTTGAATCTGAACCGTGTGTGTGTGTGTGTGTGTCATTCCCTGAGGATCCACAACTGTGTGTGTGTGTGTGTGTGTGTGAGAGAGAGAGAGACAACACTTATGCACAGGATGATGATGTTTGTTTAAAGAGCATAATTGTTCATTTAGCTCTGTCTGCAGTTTGTGCTTCAGTAAATATTGAGGGAAACTGATGTGCTTTATAGTAACAGAGGAAACCCAGTCCTGTGTTTGTATTTCATGTGTTAGTGTTCCAGACTCTAAAGTATTTAGATTGACATACAATTGTGTAATCTCATGAAATACATTACACATGACTTTTAAAGCATGCATTTGTCATCTGTAGAGAAACACATGTAAAGAGACCTTCCCAAGCCTGTAGTCAATGCTGGTGTCGAGCGTAGGGCTCAGTTCATGCTTGTTTTCGACCTCGTGAATCCTGGATAGATAACTTATAGTCATGAATGACAGACAGGTCCAGTGTAACGTGTGTGTGTGTGTGTGTGTGTGTTGCCAGTCTGTGACGGAGGCTCTTCTCTCGCTGCACCTGGTGTATCCGCGGAGGAATCTCTCTGCTGACCAGTGGCGTGGCGCTCAGCTCCTGTCCTTGCTGGCCTCTCCCGCCACCATGCTCAGCCCGGCCTGCTGCGACACCGTACGTACACATCTCACATCATCTCACGTCTCATCACGTCTCATCTCACGTCTCACGTCTCGTCTCACGTCTCACGTCTCACGTCTCACGTCTCTCGTCTCTCGTCTCGTCTCTCGTCTCTCGTCTCGTCTCGTCTCACGTCTCACGTCTCACGTCTCACGTCTCGTCTCACGTCTCACGTCTCCGCGTCGTCTCACGTCGTCGTCTCACGTCTCGTCTCACGTCTCACGTCTCACGTCTCACGTCTCACGTCTCGCCTCTCGCTTCTCGTCTCGTCTCGTCTCACGTCTCACGTCTCGTCTCACGCGTCTCGTCTCACGCGTTTCCGTCTCACGTCTCCGTCTCTCGCCTCGTCTCACGTCTCACGTCTCACGTCTCACGTCTCATCTCACGTCTCACGTCTCACATCATCTCTCGTCTCTCGTCTCACGTCTCACTCATCTCACGTCTCACGTCTCACGTCTCGTCTCGTCTCCGCGTCTCACGTCTCCGCGTCTCCGTCTCACGTCTCACGTCTCACGTCTCACGTCTCACGTCTCACGTCTCGTCTCGTCTCCCGTCTCGTCGTCTCACGTCTCCGTCTCCGTCTCACGTCTCCACGTCTCACGTCTCGTCTGCGTCTCACGTCTCACATCATCTCTCGTCTCTCGTCTCACGTCTCACGTCTCACGTCTCACGTCTCACGTCTCACGTCTCACGTCTCGTCTCACGTCTCACGTCATCTCTCTCGTCTCGTCTCCCGTCTCTCGTCTCATCACACATCATCTCCGTCTCTCGTCTCACACACACATCGTCTCACGTCTCACGTCTCGTCTCACGTCTCACGTCTCACGTCTCACATCTCACATCATCTCACGTCTCGTCTCACGTCTCACGTCTCACGTCTCACGTCTCTCGTCTCTCGTCTCGTCTCGTCTCCGTCTCACGTCTCACGTCTCACGTCTCACATCTCTCGTCTCACGTCTCTCGTCTCACATCTCACATCATCTCACGTCTCTCGTCTCACGTCTCACGTCTCACGTCTCACGTCTCACGTCTCACGTCTCACATCTCGTCTCGTCTCACGTCTCACGTCTCACGTCTCACGTCTCACGTCTCACGTCTCTCGTCTCACGTCTCTCGTCTCACGTCTCGCCTCTCGTCTCGTCTCGCCTCTCGTCTCGTCTCGTCTCACATCTCTCGTCTCACGTCTCGCCTCTCGTCTCACGTCTCATCTCACGTCTCACGTCTCACATCATCTCTCGTCTCTCGTCTCACGTCTCACGTCTCACGTCTCACATCATCTCTCGTCTCGTCTCACGTCTCACGTCTCACGTCTCACGTCTCACGTCTCTCGTCTCGTCTCACGTCTCACATCTCTCGTCTCTCGTCTCACGTCTCTCGTCTCACGTCTCTCGTCTCTCGTCTCACGTCTCACGTCTCGTCTCACGTCTCACGTCTCACGTCTCACGTCATCTCTCGTCTCGTCTCACGTCTCGTCTCACGCGTCTCGTCTCACATCTCACATCATCTCACGTCTCTCGTCTCACATCTCTCGTCTCACGTCTCACGTCTCACATCTCGTCTCCGTCTCTGCGTCTCACGTCTCGTCTCACGTCTCCGTCATCTCGTCTCGTCTCACGTCGTCTCCGTCTCGTCTCACATCACACATCATCTCCGTCTCGTCTCCGTCTCACGTCTCACGTCTCACGTCTCACGTCTCACATCTCTCGTCTCGTCTCACGTCTCACCTCTCCGTCTCACGTCTCCCGTCTCACGTCTCACGCGTCTCGTCTCGTCTCTCTCGTCTCGTCTCGTCTCTCGTCTCCCGTCTCACGTCTCACGTCTCACATCACACATCATCTCACGCCCCGCCTCACGCCTCTCGCCTCACACATCACACATCATCTCACGCCTCGCCTCACGCCTCACGCCTCACGCCTCACGCCTCACCTCTCACGCCTCACGCCTCACATCTCTCGCCTCTCGCCTCACGCCTCACCTCTCACGCCTTACGCCTCACCTCTCACGCCTCTCGCCTCACGCCTCTCGCCTCACGCCTCTCGCCTCTCGCCTCTCGCCTCGCCTCTCGCCTCACATCTCTCGCCTCACGCCTCGCCTCACGCCTCATGTCTCATCTCACGCCTCACGCCTCACATCATCTCTCGCCTCTCGCCTCTTGTCTCACGCCTCACATCATCTCTCGCTCTCGCCTCACGCCTCACGCCTCTTGTCTCACGCCTCACGCCTCTCGCCTCACGCCTCATCATCTCTCGCCTCTCGCCTCACGCCTCTCGCCTCACGCCTCACATCATCTCTCGCTCACGCCGCCTCTCGCCTCACGCCTCGCCTCACGCCTCACGCCATCTCTCGCCTCACGCCTCGCCTCACGCCTCGCCTCACATCACACATCATCTCACGCCTCTCGCCCCACGCCTCACGCCTCACGCCTCACGCCTCACGCCTCACCTCTCACGCCCATCTCTCGCCCCACGCCTCTCGCCTCACGCCTCGTCTCTCACGCCTCACGCCATCTCTCGCCTCTCGCCTCACGCCTCGCCTCACGCCTCTCGTCTCACATCACACATCATCTCACGCCTCTCGCCTCACGCCTCACGCCTCACCTCTCACGCCTCACGCCTCACATCTCTCGCCTCGCCTCTCGCCCCACGCCTCACCTCTCACGCCTCACGCCTCACCTCTCACGCCTCTCGCCTCACGCCTCTCGCTCTCGCCCCACGCCTCACGCCTCACGCCTCTCGCCTCTCGCCTCTCGCCTCACGCCTCACATCTCTCGCCTCACGCCTCACGCCTCACGCCTCACGCCTCACGCCTCACGCCTCGCCTCACGCCTCGCCTCACGCCTCACGCCTCGCCTCTCGCCTCTCGTCTCACGCCTCACGTGTCGCCTCTCGCCTCACGCCTCTCGCCTCACGTCTCGTCTCATGTCTCACGTCTCATATCTCAGGCTACAGCGGGCCATCTTGTATCAGCAAACAGCCCTGCATTGACTCTAAACTTTGCTTATAGATGGCGTGTGAGTATCTGTCCATGGAGGTGATGGAGCGCTGGATCCTCAGTGAGTGTCTAATGCTTCAACATCTTCCACTGTTTCTACACACACCACATTTGAGGGAGCAAACATTCCTGTCGACCAACCAAAGATGACCATGTGTGTGAGAACTTTATATCCCTTCATCTGCCGCTGTGGCTCCTGGATCAGTGGAGAAATGCACACATCATCAATCCTATTGCAGTATTTGAGGTCTAAGGTCGCTGCTCTATGTCAGGGGTTATACAGAGCATCCGGAGAATATTCACAGCGCCTCACTTCTTCCACATTTTGTTGTTACAGCTGTATTCCAAAATGGATTCAATTCTGCATGTTTCCATATATTTGTGTTGGCTGGTGTGTTTGCAGAGCAGTGTGTGTGTGTGTGTGTGTGATGGGTAGGTTTAGGGGCAGGGGCAGTGTAGGGGGATAGAAAATACGGTTTGTACAGTATAAAATGCATTACGCCTATGGAATGTCCCCATAAAACATGAAAACCCAACATGTGTGTGTGTGTGTGTGTGTGTGTGATGGGTAGGTTTAGGGGCAGGGGCAGTGTAGGGGATAGAAAATACGGTTTGGACAGTATAAAATGCATTACGCCTATGGAATGTCCCCATAAAACATGAAAACCCAACATGTGTGTGTGTGTGTGTGTGTGTGATGAGTAGGTTTAGGGCAGGGGCAGTGTAGGGGGATAGAAAATACGGTTTGTACAGTATAAAATGCATTACGCCTATGGAATGTCCCCATAAAACATGAAAACCCAACATGTGTGTGTGTGTGTGTGTGTGTGTGTGTGTGTGTGTGTGTGTGTGTGTGTGTGTGTGTGTGTGTGTGTGTGTGTGTGTGTATTGATGTGTGGTGTGCTCTGCTCGTCAGTGGGTTTCCTGCTGTGCCATGGCAGTCTGAACAGTAACGCCGGCTCCCAGAGTCTGTGGAAGATGGCCCTTCGGAACGGCCTGTACATCACAGTCATCAGAGACGAGGTTCTCAACATACACAAGCTCTCCGAGGACTTCTTCGACAGTCTCAAAGGGTAACGCATGCGTTCTGCTGCACCGTTCTCATGTGTTCACCAAAGCACTGCTTATCCTGTAAACAATATAGCTGCACATTTTCTCTCCAGGTACAGTAAGCGCATTCCCGACATCAAAGAGTGTAAAGAGTATGTCATCGCTAACTGGTGAGCATCTAAAGTATCAACTTTCACATGCAGGAATAAATTATTATCATTGCCCTTGACATAAAAAAAGACAGTTCTGGCAAAGGTTGTCTCGCAGTTATGAACAATAACGTTATCACAATTTAGTCTAACATTTTTTAAATGCTATTACTAGAGAAACTTCAAAAGTAACGTTCCCATAATGTTTGAAGAATGAAACAATATCAGACTGCTGAAGTGTGTGTAGGGCTGCTGAAGTGTGTGTAGGGCTGCTGAAGTGTGTGTAGGGCTGCTGAAGTGTGTGTAGGGCTGCTGAAGTGTGTGTAGGGCTGCTGAAGTGTGTCGGACTGCTGAAGTGTGTGTAGGGCTGCTGAAGTGTGTGTAGGGCTGCTGAAGTGTGTGTAGGGCTGCTGAAGTGTGTGTAGGGCTGCTGAAGTGTGTGTAGGGCTGCTGAAGTGTGTGTAGGGCTGCTGAAGTGTGTGTCGGGCTGCTGAAGTGTGTGTCGGGCTGCTGAAGTGTGTGTAGGGCTGCTGAAGTGTGTGTCGGGCTGCTGAAGTGTGTGTAGGGCTGCTGAAGTGTGTGTCGGGCTGCTGAAGTGTGTGTCGGGCTGCTGAAGTGTGTGTCGGGCTGCTGAAGTGTGTGTCGGGCTGCTGAAGTGTGTGTCGGACTGCTGAAGTGTGTGTAGGGCTGCTGAAGTGTGTGTAGGGCTGCTGAAGTGTGTGTCGGGCTGCTGAAGTGTGTGTCAGGCTGCTGAAGTGTGTGTCGGGCTGCTGAAGTGTGTGTAGGGCTGCTGAAGTGTGTGTCGGACTGCTGAAGTGTGTGTAGGGCTGCTGAAGTGTGTGTAGGGCTGCTGAAGTGTGTGTAGGGCTGCTGAAGTGTGTGTAGGGCTGCTGAAGTGTGTGTCGGACTGCTGAAGTGTGTGTCGGGCTGCTGAAGTGTGTGTCAGGCTGCTGAAGTGTGTGTCGGGCTGCTGAAGTGTGTGTCGGACTGCTGAAGTGTGTGTAGGGCTGCTGAAGTGTGTGTAGGGCTGCTGAAGTGTGTGTAGGGCTGCTGAAGTGTGTGTCGGACTGCTGAAGTGTGTGTCGGGCTGCTGAAGTGTGTGTAGGGCTGCTGAAGTGTGTGTCGGGCTGCTGAAGTGTGTGTCAGGCTGCTGAAGTGTGTGTCGGGCTGCTGTGTGTCAGGCTGCTGAAGTGTGTGGTGTGTAGGGCTGCTGAAGTGTGTGTAGGGCTGCTGAAGTGTGTGTCGGGCTGCTGAAGTGTGTGTCGGGCTGCTGAAGTGTGTGTCGGGCTGCTGAAGTGTGTGTCGGGCTGCTGAAGTGTGTGTAGGGCTGCTGAAGTGTGTGTCGGGCTGCTGAAGTGTGTGTCGGGCTGCTGAAGTGTGTGTCGGGCTGCTGAAGTGTGTGTAGGGCTGCTGAAGTGTGTGTCGGGCTGCTGAAGTGTGTGTCGGGCTGCTGAAGTGTGTGTAGGGCTGCTGAAGTGTGTGTCGGGCTGCTGAAGTGTGTGTCGGGCTGCTGAAGTGTGTGTAGGGCTGCTGAAGTGTGTGTAGGGCTGCTGAAGTGTGTGTCGGGCTGCTGAAGTGTGTGTAGGGCTGCTGAAGTGTGTGTCGGGCTGCTGAAGTGTGTGTTGGGCTGCTGAAGTGTGTGTAGGGCTGCTGAAGTGTGTGTCGGGCTGCTGAAGTGTGTGTCAGGCTGCTGAAGTGTGTGTCGGGCTGCTGAAGTGTGTGTCGGGCTGCTGAAGTGTGTGTAGGGCTGCTGAAGTGTGTGTAGGGCTGCTGAAGTGTGTGTCGGGCTGCTGAAGTGTGTGTCGGCTGCTGAAGTGTGTGTAGGGCTGCTGAAGTGTGTGTCGGCTGCTGAAGTGTGTGTCGGGCTGCTGAAGTGTGTGTGGGCTGCTGAAGTGTGTGTCGGGCTGCTGAAGTGTGTGTAGGGCTGCTGAAGTGTGTGTAGGGCTGCTGAAGTGTGTGGGCTGCTGAAGTGTGTGTCGGGCTGCTGAAGTGTGTGTCGGGCTGCTGAAGTGTGTGTCGGGCTGCTGAAGTGTGTGTCGGGCTGCTGAAGTGTGTGTCGGGCTGCTGAAGTGTGTGTAGGGCTGCTGAAGTGTGTGTCGGGCTGCTGAAGTGTGTGTCGGCTGCTGAAGTGTGTGTCGGGCTGCTGAAGTGTGTGTCGGGCTGCTGAAGTGTGTGTCGGGCTGCTGAAGTGTGTGTCGGGCTGCTGAAGTGTGTGTCGGGCTGCTGAAGTGTGTGTCGGGCTGCTGAAGTGTGTGTGTGGCTGCTGAAGTGTGTGTCGGGCTGCTGAAGTGTGTGTCGGGCTGCTGAAGTGTGTGTCGGGCTGCTGAAGTGTGTGTAGGGCTGCTGAAGTGTGTGTGGCTGCTGAAGTGTGTGTCGGGCTGCTGAAGTGTGTCAGGCTGCTGAAGTGTGTGTAGGGCTGCTGAAGTGTGTAGGGCTGCTGGTGTGTGTCGGAGGCTGCTGAAGTGTGTGTCGGGCTGCTGAAGTGTGTGTCAGGCTGCTGGTGTGTGTGCTGGGCTGCTGAAGTGTGTGTCGGGCTGCTGAAGTGTGTCGGCTGCTGAAGTGTGTGTAGGGCTGCTGAAGTGTGTGTCGGGCTGCTGAAGTGTGTGTCGGGCTGCTGGCTGCTGAAGTGTGTAGGGCTGCTGAAGCGTGTGTAGGCTGCTGAAGTGTGTGTAGGGCTGCTGAAGTGTGTGTCGGGCTGCTGAAGTGTGTGTCAGGCTGCTGGGGCGTGTCGGGCTGCTGAAGTGTGTGTAGGCTGCTGAAGTGTGTGTCGGGCTGCTGGAAGTGTGTAGGGCTGCTGGGGCGTGTCGGGCTGCTGGCGTGTCGGGTTGCTGAAGCGTGTGTCGGGCTGCTGAAGTGTGTGTCGGGCTGCTGAAGTAGTGCTGCTGAAGCGTGTGTGCTGCTGGGGCGTGTGTAGGGCTGCTGGAAGCGTGTGTCGGGCTGCTGAAGTGTGTGCCGGGCTGCTGAAGTGTGTGTCGGGCTGCTGAAGTGTGTGTCGGGCTGCTGAAGTGTGTCGGGCTGCTGGTGTGTGTCGGGCTGCTGAAGAAGTGTGTAGGGCTGCTGAAGTGTGTGTCGGGCTGCTGAAGTGTGTGTCGGGCTGCTGAGCGTGTGTCGGCTGCTGTGTCGGGCTGCTGAAGTGTGTGTAGGGCTGCTGAAGTGTGTCGGGCTGCTGAAGTGTGTAGGGCTGCTGGCGTGTGTGTCGGGCTGCTGAAGTGTGTCGGGCTGCTGAAGTGTGTGTCGGGCTGCTGAAGTGTGTGTCGGGCTGCTGAAGTGTGTGTCGGGCTGCTGGCGTGTGTGTCGGGCTGCTGAAGTGTGTCGGGCTGCTGAAGTGTGTGTCGGGCTGCTGAAGTGTGTGTAGGGCTGCTGGTGTGTCGGGCTGCTGGGGCGTGTGTCGGGCTGCTGGGTGTGTCGGGCTGCTGAAGTGTGTGTAGGCTGCTGCTGAAGTGTCGGCTGCTGGCGTGTGTCGGCTGCTGAAGTGTGTGTCGGGCTGCTGAAGTGTGTGTCGGGCTGCTGGCGTGTGTAGGGCTGCTGAAGTGTGTGTAGGGCTGCTGAAGTGTGTGTAGGGCTGCTGAAGTGTGTGTCGGGCTGCTGAAGTGTGTCGGCTGCTGAAGTGTGTGTCGGGTTGCTGAAGTGTGCGTGTCGGCTGCTGAAGTGTGTGTCGGGCTGCTGGCTGTGTGTCGGCTGCTGAAGTGTGTCGGGCTGCTGAAGTGTGTCGGCTGCACAAGTGTGTCGGACTGCTGAAGTGTGTGTAGGGCTGCTGAAGCGTGTGTCGGGCTGCTGAAGTGTGTGCCATGGGCTGCTGAAGTGTGTGTCGGGCTGCTGAAGTGTGTGTCGGGCTGCTGAAGTGTGTGTCGGAGCTGCTGAAGTGTGTCGGACTGCTGAAGTGTGTCGGCTGCTGAAGTGTGTGTCGGCTGCTGAAGTGTGTGCCGGGCTGCTGAAGTGTGTCGGGCTGCTGGAAGCGTGTGTCGGGCTGCTGGGGCGTGTGTCGGGCTGCTGAAGTGTGTGTCGACTGCTGAAGCGTGTGTCGGCTGTCGGGCTGCTGAAGTGTGTCGGACTGCTGAAGTGTGTGTGTGTGGGCTGCTGAAGTGTGTGTAGGAGCTGCTGAAGTGTGTAGGGCTGCTGGAAGTGTAGGGCTGCTGAAGTGTGTGTCGGCTGAAGTGTGTGTCGGGCTGCTGAAGTGTGTGTCGGACTGCTGAAGTGTGTGTCGGGCTGCTGAAGTGTGTGTCGGGCTGCTGAAGTGTGTGTCGGGCTGCTGAAGTGTGTGTAGGGCTGCTGAAGTGTGTGTCGGGCTGCTGAAGTGTGTGTCGGGCTGCTGAAGTGTGTGTAGGGCTGCTGAAGTGTGTGTCGGGCTGCTGAAGTGTGTGTCGGGCTGCTGAAGTGTGTGTCGGACTGCTGAAGTGTGTGTCGGACTGCTGAAGTGTGTGTCGGACTGCTGAAGTGTGTGTCGAGCTGCTGAAGTGTGAGTAGGGCTGCTGAAGTGTGTGTCGGGCTGCTGAAGTGTGTGTCGGGCTGCTGAAGTGTGTGTCGGACTGCTGAAGTGTGTGTCGGACTGCTGAAGTGTGTGTCGAGCTGCTGAAGTGTGTGTCGGGCTGCTGAATTGTGTGTAGGGCTGCTGAAGTGTGTGTAGGGCTGCTGAAGTGTGTGTCGGGCTGCTGAAGTGTGTGTAGGGCTGCTGAAGTGTGTGTAGGGCTGCTGAAGTGTGTAGGGCTGCTGAAGTGTGTGTAGGGCTGCTGAAGTGTGTGTCGGACTGCTGAAGTGTGTGTCGGGCTGCTGAAGTGTGTGTCGGGCTGCTGAAGTGTGTGTCGGGCTGCTGAAGTGTGTGTCGGGCTGCTGAAGTGTGTGTCGAGCTGCTGAAGTGTGTGTCGGGCTGCTGAAGTGTGTGTCGGACTGCTGAAGTGTGTGTAGGGCTGCTGAAGTGTGTGTCGGACTGCTGAAGTGTGTGTCGGGCTGCTGAAGTGTGTGTCGGGCTGCTGAAGTGTGTGTAGGGCTGCTGAAGTGTGTGTAGGGCTGCTGAAGTGTGTGTCGGACTGCTGAAGTGTGTAAGTGTTGAGTGTCTCTGGTTCTCCAGCGGGGCCGTGCGGAGAGAGAAGCGCAGCTACCTGAGGAACGCTCTGAAGGAACTGACCATAGTTTTGGAGGATGAACCAGCACTGCTTGGACCCAAGGTTTCAATCATTCTTTCCATTTTTGTTTGTTTTGCTATTTTTGATGTACATTTTTAGGATGCACAATCTCTCTGTCATGAACTCGTATGGTTTTCCAGGCGCTATTTGTGTTCATGGCGCTGTCGTTCTCGCGTGATGAAGTGCTCTGGCTGGTGCGTCACGCTGAGAACATCCCAAAAACCAAGACACCGGAGGATTACGCAGACTCGTGAGTTTCACCTTCAGTTTACCAGAAACTCACTGTGCACTTCTTTCCTAAGATCTGGAAAAACCTTTACTAAAGATTTACACTTCAAGTAGTAATAATGGCGTTAGGGTAATTGAAGAATCCCGGTGTGTGTTCGGTGTGTTTGTGGTACAGACAGATGGCAGAGCTGCTGTTCTACATGGAGCGTCTGCGAGCTCTGCTGACTCAACACAGATACATCATTCAGCGCTACCATCTTCAGTATCTGTCACAGTATGACGCGCTGGTGCTCAATGACACCATACAGGTGCTGTTCACAAACACACAACAAATGCTTTTCTATCAGAAGGTTTCTATGCAGTTTTTGCATCTTCTGGTTTCAGGGCATGTACGTCTGTCCGGAGGAAGAATCGGTTCTCATGTCATCATTCGTCTCCACTCTGTCTGCGATGAGTCTCAAGCACTGTGAGTTCTTTCTTCCATACGTTGAGTATATTCTCTGAACACAAAGCACATACACTATATTGCCAAAAGTATTGGGACACCCCTAAAATCATTGAATTCAGGTGTTCAATCACTTCCATGGCCACCAATGCATGCTGAGGGTCACAGTGCGCAGAAGTCACCAACTTTCTGCAGAGTCAATCGCTCCAGACCTCCAAACTCCTGTGGCCTTCAGATGAGCTCAGGAACAGTGCGGAGAGAGCTTCATGGAATGGGTTTCCATGGCCGAGCAGCTCATCCAAGCCTTACATCACCAAGAGCAATGCAAAGCGTGGGATGCAGTGGGGTAAAGCACGCCACCACTGGACTCTAGAGCAGTGAGACGTGTTCTCTGAGTGACCAATCACGCTTCTCTGTCTGACCATCCCATGGACGAGTCTGGGTTTGGCGGTTGCCAGGGGAACGGGACTCGCCTGACTGCATTGTGCCAAGTGTAAAGTTTGGTGGAGGGATTATGGGATGGGGTTGTTTTTCAGGGTTGGCCTTAGTTCCAGTGAAAGGAACTCTTAATGCTTCACCAAGACATTTTGGACAATTTCATGCTCCCAACTTTGTGGGATCAGTTTGGGGACGGCCCCTTCCTGTCCCAACATGACTGCGCTCCAGTGCACAAAGCGTCGCTCCATAAAGACATGGATGAGCGAGTTTGGTGTGGAGGAACTGGACTGGCCTGCACAGAGTCCTGTCAAATAAATACATTTGAGTGATTATTGTAATTTCTTGCCCAGGTTCAGTGTTTTGATTTCTGTTTAGGGAATTAGTCAGTAACTCTCTTAATAGAGAAAATATGCAGCAGGAATTCTGATCCAATTGTTACTGATTTATGTGCTTTCTTAACATTGGTGTTGTTCATACAGTGGATGCTGGAGAAGAGTTTGACCTGAAGCCGTTCAGACTGGACTGGTTGAGACTGCAGGTACGGCTCACATACACCCATCGTATACATTCATAGGCATATGAATCATATTATCAGAGTGGGAATCATGATTTCATAAGTTCATGTTTGTTTGTATGTGTGTAACGACAGCGAACAGGGAACCTTCTTTCTCAAAGTTCCTTGACAAAAGTTCCTCCAGGAACGTCAATCGATAGTTTGTTCAAGGTTATCAGGTCTTTAATAATGTTCTCAAAGCGTTAGCATATTTATTATTATTATTTCACTGCTAAAACTCTATTAATTAATATAAATGAAAACACAATACTGTCTTGAATAGACTGTGCGAAGCACTGCATCTTTAAATATATCTGCAAGCAGCCGTTATCAGGCCAGACACAACACAAGCACAGACCAACCGCAACAACGAGTAAAGGCTTTTGCAGACAATTTTAAGCAAAAAGGTTGAAAACCCATAAATACATTGAGTTGTATAGAGTCAATTTCATGTTTTGTCACAGTTCCACCACTTTTTGTGTGTCCTCGGCGTGCCCCCATACATTAGCCTGTGAAATCTGGTGAAAATATCTCATTTAGTTTTGGAGTTATAGACATTTATATTTATAAAAAAATACCCACACCTGACTTTGATTGCATTTTTCTGCCACTTACTATCAAAGTTTTGACATTTGGCTGAATTCTTACAGTCAACCCGCTGTGTTCCCGGGTATTTTCCTATGGTGGTTTCGTCTCGATCCGACTAACGGTTTCGAAGATATGTGTGAAAGTTTTTTAAATGATAAATCACAACGTTGAACATATCATAAGTCGAAACCTAGCATGTTTGATATCGTTGGACTCGGCCAGGATTCAGGAATCTAAGGATGTGACTCCAGTTAAAACGAATCAACCAAATCCAAAGTTATAAGCATGTGAATGTTTAATTTTACCACTAGGTGGCGCTGGCTTGAAACTTCTCAGACTAGTTCAGAGCATCGTGCTGATGGCCCATACCAAGTTTGGTAACGATACATTAATGCATTTGTAAAATACAGCATTTTGCTACAAAATGCAAAATGGCCGACATGGGCATGTTGCCCCGAATCTAACAAGACCACTTTTATGATTTTGGGCAAACCGTTTAGAAGTTATAAGCAAATAAAGCCATTTTTTTCGTATCTCCGGACCATTAGGTGAAACACAGCATGTAGCCTCAGATCTTGCTGGTGATGACGTGTACTAAGTTTAATCAGAATACGATAAAGTGTTGTGGAGATACAGCCGTATGTCTATTTTCACAAGCGCTACGTAAAATTTGTTTGTGTGTTATTCAAAAGCACTTTTTGAATGGACTTGATTACCTTAACTTTCTGTTGGCATTGTCTGAAGATGACCTGGATCAATTATCGTGCAAATCAGATAAACTGTTCTGGAGGAGTTTGAAAAAGTAGGACGTCATTGTGTGCAAACGTCTTATCAGAGAAAGAACCAACCCTTACCGTTCAAAAGTTATTAGCACAAACGTAAGAGCAAATTTGGACAGTTGGTGGCGCTAGAGAGATTGAGTTAGAGACTCTAAATTTGCTGTGGTGACCGCTCAGACGGTCTTCTATCTGTGTGCCAAATTTCATAACTTTCCCACAATCAAGCCATAGACTCAATAGCAGAAGAGTTACGATTACAAGAGGAGCCTTCGGTGCTCGGGCCCTAATGACATGAGATTTAAACCACATGACACATTTCTTTTGCCAATGTCATAATATAAGGTAAATCCGGCCCTTTGTTTTGGTAACATCCAAAAGTAATGTTCCACAATGTTTGAAGAATGATAAAATGGATGTTCCCTTAACGTTCATAAAAAACAAGAAAAAACACTTTTCAAACATTGATAAGGAGGGTTAGAAGGTTCAGAGACCGTTCAGAAATAACGCTTTCATAACGTTCTGGGAAAGTCTCTGTTAAACTTCCCAGAACCGGATCGGTGCAGCAGAGAGGAAGCACAAGACATGCTGAGCACATTCTGTTGTTGAACGATAAAGTCAGGTTTAAATTCCACGTGCAATGCATGTATAGACGAACTGTACCTGGATTTACAGTTTCATTCACAGGAGAAAGAAAGGACAGCTGCTGTGTTCCTACATTACTATTACCTGTTGAGTTCGTGCTTTTGTTGTTCTTTATTAGCATATTTTATTTAGCATTTTACGGTCATTTTTGCTTTGAAATCGACAGATTAATCAATGACCAAAATAATCGTTGGCAGCCCAATTTAATGCACAGTCAAGCAGACTAAAGTATAGTATCCCTAACGTGTGTGTGTGTGTGTGCGTGTGCGTGTGATGGGTAGGTTTAGGGGCAGGGCAGTGTGTGTGTGTGTGTGTGTGCGTGTGTGTGTGTGTGTGTGTGTGTGTGTGTGTGTGTGTGTGTGTGTGTGCGTGTGCGTGTGTGTGTGTGTGTGTGACTAGTAATCCCTACGGTATGGGGACAAAATGTCCCCACAAAGATGGCAATATCAAATTTTTGTCCTTGTGGGGACATTTTTAGTCCCCATGAGGAAAACATCTTATAAATCACACTAAGTGATGTTTTTGAAAATGTAAAAATGCAGCATGTCTCCTGTGATGGGTAGTGTGTGTGTGTGTGTGTGTGTGTGTGTGTGTGTGTGTGTGTGTGTGTGTGTGTGTGTGTGTGTGTGTGTGTGTGTGTGTGTGTGTGTGTGTGTGTGTGTGTGTGTGTGTGTGTGTGTGTGTGTGTGTGTGTGATGGGTAGGTTTAGGGTTAGGGGCAGTGTAGGGGATAGAAAATACGGTTTGTACAGTATAAAATGCATTACGCCTATGGAATGTCCCCATAAAACATGGAAACACAACATGTGTGTGTGTGTGTGTGTGTGTGTGTGTGTGTGTGTGTGTGTGTGTGTGATGGGTAGGTTTAGGGGCAGGGGCAGTGTGTGTGTGTGTGTGTGCGTGTGCGTGTGCGTGTGTGTGTGTGTGTGTGTGTGTGTGTGTGTGTGTGTGTGATGGGTAGGTTTAGGGGCAGGGGCAGTGTGTGTGTGTGTGTGTGTGTGCGTGTGCGTGTTGTGCGCGCGTGCGTGTGCGCGTGCGCGTGCGTGTGCGCGTGCGTGTGCGCGTGCGCGTGTGTGTGTGTGTGTGTGTGTGTGTGTGTGTGTGTGTGTGTGATGGGTAGGTTTAGGGGAGCTGTAAGACCGCTGAAATCGCTCCAATGGCGGCAGCGAAGAGCGGGCGAAGGTATCTGCGCGTTCGATGTTCTCAGCTGGGCAAAATGGATCTAATTCCAATTCCTCTTTATCTGACTCCATTTTATTATAATTTAGAATTTAGATTAGAATGCCAATTTGGTTATTTGGTCATTTATGTTTAATAGTTAGACACACATTTAATTATTCCGTTTAACCCTTTGTGGAAAGTAGGCTACCCATTCATGATCTCATAGAGATCGTTAATAATTCCAGAGTAAGTCAGAATAAATCAAAATGTAACAATTTATTAAACAGTCAGGTATAATTCCAATTACATAACCAATTCAAAGATCCTCAAAACATCAAATACTCTTTAAGTAAAGAGATGCGTTCCTGACTTTCCATAGGTTACGTAACGTTGGCTGGACACAACGTTACGGCGAATCTGATTACAATATTGCGCCTTGACTCTTCTGATACACTACCTTAAGTATTCAGACCTGACAATAACTTCTTTCAAATGGTATCATATGTTAACAAAGGAATTTACATTTAATCACTCTCTCAGACCTGTATTGACAAGGCCAAATGGTTGAAAGCCACACCTCCAATACTATATATGCAACATCTCTTTAAACTCTTAAAACCATTGTTATCTTCTTGAATATTTCTGTGGGGATGAGATATTTGTACCAGTCGCACTAAGACATTTCCAATGATATCAAACACATATATATTGTTTAGTATTTGTTCATTTTTAGATCATATAGATTTTTGGGTATATTTTCAATGGTCACAGCCTGAGGAAGTAGGATGGGGAGAGATAAATACATGTAAATTAGAGCCATTCTAAGTTGATTCACTCAGTGTGACGTCGTCTGCAAAAGTGTCCATTGTCCTCAACCAGACAAACCGGCAGCACTTTTAAAGCCTTTCAAGGGGCAGGGGCTGTGTGTGTGTGTGTGTGTGTGTGTGTGTGTGTGTGTGTGTGTGTGTGTGTGTGTGTGTGTGCGTGCGTGTGTGTGTGTGTGTGTGTGTGTGTGCGTGCGTGCGTGCGTGCGTGTGTGTGTGTGTGTGTGTGTGTGCGTGCGTGCGTGCGTGTGTGTGTGTGTGTGTGTGTGTGTGTGTGTGTGTGTGTGTGTGTGTGTGTGTGTGTGTGTGTGTGTGTGTGTGTGTGTGTGTGTGTGTGTGTGTGTGTGTGTGTGTGTGTGTGTGTGTGTGTGTGTGTGTGTGTGTGATGGGTAGGTTTAGGGGCAGGGGCAGTGTAGGGGATAGAAAATACGGTTTGTACAGTATAAAATGTATTACGCCTATGGAATGTCCCCATAAAACATGAAAACACAACATGTGTGCGTGTGTGTGTGTGTGTGTGTGTGTGTTCCCCAGGTGTACACCAGTGTGAGTAAAGCTGCTCTGGCGCTGAAGGACTATCCTGAGCTCGCCAAGATCATGAACATGGCCCAGTTTCACACCCGGATGATGGACAATGTGAGCGAGCTCCTCTGTGAGACGGCCGATCTCTCCATCCTCTGGTGAGCCGCCTCTGAAGATCAAGGACTCTCAGTGTTTAAAATGATGAGAAGCATCATCAAATGATCATAACTGCAGTCCATATGACTTGCTCTAATTTCAAGCCTTCTGCATCAAAACCATTTATCAAACTATATCAGCTGTTGATGAAAAGGCTTTTATGGTTTTGGTTTTAGTGAACTTTTCATGACAACGAGCAAATGATAACAGAAGATAATTCACCTGACCCTCTGGTGCTGTTCACGTGTCGGTCAAAATTTTTATTTCAATGAAAGTATTGTACTATAATTTGATTTAATATTTTTGACTTTATGATGCTTAATTATATTTATGCAGCAGTTATAATCCATTTATTCCGTTTTTGAGTCCTTGGATCACAGACTGAAGTGTCTTGAAAGACCACACGTGGCAGATTATTGCTGAAGTGAAGACAAAGAGAACCACAGAATTTTTTATTTTATTGTTATGAAATCTATTATTATATGAAATATATATTTTCCAAAACACACTTTACTCTACAATCAAAGCATCATAAACGTGATCCGGCTGTGTTCCAGGTGTGAGGTGGATCTCTCAGTAAATGAGCTTTCAGTGAGAGTGTGTTTGGGTGCAGTACCGAACGCTTCCACTAGAGGAGATTCAGCTCCCGCTCATCTACAATGACCGCTAACAACACAAGTGTGACCTTTTAACCTTTCCTAATCATGCCCATGATTGGTTTCACTTTATTTTGATGGTCCCTTTATCATATTCTGCTGACTATAAGTAGAGTTTCAGGAGACTGGTAGGGTTAGGGTGAGAATAAGGTTACATGTAGTAACTAATAGTCAGTAGGATGTCTGTTGAAAGACCATTAGAATAAAATGTTAGCAGATATTAAGCAGACAGTCTACTAATACTCTAATGTTCTGTCCAAAGTTAAAGAAGGGTTGCCAGAGGGGTAATGCTTTTCTTTAGTGAGCCGTTTTAGCATAAAGCAGTGATATAGTTCCTGTCCAGCGGTTCATCTGTGTTTCAGCGAGCCAATGTGACTGTCTCTCCTCTCTCAGCTTCCACGCGCGTGTGTTTGAGAAGATGTTCTCCCAGAACGGCGAGGATGTGTCCATGCAGCGCTACCTCATGGCCTTCCCGCTCGTCTGCTCTCACTTCAGTCAGTGTCTCCATCCGCTCTGTCCAGAGGAGGTCAGTACCGTCACACTCAGGAGGGATAGTTACGGGATTTGATGCATGGCCCTTAGATGAGTTATTTATGAATGCATCGCTTTAAAGGATGAGTTCACTTCAAAATGAAAATCTCCTGATAGTTTCCTCACCCCCATCTCATCCAAGATGTGCATGTCTATCTTCCTTCTTTGAGGAAAACATTCCAGGATTTTCCTCCTCATGATGGACTTCAATGGGAACCAACGGTTGAAGGTCCAAATCACTGCAGTTTCAGAGGAAGGGCTTCAGAGGCTCTGCACCATCCCAGAGGAATAGGGTCTGATCCAGACAAACCTTCCCACATTTACTACACAAATACACATTTATACACTTTTAACCTCAAACGCTCGACTTCGGTGTTGTTCCTCTTCACGGCGTATGATGTCATCACGTGGGAAAGGTCATGTGACGCAGGTGGAAGTCCCGAAAAACTCCATCTCATGTAAAGGGCGTTTGATTTAGTCTTTGCACGTTCGTTTTAACACTTCCACCTGCGTCACGTGACCTTTCCCACGTGATGACATCATACGCCGTGAAGAGGAACAACACCGAAGTCGAGCGTTTGAGGTTAAAAGTGTATAAATGTGTATTTGTGTAGTAAATGTGGGAAGGTTTGTCTGGATCAGACTCTATTCCTCTGGGATGGTGCAGAGCCTCTGAAGCCCTTCCTCTGAAACTGCAGTGATTTGGACCTTCAACCGTTGGTTCCCATTGAAGTCCATCATGAGGAGGAAAATCCTGGAATGTTTTCCTCAAAGAAGGAAGATAGACATGCACATCTTGGATGAGATGGGGGTGAGGAAACTATCAGGAGATTTTCATTTTGAAGTGAACTCATCCTTTAAAGAGCACCTACTGTGATTTTCTTCCGGGAACCAACACACAATATTCCTCATTATAATAATGCATGCGCAGAATAAAGGGGCGGGGCCTGGTTGAGTTAGACGTGTGTTGAGACTGGCGGTTATGGTAAGGGGCGGGGCATTTCCCAAACACCAATCACAACACACCGCTCCAGCCGACCAATCAGAGCACAGTGTGCTGTTCAGAAGGAGGGGCTTCAGGAGCAGACCGTTACTGACAGACTGGGAAGAGAGGAGCCGCAACAATGGAGAATATGAGGAATAATCAACACTAAAGCAGGAAAACCTTCTCAAGTAGAGCCAGAACACACAGCAAGTCTTTGTATAATAGGCTGTCTTTAAGGAAACGTAATGGATACTAAATGATGTTCTGCCATTTTTGTTCTATGTGTGCGTGTGTGTGTTAGATGGAAGAAATGGAGAAGCAAAGCTTGAAGCTGTGTGTGCTGTTTCTGGAGGAGATTTCCCGTCAGACGTGTGCGGTTGTGCTGGAGATCTGTGCCGAACAGTGTAACCTGAACGAGAAGGTGCAGTTATTTAAGAGGTCTGGATGAAGGCTGAAGATTATATGGTTTATTCATACAGTGTATATGTTGTGCTGTGTTTCAGTTACTGCCCAAACACAGCGCTGAGACCATCAGCACAGCGCGCAATAAAAAACTGAAGAAATCGTTACCAAAGAAAGGAGACGTGCCTAAAGAGAAACCAGGGGCGGAAAGCCTCAGGAAGGACAGAGCCTTCGTCACTAAGTGTGTGTCGTCTCACAGGTTGAGTATAGGAAGCGCTGTAGATCTGAACGCTCACTGCTCTCTTCTCTTGTAGTCTGGATAAGATGCACCAGGCGCTGACAGAACTGTGCGCTTCCTACAGCGTCTGCGCTGATTTCACAGTCTTCAAACACATCGTCGTTCCCGCTGAGTTCCTGCTCACACATCTGGAGATGAGGCTCAACAAGTACGGCTCTCACTTCTGTAGAGTTCACCATCAACATCCTCTCAAAAAAACATTCACAAGACTTGATGTTGATTGTTCAGATAACATTCAGAAATCACATTTATATAGCAGTCATAATCTGGACTTTTGTTTTTTTTTAATTAATCAACTTTATGCCACAAGTGCTGTCATTTTATCTTAACCTTTAAAGCATGAGTACACAACTGTCAAATACAAATGCAGAAGCTTTTGGTAAAAACACCTGCGTTTAATAAACCACTTCGAGATTAGTGTTTTATTAAACGCAGGTGTTTTCACCAAATGCTTCCTTTAGCTCCGTCAGCATGACTTCGCCCTAATGAATAGAGGTTTACAGGGTCATCGTGCAGATGAGCGGTTATAACCAGAGCACTCATGAGATGGCCCGGCCGTCGGACCTGCTGGCTGGGGTTCAGGCGTATGTCACGAGTCTGCAGAGCCTCAGCTGCTACATCAACATCGACGTGGCGCGGCTGGTGAAGAGCGTCCTGTTGCAGCAGACGCAGCCGCTGGACTCCTACGGGTCTCAGACCATCACCACACTCTACACAAACTGGTGAGACTCATGAAGGTTGAGCAAGGTTTGTTTGACCGGCGCCCTCTACTGGACAGGTGTCTATTAGCATTTCCTTCTGCCTGAGGCTTCATTTCACTTTAGAGTCCTCTCACACACACCCGGAGCGATGAGACTCCAGACGCGAGTGTGTTCTCATGTTCACGTCCAGCTCCTCGTGTTTAAATATCAAATGCACTGGCGCATCTGTTCACCCATGGGCGTCTGGTGTGTGTGTGTGTGTGTGTGTGAGTGTGTGTGAGTGAGTGTGTGTTGTGCTCCGCCTATAGGCTCATATCACTAACACACTCTTTAAATAACACATAAACACTGCACTATTGACTTTAGAGCAGGTGTGTGTTGGTCAGTGGTTTTCAGTTCCTCACAATAGCAACACTCCAACAATGCTCCTGAACACACCTGGTGTTCACACACACACACACACACACACACACACACACACACACACACACACACACACACACACACACACACACACACACACACACACAACCCATCACAGGAGACATGCTGCATTTTACATTTTCAAAAACATCACTTAGTGTGATTTATAAGATGTTTTCCTCATGGGGACCAAAAAATGTCCCCACAAGGACAAGGATTTTGGATATTGCCATCTTTGTGGGGACATTTTGTCCCCATACCGTAGGGATTACCAGTCCACACACACACACACTCTGATTATTACACACAGGGACGCGCACACACACACACACACACACACACACACACACACACACACACACGTTGTGTTTCCATGTTTTATGGGGACATTCCATATGCGTAATGCATTTTATACCTGTAGTGGTTCTTGTGTAAGGTAAGGAAGAGGACACAGGGGTCGGCTGGGACTACTGACGTTTTTATTTAACAAACTCAAAGTATCTTCGGCTTTGCACACTGTGCACATTCAACTCAAACATTCGTCGTCACTTCCGGGTTTCTTGCATCCGGGAACTCAAGGTGCGTGCGTCAGTAGTCCCTTCTCTCTCTTCGTCCTCCGTTTCTCCAGGCTCTTATACTCTCCCCGCGCCCATTACTGGAACGAGAGACAGGTGTTGATGGTTTGTGTCCAACCCACTCACTTACCGCTCGTCTCCCGCCTCTCTCTCCCGCTGCAGACCTCGCTGAACCACGCCCCCTCTGCCACAATACCGTATAAACTATATATTCTATCCCCTACACTGCCCCTAAACCTACCCATCACAGGAGACATGCTGCATTTTTACATTTTCAAAAAACATTTTCAAAAAACTTATTGTGATTTATGAGATGTTTTCCTCATAGTGACCAAAAAATGTCCCCACAAGGACAAGGATTTTGGATATTGCCATCTTTGTGGGGACATTTTGTGAAAGTAACTTTCCTGAACACTGCTGATTTATTCAGGAATGAAACAACTGACTGCCTTTATGAGCGAGTCATTAAACACTTTGGTTCTGAATGTCTGATTTCTGGTTTAAACAGTTCCTGGTCTCGTGTTTAGTGTGGATAATGTGTTTCCGTGTGTTCTGGTCTCGTGTTTAGTGTGGATAATGTGTTTCCGTGTGTTCTGGTCTCTCTGGTCAGGTATCTCGAGGGTCTCCTGCGTCAGGCCAGCAGCTCTCTCATAGTCCACTGTCCGACCACACAGTGCTTCATCAACCAGAACACTGAGAACGAGCAGAGCTTTCATGCTGAGGAATACTCGGACATCTGTGGTAAGAGGACAATTAAGATAATATTTCAGATAAATGTTTCAATAGCCACTGTATCTGTGTACTGCTTCATGTTCATACATGCATTCTTAAAGGGGTCAGGGAATGCAGGTTCAGATTACAAATGATGTTCCTCACGGTTCGTTTATAAAAGGTTTC
Source organism: Gobiocypris rarus (assembly GCA_023029165.1). Taxonomy (NCBI): domain Eukaryota; kingdom Metazoa; phylum Chordata; class Actinopteri; order Cypriniformes; family Gobionidae; genus Gobiocypris; species Gobiocypris rarus. The sequence goes on along the minus strand of CM040931.1, from coordinate 34,338,876 downwards.
GTAAGGTTTTATGCACTAATGCACTCAAACACTCAAGGGGCGTTTCCTCTTGCAGAAACGGAAGTAAACGCCCACTGCATGTCATGTGTGATGATGCTCGAGATGGCAAGCGCGTGATAGCATCAGCAGCATCTCAGATCTAATATCTATTACCATGCTACACTCTCAGAGATTTGTCATTTCTGTTCCAGGTTCTGATTGTATGATACTGTTGGCGTCTGAGAGGTTTGATGTTTATTACACACACACACTGGTGCTCTTGTTTCTCTGCAGGTCTGCGATCGCTGGCTGAACTGATCGGCCCTTATGGAATGAAGTTCTTGAATGAGAACCTCATGTGGCACATCATATCTCAAGTTGGAGAACTGAAGGTATTACATCTTTCAGAATAAAGAAATGATTTGTGAAATAACACAAACATGGCTAATGTACAGTCATACAGTGTATACGTGATTGAAATAAATGATGCTTTGATTTTCAGAAACTAGTAAGTGACAACATGGATGTCCTTGTGCAAATGAGAGCTAACTATGAGAAACCTGAGGCAATGAGTGACCTTCAGAAGAAGCTGACCGGTACAGTTCCAGCGCACTCACTCGTCACACGATCATACTCATGCCTTCAGTTGATTCCAACATTATCCCTCTCAGAGGCAATCACAATAGCTTCTTTATCAAATATACATAAATCATAAAAAACACTCTTTAGTAAAACTAAAAAGTAAGTGTCACACAAATAACCAATCTTTATCATTGTAATGTTATTTCATTGGGGAAAAAGACCTGACATTTCAATATACAAGTAAATGCGGCGTCTTAACTGATAGACAGGGTGAAGTCGATTCACCGGAAGATCCAGTTATGATATCTTGATTAAAAAGTTTGAAGAACAGTTTTTTAAAAGAACAATCATGGATGAATTGTTCACAGTATAATCATTAAGATGCATTCCATGCCGATAGTTAGAATAAGCAGACAGAAATAGAGCATAATGCTATCAACTTCCTCAAGCACAAACGTTAGGGAAGCACTGGTCTAAAGTGTTTAAATAAACTCTCACTGTAAAGCTGATCTACCCAGGCTGTGAGAACGTGTTGAAGAGGGTGACCATTATTGGTGTGATTCTGTCATTTCGCTCCATGGTCCAAGATGCACTCGCAGAGGTCAGTAGCTCTGTTTATGCTCATTAATATCTAATGGGATCTCATTTTAGTGTTTCCTACATTCATATACACCGATCAGGCATAACATTATGACCGTACATTATGAATATTATGAATTATGAACATTATGAATAACACTGATGATCTCTTCATCACGGCTCCTGTTAGTGGGTGGGATATATTAGGCAGCAAGTGAACATTTTGTCCTCAGAGTTGATGTGTTAGAAGCAGGAAAAATGGGCAAGCGTAAGGATTTGAGCGAGTTTGACAAGGGCCAGATTGTGATGGCTAGACGACTGGGTCAGAGCATCTCCAAAACTGCAGCTCTTGTGGGGTGTTCCCGGTCTGCAGTGGTCAGGATCTATCAAAAGTGCTCCAAGGAAGGAACAGTGGAGAACCGGCCACAGGGTCATGGGCGGCCCAGGCTCATTGATGCACGTGTGGAGCGAAGGCTGGCCCGTGTGGTCCGATCAAACAGACGAGCTACTGGAGCTCAAACTGCTCAAGAAGTTAATGCTGGTTCTGATAGAAAGGTGTCAGAATACACAGAGCATCGCAGTTTGTTGCGTATGGGGCGGCATAGCCGCTGACCAGTCAGGGTGCCCATGCTGACCCCTGACCCGCCCGAAAGCACCAACAGTGGCACGTGAGCATCAGAACTGGACCACGGAGCAATGGAAGAAGGTGGCCTGGTCTGATGATCACGTGTTCTTTTACATCACGTGGATGGCCGGGTGTGTGCGTGGCTTACCTGGGGAACACATGGCCCCAGGATGCACTATGGGAAGAAGGCGAGCCGGCGGAGGTGATGCTTTGGGCAATGTTCTGCTGGGAAACCTTGGGTCCTGCCATCCATGTGGATGTTCCTTTGACACGTCCCACCTACCTAAGCATTGCTGAGACCATGTACAGCCTTTCATGGAAACGGTATTCCCTGGTGGCTGTGGCTCTTCCAGCAGGATAATGCTCCTGACACAAAGCACAAATGCTTCAGGAATGGTTTGAGGAGCACAACAGCGAGTTTGAGGTGTTGATCTGGCCTCCAAATTCCCCAGATCTCAATCCAGTCGAGCATCTGTGGGATGTGCTGAACAAACAAGTCCGATCCATGGAAGCCCCAGCTCGCAACTTACAAGACTTAAAGGATCTGCTGCTAACATCTTGGTGCCAGATACCACAGCACACCTTCAGGGGTCTAGAGGAGTCCATGCCTCGACGGGTCAGGGGACCAACACAATATTAGGTCATAATGTTATGCCTGATTGGTGTACATCTCTACAGTCTTACACTAATAATACACTAATGCCCTCCGTGTTTGTGCAGATCTTATGCTATATTCATAATAATAAATGCATGCTGTACTGTAGCCTGGTTTATGAGCGAGCGCAGAACTGATCATTCCCGTCTGTAGATCATGGACAGACACTGCCCGTTTCTAATGAGACCCATCAGATGTCTGAAGGACTTCATCCAGCCCGACCTTGACATCAAGGCAAGTCACCGAATCACTGCTTCTGATAGCTGGAGTCTGAGAGAGAACGAGGAAACATCAACAACACTATTGTCTTCTGCAGAACTACTAATAACTTCTCTGATTGTCTCTTGTGTAGATGACTCTCGGTGTGTATGAAATGGCTTCGGCAGCTGGCTTGCCCTGTGAGATCGACCCTGCGCTGGTTTCAGCCATAGCAAACATGCAGACAGGTGAAGTCCTGATGAAGGAGCTCGTCTCTCTGGAAGAATGTCTCAAGCTAATCGAATCTGATGCTTCACCTGTTATTCTCCTCGCCAGACAACTTGTCGATGGAGGAGGAGTTTAAAATCAGCTGCCTTCTGCTGGTGTATATCGCTGTGTCTCTGCCCACCCTGTGCCTGGATCCAAACTCATCCTACAGGAGAGAACACGGAGGTGAGTGTGAGCAGGAGTCACGCAGACCACAGGAACACTGCAGTACGAGCGGCAGATGATCAAGCATAAACCTTATGCATGGTGTACACTGACCTATATAGAGGAAAACTGACTTTTCTTGACTCTTTCCCCATCATTAACAGAATGTTATCCGTGTTTTCCCTGTTATATTGTAGGGGGCACTGTTACACATCTTCTGAAAAGAGTACAGAATATCTGGATCAAAACACAGGTGAAGAAGAAGCAGAAACAAGCGACTGAAGCATTGCTGACACACATGTAAGCTAACGCGATCATTAAACATCCTATAACTCTAAACTCATCTCTGTCTGATGTTACTGAATGACTGAAGCTTTGGGGTGTTGATGGACTCCATCTGTGTGTGATCATCGCTCTGAATCCGGTCCAGACGTAGTCTAAACGTGATTTTCTCAGCTTTTCTCTCAAAATGTTGCTTTTTTTACGGAACTTACCCACATTCAAGCGTTGATAAAAAAGCATGCATGAAGCAGGAATAAAATGGGTCAGATATTCATACAACTAAATAATCTGAGGGCCATGAAGGTTTTGTGAATATGATCAAAAATGCTGGCAACTTTTTAAACTCTTTCACCGCCAGTGGGTTTTTTTTAATCATTTTCACAAAAATGTAATGTCCCCCCAAAACTTAAGTTGTATGAATATGTTAACAGTCAATATATCGAAAGAAAGATCAGAGCCTCCGCTTTTATTCTAGCTTCATGCATTCTTTTTTATCAACACTTGAATGTGGGTAAGTTTCATAAACACTGAGCTGAGAAAGCTGAGAAAAATCACATTTTTGTCAAAGACTACTGGAGCGGATTCAGGGCAATGATCACACACAGATGGAGTCCATCAACACCCCTAATGCTTGAGTCCTAGAGCTCGTCCTGGGGTGACAGGTCATTCAGTAACACCAGACAGAGATTAGTTTAAAGTTATAGGATGTTTAATGTTCGATTATCGCGTTAGCTTACGTGTGTCAGCAATGCTTCAGTCGCTTGTTTCTGCTTCTTCTTCACCTGTGTTTTGATCCAGATATTCTGTACTCTTTTCAGAAGATGTGTGACAGCACCACCTACCATATAACAGGGAAAACACAGAAGGCTGGAGTAAAAAAAAAAAAAAAACCCTGATGGGGAAAGGGTTAAAGGGATAGTTCACCCAGAAAAGAAAATGACCCTATGATTTACTCTCCCTCGAGCCATCCTAGTGTGTATGACATTCAGATGAACACAATCAGAGTTATATTAATAAATATCCTGGCTTTTCCCAGCTTTATAATCGCAATGAATGGCTCTTTCTGTTTTGAAGTCCATAAAAGTGCATCCATCCATTATAAAAAGTGCTTCTATTCATATCATATTATGTGGATAGAAGCACTTTTATGATGGATGGATGCACTTTTATGATGGATGGATGCACTTTTATGATGATAGATGCACTTTTATGATGGATGGATGCACTTTTATGATGATAGATGCACTTTTATGATGGATGGATGCACTTTTATGATGGATAGATGCACTTTTATGATGGATGGATGCACTTTTATGATGGATAGATGCACTTTTATGATGGATGGATGCACTTTTATGATGGATGGATGTACTTTTATGATGGATGGATGCACTTTTATGATGGATAGATGCACTTTTATGATAGATGGATGCACTTTTATGATGATAGATGCACTTTTATGATGGATGGATGCACTTTTATGATGATAGATGCACTTTTATGATGGATTGATGCACTTTTATGATGGATAGATGCGCTTTCATGATAGATAGATGCACTTTTATGATGGATGGATGCACTTTTATGATGGATGGATGCACATTTATGATGGATGGATGCACTTTTATGATGGATGGATGCACTTTTATGATGGATGGATGCACTTTTATGATGGATAGATGCGCTTTCATGATAGATAGATGCACATTTATGATGGATGGATGCACTTTTATGATAGATAGATGCACTTTTATGATGGATAGATGCGCTTTCATGATAGATAGATGCACTTTTATGATGGATGGATGCACTTTTATGATGGATAGATGCACTTTTATGATGATAGATGCACTTTTATGATGGATAGATGCGCTTTCATGATAGATAGATGCACTTTTATGATGGATAGATGCGCTTTCATGATAGATAGATGCACTTTTATGATGGATGGATGCACTTTTATGATGGATAGATGCGCTTTCATGATAGATAGATGCACATTTATGATGGATGGATGCACTTTTATGATGGATAGATGCACTTTTTTGGGCTTCAAATTTGGGGCTGCCATTCACTGCCATTATAAAGCGGCAGGCCATTTATTAATATAACTGATTGTGTTCGTCTGAAAGAAGAAAGTCATACACTCCTGGGATGAGCTGAGGGAAAGTAAATCATGGGGTAATTTTTATTTTTGGGTGAAGTAACCATTTAACATAAAATCCAATTTCCTATACTAAAAACATGAGTGCTTGCTTTGTTCATCAACCTCATCGTGGTGTTCTGACAGACCCTAAATAGCAGCACAGTTCTTTAAGGGTTACTTCTTCTGAAGCTTGACGTGTTCTTCACAGGTCACCAGAACAACATCCACTGCCTGGCCTCTGCAGTTAACCATCTGGCTGCCGCCATGTTCACCGTCCAGAGAAAGAACATCCAGACGCAGCTTCAGGAGTTCCTGAAGGTGAATGTCACGCCGTTGAGTGTTTCTCATTGCACACACCCAGAGCGAGCGCTCATCTGTGATGTCTGATGTGTAGGTGGCGTCTGCTATCTTACTGCAGCTCGGGCAGAATGTGGAGCGAGTGGAGATAAAGAACAGAGACTCAGTGTATCTCATCCTACACATGGTAAGAAACCTCTGGAGGATTATCAGGAGCTTAGGATCTAAAATGCTTTATGATACAGTCTCGTCTGCTCTGTGGGTTGCAGATCGTGGAGCAGTCGCCGTTCTTGAGTCAGGACATGCTGGAGATGTGTTTCCCGTATGTTCTCCTGCGGAACGCCTACAGGGAAGTGCACCGGACCTTCATCCACACCATGGGCTGAGCTGTCATTCAGTTCATATGCACCCGGTTTGATTCTCACAGTGGACCTTTAACTAGATTCCACTGGACTTATCCCAGACCGCAACAGAGATCCAGCACAGATCCGGCGTGAAACCAGATTCAACACTGTTGCTGTCTGGGATGAAATTAGGGGGAAAACCATATTTAGAAAGGTGTTATGAAAATCCCACTGCATATAATAATTATTTAACGTTTGTGCTGTTACCTGTGTCGTCTTAAGATCCACTGGAAACATATATTTTCTCAGTTGTAATTGCATTGTATTTTCATCTAGATCATTCTAACAAACTCACCATTATTTGCACAATCTGTTTTTGCCTTTTCTATTGCCTCTGAATATAAGCAGGAAAACTGCAGAAGCATCTAACCCAGTTTATCATAACCTGCTGGAATCCTCACGATGGCTGTGATTGGTGCATATTTGTGTGTAAAAGCCTTTAAATTCTAACTTTTTCAGAACCTATTATTGGATTTCAAATTAAAGTAAAAAAAGCTGTCAAATAAAAAATTATCACGCAACATGTGTCAGTTTTATGTTCGTCTCGGCTACTGCGTTTACATGAACACATTTTAAAGGATATTTGTAGTGTTAGAACACTACTATATTATATTCACATTATAATAGTTACGCTTTTGTAGTTTGCACAGAGACGATAACGGCATGGTTTTTAACGAGGGTCAGTAACTGGATTTGAGTAGGACGGCTCAATCCCAGCGCTTCCTTCACATCAGAGCGAGTGAGGATGCACTTCATATTCTGTGAATGTGTGCTAATGTCCTTCTGAATGAGCTGAAGGCTGATACGGCTAACGTTAGCATCGTCTCTGACTGTATTCACAGAGACACACACCTTTATTATGCAGTGTATCATCGAGTGACGCTAGTGGATGAGCGGATCAGCGTAACTCCACAGCTAACGCTACATCAATGATCCGCTCAGCGCTCAGTGTTCAGTGTGGAGCTCTTCCTGACTCTCTCATCTGTGTCCACTCCGGATCAAACATGTGCGGATGCTGATCCCTGACATCTGTCTGAGTGAGATCGGCCTGTTTTGTTGTTGACGGAGTATCTGAAGCTCGGGTAAAGGCTCCGCCCTCTTCTGGAAGGGGCGGAGCAGCAGCTCATTTGCATTTAAAGGGACACACACACAAATAGAGGCAAATTTGACGCTATAATAAATGATGTTTTGAGCTGAAACTTCACACACACATTCTGGAGACACCAGAGGTTTATATCACATCATGTGAGAAGGGGGATAATATGTCCCCTTTCATTTATATGTGTGCTATTGGAGTTACAGGAAGCAGAAGGGTTAATATATCAGACGGTAGTCTCAAGAGCACAAATGCAATCTGTGGCATCGTTTATTGACTTAAGATGCACAATATTCATGAATAAAATAAAAAATCTCATCTGTGATAATGATAAATGCATTAACAATGGTAGCTTTGAATCGAAATAAAGTTGGCATTAACAGCAGCTACAAAAATTTAGTCTGACATTGGCAACAAAGAAAATAAAAATCAATGAAATATTAAATGCATAACCACAAAATCGCAGTTCATCTGAGCATTAGCATGTTAAGGTATTAATGAGATATGATTTGATATTGTTCAGAGCGTGGGGTAAGAAAGTCTATCAATTACTCAAACTTTCTATCGTATGTACAATATTAAATCAGATACTCGCTGTTTAAGGAGATTCCTTTTCTACAGACCTTTAGTCAAAGAAATTAAGCTTAAATAAGACTCACTATCCTGACAACATATTCAAAGCCCAGAAACAATCCTCAAAAATAAAGACACCATATCAAATCACATTAAGAGTAATCAAACTAATCAGAATCACGATGAAGCCGCTGACTCGTGTTCAGCTCACAGATGTCCCACGCCGTTGAACTTTACTTCTTCTCCTTCTTCTTCTCCTACACACAAACAGAACAAACTCAATATGGAATGAAAGAGATGATGTAGATGGCACATTATGATGGTTCAAATACCTTCTCGTTCATAGAGAGGATGATGACGAGCTTTCTGAAGATGGTCACAAAGTCCAAGAAGAGGTCGACACAATGCCTTCATTTGAAACAAAGCACAGCTTACACATGTGATCTCTGCCATCGTATGAAAGCACTGACGCTGGTGAACGGAGGGAAGCTCTGCACCTACCAGATGTAATCTTTGTCTCCCATTTCTGCCTTCTCAATAATGAGCTGCGTGTCAAACAGCACAAAGCCACACATGATGGCCAGACCCAGATACAGATGAGCCTGAAACAGACCAAACTCTGTTACACACACACACACACACACACCTGCAGTCTTTCATACGGTCACATCACGTACCTTGAAGACCAGAGCTGAGGCGAAGAACATGTTGAGGATGGAGACGAGCAGGAGCACGGTCAGGCCGGACATCAGCGTGCCTGCAGGAAACAGAACAACAGGTCAGATCCACAGCCGAGCACGAGCGCTGGTCAGCTGATCTAGCACACGGGTCAGAGTTCACCTCCCAGGAAGAGATAACTCCTGCGCTGGGCGTAGAGCGCGCTCAGCGTGAAGCAGCCGAAGATCACAGACGTGCCCAGGAAAGCCGTCACGATGATGCTGAACACATGAAGAATACAGCGGTTAAGACTATTAAGAGCACACTAATGACAATACATTCCCAACAGATCTCCAGTACTTCAGATTTACAACAAATAGCTTAAAGTTTGAGATCTTGTGAAAGTGATTTGATTAAAACAAGAACAAATATCTGCCGGTGCGTTCATAAAAATAAGTAATTTTCATAATGTTTGAGCTGGAGAGCAGAGATCCTGAGGAAGAGCATCATTCCTGCAGCGTGTGGGATTTAATGTCCAGTCTTATGGAATCTGTGTATAGTGGATTGTGTGATTGTTCTGGCCTCTGCTTTAATGGGTAAATGTGCCGGACTCTCGCTCATCTTCCGAGATCTGTGATGGGAGAGATTTCTGTCCTCCATTGACAGGCTAACCAACTTCCAGCGGATTATTCCTGATGTCCAGAAGAGACTCCATGGCTTTATATGAGGACAGAAAGTCTGATGGGTGACATGAGGACATGATCCCAGGATTCTCATTAATGGGTGAACTGGCCCTTTAAGAGTCTGACCGACTGCTGATTTATTCACACAACATCTGACCAATCCCGAGTCATTCCTCATTATACAGTACATTCTGTGATTCCGGCCAGATTTCATGCCCTGATATAGAATTTAAGATTTAAGGCCTTAAATTGTGGAAGGTCACACACACACACACACACATGGGAATTTTGGAAATATTTGGAAAGGAATTTATGGGAATTAATTGGATTACTATGATTTACAAGCATAAATACAAACATTTTGTTGGGTCAAAAGTGGGCATAAGCTTTTTTTTTGCATATTAAAATATTTGTTCATTACTTCTAATTAAGTAAATATGTAAAAAATATATATTTTTATTGCAGCAATTGTTATGCATGTGTTTTTTGTTTCAGTGTCACATGATCCTCCAGAAATCATTCTGATATGATTTATTATTAATGTTGGAAACAATTGTGCTGATTAATATTTGTTTTGGAGCCTGTGATACTTTTTCAGGATTCATTGATGAATAAAACATTAAAAAGAACAGCATTTACTCACACCCCCGGGCCCTGTATATCTGCTGCAGCCCTAAAGTTATTTTTGAAGAACAGCCCAATAGAAAGCAAGCCCTGAGCTCAGGGAACATTACCTCGGGTTGATGCTAATGACGTAGTCCATAAGCGGGCCGAGTCCAAGACCTGTTCACGGCACAGATTGACATGTTACGGTAAGGGTTTCGAACACCTGATCTAGGAACTGAAGCAGTGGCTGAAACACCTCACCTGTGAAGAACGCAAACGCAGCCAGGATAGCCAACCTCTTCTTCTCCGTCTGAGGGCTGTGAGGGGTCATGGCGAGCCATCCCATCATCGCCAGAGACCCGAGCATGGTGAGCCCTCCCTGAAGACAACATCAGGATGTGTGAGTGAGCCTAAGCTGCATGCGAGTGAGTGAGTGTGTGTGTGCTGCATGCGTGTGAGTGCGTGAATGAGTGAGTGTGTGTGTGCTGCATGCGTGTGAGTGAGTGAGTGAGTGTGTGCTGCATGCGTGTGAGTGAGTGTGTGTGCTGCATGCGTGTGAGTGAGTGTGCTGCATGCGTGTGAGTGAGTGTGTGTGTGCTGCATGTGAGTGAGTGTGTGTGTGCTGCATGCGTGTGCGTGAGTGAGTGAGTGCTGCATGCGTGTGAGTGAGTGTGTGTGCTGCATGCGTGTGAGTGAGTGTGTGTGTGCTGCATGCGTGTGAGTGAGTGTGTGTGCTGCATGCGTGTGAGTGAGTGTGTGTGTGCTGCATGCGTGTGAGTGAGTGTGTGTGCATGCGTGTGTGAGTGTGTGTGCATGCGTGTGAGTGAGTGTGTGTGTGCTGCATGCGTGTGCGTGAGTGAGTGAGTGAGTGTGTGTGTGCTGCATGCGTGTGCGTGAGTGAGTGAGTGCTGCATGCGTGTGAGTGAGTGTGTGCTGCATGCGTGTGAGTGAGTGTGTGTGCTGCATGCGTGCGTGAGTGAGAGTGTGTGTGCTGCATGCGTGTGAGTGTGTGTGCTGCATGCGTGTGAGTGAGTGTGTGCTGCATGCGTGTGAGTGAGTGTGTGTGTGCTGCATGCGTGTGAGTGAGTGTGTGTGCTGCATGCGTGTGAGTGAGTGTGTGTGTGCTGCATGCGTGTGCGTGAGTGAGTGAGTGCTGCATGCGTGTGAGTGAGTGTGTGCTGCATGCGTGTGAGTGAGTGTGTGTGTGCTGCATGCGTGTGCGTGAGTGAGTGAGTGTGTGTGTGCTGCATGCGTGAGTGAGTGAGTGTGTGTGCTGCATGCGTGTGAGTGAGTGTGTGTGTGCTGCATGCGTGTGAGTGAGTGTGTGTGTGCTGCATGCGTGAGTGAGTGAGTGCTGCATGCGTGTGAGTGAGTGTGTGTGTGTGTGCGTGAGTGAGTGAGTGTGTGTGTGCTGCATGCGTGTGAGTGAGTGAGTGTGTGCTGCATGCGTGTGAGTGAGTGTGTGCTGCATGCGTGTGAGTGAGTGTGTGTGTGCTGCATGCGTGTGAGTGAGTGTGTGTGTGCTGCATGCGTGTGCGTGAGTGAGTGAGTCTGAGCTGCATGCGTGTGCGTGAGTGAGTGAGTCTGAGCTGCATGCGTGAGTGAGTGTGCTGCATGCGTGTGAGTGAGTGAGTGTGTGCTGCATGCGTGTGAGTGAGTGAGTGTGTGCTGCATGCGTGTGAGTGAGTGTGTGTGCTGCATGCGTGTGAGTGTGTGTGTGCTGCATGCGTGTGAGTGAGTGTGTGTGTGCTGCATGCGTGTGAGTGAGTGAGTCTGAGCTGCATGCGTGAGTGTGTGTGTGTGCTGAATGCGTGTGAGTGAGTGTGTGTGCTGCATGCGTGTGAGTGTGTGTGTGCTGCATGCGTGTGAGTGAGTGTGTGTGTGCTGCATGCGTGTGCGTGAGTGAGTGTGTGCTGCATGCGTGTGAGTGAGTGTGTGTGCTGCATGCGTGAGTGAGTGTGTGTGTGCTGCATGCGCGTGAGTGAGTGAGTGTGTGTGTGTGCTGCATGCGTGAGTGAGTGAGTGTGTGTGCTGCATGCGTGTGAGTGAGTGTGTGCTGCATGCGTGTGAGTGAGTGTGTGTGTGCTGCATGCGTGTGAGTGAGTGTGTGTGTGCTGCATGCGTGTGCGTGAGTGAGTGAGTGCTGCATGCGTGTGAGTGAGTGTGTGTGCTGCATGCGTGTGCGTGAGTGAGTGAGTGTGTGTGTGCTGCATGCGTGTGAGTGAGTGAGTGTGTGTGCTGCATGCGTGTGAGTGAGTGTGTGCTGCATGCGTGTGAGTGAGTGTGTGTGCTGCATGCGTGTGAGTGAGTGTGTGTGCTGTATGCGTGTGCGTGAGTGAGTGAGTCTGAGCTGCATGCGTGTGCGTGCGTGAGTGAGTGAGTCTGAGCTGCATGCGTGTGCGTGAGTGAGTGTGCTGCATGCGGTGAGTGAGTGTGTGCTGCATGCGTGTGCGTGAGTGAGTGTGTGCTGCATGCGTGTGAGTGAGTGTGTGTGCTGCATGCGTGTGAGTGAGTGTGTGTGCTGCATGCGTGTGAGTGAGTGTGTGTGCTGCATGCGTGTGAGTGAGTGTGTGTGTGCTGCATGCGTGTGAGTGAGTGTGTGTGCTGCATGCGTGTGAGTGAGTGAGTCTGAGCTGCATGCGCGTGAGTGTGTGTGTGTGTGCTGCATGCGTGTGAGTGAGTGTGTGTGTGCTGCATGCGTGTGAGTGAGTGTGTGTGTGCTGCATGCGAGTGAGTGTGTGTGTGCTGCATGCGTGTGAGTGAGTGTGTGCTGCATGCGTGTGAGTGAGTGTGTGTGTGCTGCATGCGTGTGAGTGAGTGTGTGTGTGCTGCATGCGTGTGAGTGAGTGTGTGTGCTGCATGCGTGTGAGTGAGTGTGTGCTGCATGCGTGTGAGTGAGTGTGTGTGTGCTGCATGCGTGTGAGTGAGTGAGTCTGAGCTGCTGCATGCGTGTGAGTGAGTGTGTGTGTGCTGCATGCGTGTGAGTGAGTGTGTGTGTGCTGCATGCGTGAGTGAGTGAGTCTGATGAGTGAGTGAGTGTGTGTGCTGCATGCGTGTGAGTGAGTGTGTGTGTGCTGCATGCGTGTGAGTGAGTGTGTGTGTGCTGCATGCGTGTGAGTGAGTGAGTCTGAGCTGCATGCGCGTGAGTGAGTGTGTGTGTGTGCTGCATGCGTGTGCGTGAGTGAGTGAGTGAGTCTGAGCTGCATGCGTGTGCGTGAGTGAGTGGGTCTGAGCTGCATGCGTGTGCGTGAGTGAGTGTGTGTGTGCTGCATGCGTGTGAGTGAGTGTGTGCTGCATGCGTGTGAGTGTGTGTGTGCTGCATGCGTGAGTGAGTGTGTGTGTGCTGCATGCGTGTGAGTGAGTGTGTGTGCGCTGCATGCGTGTGCGTGCGTGAGTGAGTCTGAGCTGCATGCGTGTGCTGCATCCGTGTGCGTGAGTGCGTGAGTGAGTCTGTGTGTGCTGCATGCGTGTGAGTGAGTCTGTGTGTGCGTGCTGCATGCGTGTGAGTGCTGCATGCGTGTGAGTGCTGCATGCGTGTGAGTGCTGCATGCGTGTGAGTGCTGCATGCGTGTGAGTGCTGCATGCGTGTGAGTGCTGCATGCGTGTGAGTGCTGCATGCGTGTGAGTGCTGCATGCGTGTGAGTGCTGCATGCGTGTGAGTGCTGCATGCGTGCAGGAGTGCTGCATGCGTGTGAGTGCTGCATGCGTGTGAGTGTAAGCGTTATTGTAACACTAGTGAATACTGAAAGAGCATGAATCTGTCAAGTAGTGTTTGTTAGCTCTAAACGCTCCTGTCGCCTGTGTGTGCAGACTGAAGCTGTGTAGAAATGTAGCCTTGTGCAGTAATAGTGAAAAGATGCAGCACATCATGCTGTGGAATCATTGACATGATTCTGGTAATGGCATTGAATGGGGAGAGCCCTGAGAGAGGTCACCTGAAACAGCTGTGTGATGACGTAGATGTAGGCTCCAGCGGTCGCCACCAGCATACACACAGCCAGACTGGCATACACATTCTTCAGGTGCTGCTGAGTCGAGCGAGAGCTGACACAAACAACACACTTACTCAGGAGCTTATCATATGATTCTCACTATTACAGTGTAGATATAATGAAATCAGAAACACACACACACACAGGTACATCAGAGGTGATCAAAACACTTACATTTGAGAGAACTTGAAGAGAGCGTCAAAGTTTATGCTGCGATCAAACACGTTCATTTTTCTGCTGCTTTAGTGATGACAGGAAGAACCTGCTGAAGAAAGAGAGAGATCATCAGAGACAGCAGAACCACACACGCATGACACTCCCCAAGTGTGTGAGAGAGTCAGGGATGGAAATTAGCACCCGCCACCAGCCCAATCCAGGGAAAAGCAGCCCGGGAGATTACGGCTGGCATGAAGGCCCTCCCCACCTGAAGACGGCCCAGGTGGAGAACATGATAACGCTGTGTAGGAATGTCCACGCAATCGTGGAAAAAGGAAGGGCATTTCAAGATTACGAACGGCAATGCAAGCAAGTCTTTTTTTTTGTCTATGAAATGTTGAATAGTAGATTTTAGATTAAATGCTGAATGAGGTCAGAAGAATGCACCCATGTAACTAATGTCAGTTAGCTAGGCTAGTTTATGCATAAAGTAGTGCTATGGTACGATATTTACTTCTTACTTTGCATTTTCATTTTATAGATTAGATGAGAAAAAGGGAATTAGCACAGGTAACACATACACTCACCTAAAGGATTATTAGGAGCACACACTAATACTGTGTTTGACCTTTCGCCTTCAGAACTGCCTTAACTCTACGTGGCATTGATTCAACAAGGTGCTGAAAGCATTCTTTAGAAATGTTGGTCCATATTGATAGGACAGCATCTTGCAGTTGATGGAGATTTGTGGGATGCACATCCAGGGCACGAAGCTCCTGTTCCACCACATCCCAAAGATGCTCTATTGGGTTGAGATCTGGGGACTGTGTGAGAGCATGAGTGAGTGTGTGTGTGTGTGTGTGTGTGTGCATAAGTAAGTGTGCAAGAGTGAGTGTGTGTGTGACTGTGTGTGAGCATGAGTGAGAGAGTGTGTGTGTGTGTGTGTGAGCATGAGTGAGTGTGCAAGAGTGAGTGTGTGTGTGTGTGTGTGTGTGTGAGAGTGAGTGAGAGTGTGTGAGCATGAGTGAGAGTGTGAGCATGAGTGAGTGTGTGTGTGTGTGAGAGCATGAGTGAGAGTGAGTGTGTGTGTGTGTGTGTGTGTGTGAGCATGAGTGAGTGTGTGTGTGTGTGAGAGCATGAGTGAGAGTGTGTGTGTGAGAGCATGAGTGAGAGTGTGTGTGTGTGAGCATGAGTGAGAGTGTGTGTGTGTGTGTGTGTGTGTGTGTGTGTGTGTGTGTGTGTGTGAGAGCATGAGTGAGAGTGTGTGTGTGTGTGTGAGCATGAGTGAGAGTGTGTGTGTGAGAGCATGAGAGAGTGTGTGTGTGTGTGTGTGTGTGTGTGTGTGTGTGTGTGTGAGCATGAGTGTGTGTGTAACAACATTAACCCTAAATAACACAGTAATGCAGACCTGTGGAAACTGATGAACTCTTGTCATTATGAAAGTTCACTGCGAAACATCATGTACTTCTACTCTAGTGTTAATCAGATGATCAGTACACACCGCCTGACCTTTGACCTCATGTGCCAGCAGCTTCTGTGAAATAACCCGAGATCCGTTTACTATAAACGAGCCACTTCCGTCCAGAGACACGGAACTTCCGCACGAGAGGGAAAGTAAAAGAATAGCGTTACACATGCTCTGACACAAGTTAACACACTTCAACACAAATAAGCGGCTAAACCTTCGAATAAAGGTCCGATCCGCGGTTTATCCGACACCACACACACACACACACACACACACACACACACACACACCGCTTTAAACAGCTCGAGCTCCACAGACACCGTGTGTTGAGCTGGAGTGTGTGTCGAGCTGGAGTGTGTGTGTGTGTGTGTGTGTGTGTGTCGCGCTGTTTACCGATCGGTTATCAGACTCTGACCGTGACGGGTTTCTTCTGACGGTTTGTTTTCGTATCACGCACTTCCCTCTCGGCCTCGTCATCATAAATATTCCTTGTAGAGGTTCTATGAAGATAAAGTTGCTGTTATTAATATTTACCATAAGCTGTGAGAGTGTGTGTGTGTCCGTCGGTCGCTGCTGAGGCCTGTGTGGATTCGGATCAACGCCTCCCTGTCACGTACAGCGCTCGCAAAACAACGCGACGTCATCGACGTGATGATGACGACACCACGCGCACGCTGTTCTTCGATTTCTTTCCAAAGAGGTTGGCAAACCATCACTGGAGTGACACTGCGCCACCCACTGGAGCGGAGGGCAATGACACTGGCCCGCGGGGGTGCAGGGGAGTTATACAGTTCAAAATAGAGGTGTGTGTGTGTGTGTGTGTGTGTGTGTGTGTGTGTGTGTGTGTGTGTGTGTGTGTGTGTGTGTGTGTGTGTGTGTGTGTGTGTGTGTGTGTGTGTGTGTGTGTGTGTGTGTGTGTGTGTGTGTGTGTGTATATGAAATCCTCCTGATGTTGTCTGAGTGTGTTATTGTGTGTGTGATTGTGTGTGTGTGTGTGTGTGTGTGTGTGTGTGTGTATGAAGTCCTCCTGATGTTGTCTGAGTGTGTTATTGTGTGTGATTGTGAGTGTGTGTGTGTGTGTGTGTGTGTGTATGAAGTCCTCCTGATGTTGTCTGAGTGTGTTATTGTGTGTGTGTGTGTGTGTGTGTGTGTGTGTGTGTGTGTGTGTGTGTGTTCAATTCAATTCAATTCAATTCAATTCAAATATATTTGTATAGCGCTTTTCACAATACCCATTGTTTCAAAGCAGCTTTACAGAAAGTGCATTTTATAAATGTACATTGAAAAATGTTAGAAAAAGTTAATCAATCATGTATTATTTTAGGCCGCTATAACAGCGCTGGCGTTGAGTCGTCTCATCACAGGTGTTGGGGCATCTGAAGTCTCCATGAGAGGCTGGATACAAACTGGAGCTGACCAACTATTTACCTCAGGACTAGTGTCCCGAGATAACAACAGAAAAGCAGATGGGAAATAATTAGCATAGCTGCTGTTCAGAATATTAATGCTTTTGATCCGATTTAACTGTAGTATAAAAGGTAATTATAATGTGAATGCTTGGCTAAAGAGATGCGTCCTTAATCTAGTTTTAAACTGGGACAGCGAGTCTGAACCTCGAACAATATCAGGAAGACTATTCCAGAGTTTAGGAGCTAAATGTGAAAATGCCCTCCCTCCTTTAGTAGACTAAGATATCCTAGGAACGACCAGAAGCCTCGAGTTTAGTGATCTTAAAGAGCGCGATGGATTGTAGGGCGATAGAAGATCCGTTAAATACACTGGAGCTAAACCATTTAGGGCTTTATAGGTCAGTAGCAATACTTTGTAATTGATACGGAACTTAGGTAACCAGTGTAGAGATGATCAAATTGGTGTTATATGATCATATTTTGCATGTGTGAGCAAAATTACACAGAGGACCGAGACGTCGCCCCACCCTGGAGCCAGGCCTGGGGTTGGGGCTCGCATGCGAGCACCTGGTGGCCGGGCCTCCCCCCATGGGGCTCGGCCGGGCTTAGCCCATAGAAATGACGTGGGGCCGCCCTCCTGTGGGCTCACCACCTGCAGGAGGGAGCGTAAGGGGCCGGTGCATAGTGGATCGGGCGACAGTCGAAGGCGAGGCCCCCGGCGACCCGATCTCTGGACACAGAACCTGGCTTTAGAGACGTGGAATGTCACCTCGTTGGCGGGGAAGGAGCCGGAGCTTGTGCGGGAGGTCGAGAGGTACCGACTAGAGATAGTCGGGCTCACCTCCACGCACAGCTTGGGCTCTGGAACCACACTTCTTGAGAGAGGCTGGACTCTCTACCACTCTGGAGTTGCCCATGGTGAGAGGCGGAGAGCCGGAGTGGGTTTGCTTTAGCCCCCAGCTCAGCTGCCATGTGTTGGAGTTCACCCGGAGAACGAGGGTCGCTTCCCTGCGGCTTCGAGTCAGGGATAGGTCTCTCACTGTCGTGTGCCACGGGCCGAACAGCAGTGCGGAGTACCCGGCCCTCTTGGAGTCTCTGGGAGGGGCGACTGGAGACTCCATCGCTCTACTGGGGACTTCAATGCCCACGTGGGCAGTGACAGTGACACCTGGAGGGGCGTGATTGGGAGGAACGGCCCCCCTGATCTGAACCCGAGCGGTGTTCTGTTATTGGATTTCTGTGCTAGCCACGGTTTGTCCATAACGAACACCATGTTCAAGCATAAGGGTGTCCATCAGTGCACGTGGCACCAGGACACCCTAGACCGGAGGTCGATGATCGACTTTGTGGTCGTGTCATCAGACCTTCGGCCATATGTCTTGGACACTCGGGTGAAGAGAGGGGCGGAGCTGTCAACTGATCACCACCTGGTGGTGAGTTGGATCCGATGGAGGGGGAGGAGGCTGGACAGACTCGGCAGACCCAAACGCACTGTGAGGGTCTGTTGGGAACGTTTGGCCGAGCCCCTGTCAGAGAGATCTTCAACTCCCACCTCCGGCAGAACTTCGACCGGATCCCGAGGGAGTCTGGAGATATTGAGTCCGAGTGGACCATGTTCTCCACCTCCATTGTCGATGCGGCTGTTCGGAGCTGTGGCCGTAAGGTCTCCGGTGCCTGTCGAGGCGGCAATCCCCGAACCCGGTGGTGGACACCGGAAGTAAGGGATGCCGTCAAGCTGAAGAAGGAGTCCTATCGGGCCTGGCTGGCTTGTGGGACTCCTGAGGCAGCTGACGGGTACCGGCAGGCCAAGCGGGCTGCGCCCGGTAGTCGTGGAGGCAAAAAATCGGGCCTGGGAGGAGTTCGGTGAGGCCATGGACTCGAAGAGATTCTGGCAAACCGTTCGACGCCTCAGGAGGGGGAAGCAGTGCCCTACCAACACTGTTTACAGTCGAGATGGGCACCTGTTGACCTCAACTGGGGATATCATCGGGCGGTGGAAGGAATACTTTGAGGATCTTCTCAATCCCACCGACATGTCTTCCATTGAGGAAGCAGTGGCTGGGGACTCGGAAGTGGACTCTGCCATCACCTGGGCTGAAGTCATCGAGGTGGTTAAAGCTCCTCGGTGGCAAGGCACCGGGTGGATGAGATCCGCCTGAGTACCTCAAGTCTCTGGATGTTGTGGGGTTGTCTTGGCTGACACGCCTCTGCAACATCGCATGGCGGTTGGGGACAGTACCTCTGGACTGGCAGACCGGGTGGTGGTCCTCTTTTCAAGAAGGGGGACCGGAGAGTGTGTTCCAACTATAGGGGGATCACACTTCTCAGCCTCCCCGGGAAAGTCTATGCCAGGGTACTGGAGAGGAGAATTCGGCCGATAGTGGAACCTCGGATTCAGGAGGAACAGTGTGGTTTTCCCCGGTCGTGGAACACTGGACCAGCTCTATACCCTTTTCAGGGTGCTGGAGGGTTCATGGGAGTTTGCCCAACCAGTCCACATGTGTTTTGTGGATTTGGAGAAGGCATTCGACCGTGTTCCTCGTGGCATCCTGTGGAGGGTGCTCTGGGAGTATGGGGGTCCGGGGCCCCTGCTTAGGGCTGTTCGCTCCTGTATGACCGGAGCAAGAGCTTGGTTCGCATTGCCGGCAGTAAGTCAGACCTGTTCCCGGTGCATGTTGGACTCGGCAGGGCTGCCTTTGTCACCGGTTCTGTTCATAATTTTATGGACAGAATTTCTAGATGCAGCCAAGGGCCGGAGAGTGTCCGGTTTGGGGACCACACGATTTCGTCGCTGCTTTTTGCGGATGATGTTGTCGTGTTGGCCTCCTCAAACCAGGACCTTCAGTGTGCACTGGGGCGGTTTGCAGCCGAGTGTGAAGCGGCTGGGATGAGAATCAGCACCTCCAAGTCCGAGGCCATGGTTCTCAGTCAGAAAAGGGTGGATTGCCCACTTCAGGTTGGTGGAGAGTTCCTGCCCCAAGTGGAGGAGTTCAGGTATCTTGGGGTCTTGTTCACGAGTGAGGGAAGGATGGAACGAGAGATCGACAGACGGATCGGTGCAGCTTCTGCAGTAATGCAGTTGATGTACTGGTCTGTCGTGGTGAAGAAGGAGCTGAGCTGTAAGGCAAAGCTCTCGATTTACCGGTCGATCTACGTTCCTACTCTCACCTATGGTCATGAGCTGTGGGTCATGACCGAAAGGACAAGATCCCGGATACAGGCGGCCGAAATGAGCTTTCTCCGTAGGGTGGCTGGGCGCTCAGAGATAGGGTGAGAAGCTCGGTCACCGGGAGGAGCTCAGAGTAGAGCCGTTGCTCCTCCACATCGAGAGGAGCCAGCTGAGGTGGCTAGGGCATCTATTTCGGATGCCTCCTGGACGCCTTCCAGGAGGTGTTCCAGGCACGCCCCACCGGGAGGAGGCCCCGGGGAAGACCTAGGACACGCTGGAGGGATTATGTCTCCCGGCTGGTCTGGGAACGCCTCGGGGTTCCCCCGGAAGAGCTGGAGGAAGTGGCTAGGGAGAGGGAAGTCTGGGCGTCTCTGCTTAGACTGTTGCCCCCGCGACCCGGCCCCGGATAAGCGGAAGATAATGGATGGATGGATGGATGGATGATCATATTTTCTTGTCCTAGTAAGAACTCTAGCAGCTGCGTTTTGGACTAACTGTAGCTTGTTTAGTTTTATTTGTTAATTTCTTAGTTTTGTAAAAATCAATAATTCATTCATAAATATGATGTAACTTTATCAATATTAACGAGCCATGTCAATGTATTCTTTAATTGAAACATCAGGAATGATAATAATGAAGAAAACACAGGGTTGAGATCAAAACTCATTTTTATTTTTCATCATCTCATAATAACATTACAATATCAGAAATAACTCTATCATCTGATCTCTTAATAATTAATACTACAATAACAATCTGATTAACGGTTCCCATAAACAGTGCAGAATGAAGCGAGCACTGAGAGTGAAGCTGGGATGCTCAGAACCCATCGCCTCATCAGTGCTATTCAAATATTATATTAATATTAATGTCACTTGAAAGAAGAGCAAGATTAGAAAAATAGAAAATATACATATTTTTATTTAGCTTCTCAGCAAGAACAGCATTAAAGGCAGAGTGGAAGTGAAGTATGAGTGATATGAGTGTGACGGGTTCGGATCAGAACAAGCCGCTTCCCTTCTTCAGGCTCGTCTGCTTCCACTGAGGCATCCCGTCAAACTCTCCCCTC
>CM040931.1:34270319-34312819 GCA_023029165.1 Gobiocypris rarus | reverse complement strand
TTACCATTTTACACAAATAGTTTATGCAAATCAGGCAAATTTTGAGTGAAATGCTTATGTTGTATATTATGGTATATAAGCTCATACAGATTCAACTTTAGTTGGCAGTGTGATCTCTCCTAACTCCTCCTTCAGCTGCTCGTAGGTTTTCCCACCCTAATGCAGGAATAAAGGCAGTGTATGAGCTGGAGCTTCATCTGCAGAGAGAGACTCCTTACTTAATCCAGTGGAAATCAAACCTACGCTCCATTTGGTAGGGTCCCAGGCGGTGAACCAGCCGGTAAAGGTAGGCGGCTCGAAGCCCTGCTTCACGATCATTATTGGAGTGTCTGGGTCTCGGGATCCAGGATGAGTCCGCAGGTATTCCTGGCAAGTTTTCACGGATTCCTGACGCTCCACATCATTTGCTTCATTACCTATCCATAGAAATACCTAGAAGAGCCAAATGCTGAAGTAAGGGTTTTAAAAGTGTTTAAAGATCAAAAGTTGTATTGTTATGGCAGGTGCTTTATTGTTATTATCAAGATGTTAGGATATTGATAATACTAAGCCCCAATATACCTCATGTGAAATAAAGGAATGAACTGATGTGACGTAATTTTTCACAAAATCAGGCCAAACCTAAGTTTGTTTCTTGAGTTTGAAACAGCTTGTCAAAGCTCAGCTGGTTAACACCTTCGAACTCCCATTGGTCAGTGGGGATGATGTAATGGTGGGTGTGGCTCTGAGGCTCCGCCCCCTTTGAGGTGTAAATCTTCTGTTGAGTTGGTCGAGGTAAAAACATGAACACACCGAGAGCCGCTTTAAAGCACAAACTGAAGCTGAAAGAGACGCTGATGTTGATGTTTAATACTGCAGTGCTGCTGCTTTAAAGCGATCTACTGTATAGAGTGCTGTAGAAATAAACATGAGCCTGAATCACTGTGATCAGATGATTTCTGAACTGCTGTTTTCCGTTGTGTATTGTGTTATTGAGAGGAAAGCACAGCACATAAACTGTATTGCCAGAAGTATTGTGCCGCTCCTCCAGATCCCAGAGTTCAGGTGTTCAATCCCTTCATGGCCACAGGTGTGTAAATCAAGCTCTAGGCATGCAGACGCTTCTACACACATTTGTGAGAGAATGGCTCGCTCTCAGGAGCTCAGTGAACTCAAGCGTGGGACCGGGATAGGTTGCCACCTGTGCAATAAGGCCATTCCTGACATTTCCTCACTACTAAATATTCCACGCTCAACTGTTATAACAAAGTGGAAGCCATTGGGAACAACAGTAACTCAATCCCAGAGCGGGTCAGCGCATGCTGAGGGTCACAGTGCGCAGAAGTCACCAACTTTCTGCAGAGTCAATCGCTCCAGACCTCCAAACTCCTGTGGCCTTCAGATGAGCTCAGGAACAGTGCGGAGAGAGCTTCATGGAATGGGTTTCCATGGCCGAGCAGCTCATCCAAGCCTTACATCACCAAGAGCAATGCAAAGCGTGGGATGCAGTGGGGTAAATCACGCCACCACTGGACTCTAGAGCAGTGAGACGTGTTCTCTGAGTGACCAATCACGCTTCTCTGTCTGACCATCCCATGGACGAGTCTGGGTTTGGCGGTTGCCAGGAACGGACTCGCCTGACTGCATTGTGCCAAGTGTAAAGTTTGGTGGAGGGATTATGGGGAGGGGTTGTTTTTCAGGGGTTGGCCTTAGTTCCAGTGAAAGGAACTCTTAATGCTTCACCAAGACATTTTGGACAATTTCAACTTTGTGGGATCAGTTTGGGGACGGCCCTTCCTGTCCCAACATGACTGCGCTCCAGTGCACAAAGCGTCGCTCCATAAAGACATGGATGAGCGAGTTTGGTGTGGAGGAACTGGACTGGCCTGCACAGAGTCCTGACCTCATCCCGATAGAACACCTTTGGGATGAATTAGAGCGGAGACTGCGAGCCAGGCCTTCTCGTCCAACATCAGTGCCTGACCTCACAAATGCGCTTCTAGAAGAATTCCCATAAACACACTCCTAAACCTTGAGGAAAGCCTTCCCAGAAGAGCTGAAGCTGTTAGAGCTGCAAAGGGTGGGCCGACTCCATATTAAACCCTACGGATTAGGAATGGGGTGGCATTAAAGCTCATGTGTGTGTAAAGGAAGGCGTCCCAACACTTTTGGCAATATAATGTATATACATATTCATCTAAATGTGTGCGCCGTCGGGATGTTTTAAATGCTTTATGCCCTTATAAGTGAAGGCTGAAAATTAACTTCACCATGAGTATATCAGGGTCTACAGCCACCAAACCAATATTTCATTACAGATGAACAGAGTCGTTTTAGTTCAAACGGTGTCGCTCTACCTGATCCCAGGTGTCCAGAAGCATTACATCATCCTCTCTCAGATCATCCTGAGCAAACTGGGTCACCTCAGTCGCAATAAACTGACCCGTCTTATTGGAGCATTCGAAAAGCCGTGGTTGATGATCAAAAGAAACCATCTGTAATCTTTGAGAAGAAGTGACATCAACAGTCAGGAATATAGAATTAATTTCTCATTGAATCAATCAACACACAAAAAAACCTATTCCGTATACCTTCTGTCGCATGCGTATGGTCCTTTTCCACCTAAGATTTCCCAAAACTCATTTGGCTCCTGTCCCTCGGCCATAATTTCCTCAGACGAGCCTCGCCCAATGAAGGTGCACACTTCTTTAGCCATGGCTCTCTCATCCCCGCTGGAGCCCTGAGAGGTTATGAGGAGACGTTAGTACTGATTCCCCAATAACCTCCACTATCAGAAGAGTTAATAAATACTATCGTGTCATCATTTATTCAACTTCTGCAGGAAGATGCCGTACTTTGCCATACCACAGGTAGACCCCATACTGGCTTTTCAAAAGGAAGACATCGTTAGAGTTGAGAGAGCCCACCAGAGCGGGAACCTCTATTGCCTTTGAGTTGGAGGGTTCAGAGCCACAGATCTGAAACAGGCGGACCGGCGGCTCCGGCTCCTGGGCACTCTTTCTGGAAGTCCCTCCCTGGGATGCAAAGGGACTTTATTGATAAAACAACAGCAATTTCACAAACTGGGATTTATGCACGTTCAAATCGATGCCTTTGACTGATAATGCCTTTTGCATGCTGAAGGGTGTTGAGGCATCCAAAATAAGCATAATCTCATGGGTCGAATGGGGATTATATAACATTACACAAAGTGATTAACTGTTAAAAAGGTATAAATCGGTGGTTGTTTATGATTTGACTTCTTTAGCTGTAGTGAGTGTGTAGTGTCGCTGTTTGAGCAGAAACAACATCTGCAAAGCTACGACGCTCAAAGCTCAGAGCAAAGGGAGATATCTACAGAAATCTCTCTTTAAGGACTACAACGAGTTAGTGACATCACTAACCGTAACATTTGCATAACCCCGCCCCCGGGAACATGTGGAGAAGAGGAAGAGCTGCTGTTGTCGAGCACATTTGTGTGTGTGTGTGTGTGTGAGAGGTTATCAGAGCTGCTAACATGAGCTCTTGAAGCTCCGCCCTCTTCCTGAAAGGGGGCGGGGAGAAGCAGCTCACTTGCATTTAAAGGGACACACTCAAAAACGGAGCGTTTTTGCTCCCCCTCAAAAAGTGACAAACATGCTATAAAACATGACCTGTGGGGTATTCTGAGCTGAAACTTCACACACACACACACACACACACACACACACACACACACACACACACACACACACACACACACACACACACACACACACACACACACACACACACACACACACACACACACACACACACACACACACACACACTCAGGGGACATCAGAGACTTATCACATCTTGTAAATAAGGGCATTATAGGACCCCTTTAAAAACCATATATATCCTCAGTAAATTCCCAGATGGCAACAAATTGTCTGGCCAGATCCGGCGTGGAATGCACATGTACCAGATGTGGCCCGGATCCGGGCCGTCACTGTTTGCTGTCTGGGTTGCCTGTATTGGCTGTAAATGGTCTTTTATGATCTAAGTGGTTACAGGCTTGTTAAATAAAACATAATACCTTTAAGCACATGCTTAAATACCTTACAGCACTTAAACCCCAATAAATGCTGCCTGCAGCTATTTTAAAATGGTGTTGGTCTTTTGGATATTTAAATTACTAAAGTAGAATAGCAAGCAAACAAAAAAGCAGGCAAAAAATCAAGTTGGCTGGGTGGTGTCATTGCACTTGGTGAATTTAGCTTATAACATGAATATAGAATATGACTATTATGAGCATTTTTTATTAAAACTAACTTCGATACTATCGATCACAATATTCTTTTGAATAGACTCGAAAATTATGTTGGCATTAGTGGAACTGCATTGGCATGGTTTAAATCTTACTTATCTGACCGTTATCAGTTTGTAGCAGTAAATGAAGAGATGTCACACCGATCACAAGTTCAGTATGGAGTACCACAAGGCTCAGTGTTAGGACCGTTGTTTTTCACCCTGTATATGCTACCACTGGGAGATATCATTAGGAAGCATGGCGTTAGTTTTCATTGTTATGCTGATGATACTCAGCTCTATATTTCTTCACACCCTGACGAAACTTACCAATTCACAAGATTAACGGAATGCATAGCTGATATTAAAAATTGGATGAATAGTAATTTCCTGCAACTTAATTCAGATAAAACTGAATTTTTAATTATTGGACAGAAAAGCTCCACAAGTAGTGCCCTAGAATACTGTCTAACCCTCGATGGCTGCTCTGTCAAGTCCTCGTCACAGTGAGGAACCTGGGTGTGCTCTTTGATACCAATCTTTCATTTGAAAGCCACGTTTCTAGCATCTGTAAAACTGCATTCTACCATCTTAAAAATATATCTAAATTACGTCACATGCTTTCAATGCAAAATGCTGAACAATTAGTACATGCGTTCATGAGCTCAAGGCTAGATTATTGTAATGCTCTACTGGGTGGTTGCCCTGCTCGCCTAATAAATAAACTCCAGCTGGTCCAAAACGCAGCAGCTCGAGTTCTTACTAGAACCAGGAAGTACGATCATATTAGTCCAGTTCTGTCAACACTGCACTGGCTCCTATTAAACATCGCATAAATTTTAAAATCTTGCTTATTACTTATAAAGCAATAAATGGTTTAGCTCCCCAGTACTTAAGCGAGCTCTTAACGCAATATACTCCATCACGCCAATTGCGGTCTCTAAACTCTGGCCAGTTGAAAATACCTAGAATATCTAAATCAACTGCAGGCGGTCGATCCTTTTCCTATTTAGCACCTAAACTCTGGAACAGTCTTCCTAGCATTGTTCGGAAGCAGACACACTCTGTCAGTTTAAATCTAGACTAAAAACACATCTCTTTACTATGGCATACACATAGAACATTTTTAACTTTCTTTATTCAAATCAAATGACTGATTGTTAGGCTGCATTAACTAGGTCAGCCGGAACCGGGAACACTTCCCATAACACCTGATGTACTCGTTACATCATAAAAGAGTGGCATCCACACTAATGTTAGTGTCTCTGTTTATCCCGAGGTTTACTGCAGTCGGCCGGATCCAGGCCGTGTCCGGATCGGATGGTGGACCTGCATCTGGACATGACCAGCTCATCCTGGAGTGTCTGCTGAGACCGTGTCCATTAGTGTCTCCTCTGAATTCGCCTCACCGGAACGTCATCCTCAATTAACCCGTCTCCGGCGCAATAACTCCGATCTTTCAAGTATTCATATTCTAGTGTAATCGACGCGCCATCCTAAATGAGCCCGCCTGCAAGGCGTCATACCCAAAATTTCGAATATTCCTATCTAATATGATTTATGACCTGCAAGGTTGCCAGAGTAATAATTATACACTGTTAATAATAGGCCAGAGGAGAACTGGCACCCGACTGAGTCTGGTTTCTCCCAAGGTTTATTTTTCCATCATGCCCTGATGGAGTTTTGGTTCCTTGCCACTGTCGCCTTTGGCTTGGCTTGCTCAGTTGGGGACACTCAAATTATGATCCAAGTTACTCAACTAAATATACAAATAGAATTTATTAATTTGGTCATATATAATTCTATAAACTATCCAAATTAAACTAGCCAAATCAAATTTTGTTGCAATGTTGTCCTGTTTAACACTGTGAAGCTGCTTTGAAACAATCGTCATTGTAAAAGCGCTATATAAATAAAGTTGATTGATTGATTGATTGATTGAAAACTAAAAAAGGGAAAAAGATAGTTGAGCACAGAACTATTATCTTTAGATAGATTATATAATGCTTGAGTTACGACTGATCGCTAACCTAATGTGTTTTTAAAGGGTTTTTCAAACAAACGCGGAAGAGAATAGAATGCTGGATAAAGTCGTCGTTTTGTTATTTTTGGACCAAAATGTTTTGTCGATGCTTCAAAAGAGTCTAACTAACCCACTGATGTCACATGGACTACTGATTATGTTTTTCATCCCTTTCTGGAGACGGACTGTAGAGTGTGCATTCACTTTCAATGGAAGGACAGAAGGCTCTCGGACTAAATCTAAAATATCTTAAACTGTGTTCCGGAGATGACCGGAGGTCTTACGGGTTTGGAACGACATTAGGGGGAGGCATTCATTTTTGAGTGAACTAACCCTTTAACCCTCTGATGATGTTGAATCATTTTTGAAATTGCATTGTAGATGAGCGGGAGCTGAATCTCCTCTAGTGGAAGCGTTCGGTACTGCACCCAAACACACTCTCACTGAAAGCTCATTTACTGAGAGATCCACCTCACACCTGGAACACAGCCGGATCACGTTTATGATGCTTTGATTTTCTCCCAGTTTTAGAGTAAAACGTGTTTTAAAAATATATTTATATTTCATGTAAAATTTGAAAATTGTATTTTTGTGCGTTTTTCATAACAATAAATGTATGATGTAAAACTTTTTTAAAGTTCACTTTTCTTCACCTCAGCAATAATCTGCCGAATGTCGTCTTTAAATTGAACCAAACTTCAGTCTGTGATCCAAAGATTCAACATTAATGACAGTTTAGGGTCTATCCTCAAAAAGTGAATAAATGAATTATAAATGCAGCATAAATATAATTTAGTTCCATAAAATACAAAATATATTACAATAATTTTATTGAAATAAAAAGAACCCTGTTTGACTAACACAAACATCACCCAAGGGTTAAAAATCTTTCTTTAAACAGAGCATGTGGTTGTCTACCTCGAAGATCACCATTTTTCCCTTGAAAATGGCCATGAAGTGTCGCGGCTCCTTGCCCATGGAGACCCTGACCTGCACGGGCCCTCCTCCGAACTGCTGGTCCAGCGTCACGGCCTGGTACGCACAGGCGGTCACTTCATCCTGAGACGCGTGACGGCCCTTCGACCAGAGAATCATAGGTTATCATGTGCAACGTGTGTCCACCATAACTTCTGATTGCTTTGAGATATCAACCTTACACATGCAGCGGACATGAGTGTGAACAAGCTCTTGATTTTACCACCTTCTATGCTTTCTAATAGTCATCATGTCAACCATGAATAATTACAAAACTACTTTTAGGGTTTTCTCAGCAGTGAGGTAACAGGTTTATCTATCAAATGAGACCATTGATGATAACTTGTGTTATAAGCTATTACTTTATGCCACTTATTCCACTAAAAAGGCCTTCTGGCTGTAAAGGGTTAAACTCTACACACACAGAGGAAATGTTACTGTACCTTCCACATGTAAAGAATGTAGCTCTTCCTGCCGTTAACATCATAGGTGTACAGAATCAGATAGCAATCGCCTCCATAGAAGTATCCGTGCATTTCAGGATTCACCTCCACCATCTCCAGATTCTCAATGCGCCACACCTGAGGATGGAGAAGACTCTTGTCACGCATGTCCCATGATCTGCTGTTCCGATAGCTCTGCTCCACCTCACCTGCTTCTCTCCACTCCCATCATCCACCATCCGCTCCTGCGCAGCCACATCCGGCATCACATGCATCCTACTAGCGTCAAACTTCTCTTGCGGGACATCAGCTGATTCACCAGAGGATACAGCAGAGATTAGGGATCTAACGAAACTAACACCACAGCTGCATGTCGAGTAGAAGAATCATCTGCCTGATATCCATCAACACAAACCCTCACAATGATCTCCACATACAGCATTTCCACTTTTGGTGCTCTGCAAAAACTGATGGTCTCATTTTTTCAGTACAAACATTCATAAATCAACATTTACTAGAGAAGCAAACGACTGAAGATATTAAAGGGGACCTATTATGCAAACTAATGTCCACTGTGAATTTTGAAATAATCCCCATCAATCATTATCAATCTCTCATAGCGTCTCATATTTCCCTCTACTCCTGCGTAAGAGTAGGGAAGCCCCGCCCATGCCTGCTGCTGATTGGCCCTTTAGCATAGCCACGCCCCTGAGTGAGAGAGACGCCATTTCTGTTTCCTCTCTGGAGTCTTACAGTGTGTGCGCCTCAAACATCACTAATGTTGTGTTGAAGCAGCGAACACACGCGTGTCACAGACTCCGGCATCACAGCCGCTGAGGACACAAACGGCGTGTTTTTGCTCACACACAAATAGAGGCAAATTTGACGCTATAATAAATGATATTTTGAGCTGAAACTTCACACACACATTCTGGAGACACCAGAGGTTTATATCACAGCGTGTGAGAAGGGGGATAATAAGTTCCCTTTAAGTCTTGTTTTATGTAAAAGGAATCAAAATGTTTGCTTTAAACAAGAAAAAATATCTGCCAATGGGCTCAGAAAAATATACTGGTTTTCTCTTTGAATTAATCAAAACTTATCTTCAGTCATTTTGCTTCTCCAGAAAATGTATCTTGATTTAATAATGTTTAAATATTTGTGCTGGAAAACCAGACAGAAACACTGAGGAAGAGCATCATTATTAGCAGTGTAGCTTTCAACTTAGGTAACCAGATATCATTATCATTTTTTTGGTCTTGTTTCCAAAAACTGTGGAATGAATGATGACTAGTGTTTGAGAAGACAGCTCATCTGTCCTTCCCTGTTTGGATTCTTATCATCTTCTTCCTGTTTCTGGTTTGGATCATGTCATCATCTCTGTTTGTAATCTCTGTGCTTTCCTTGTCCAGCTTTCAAATAAAATAGGGAAGATGGTTTCTGTCACAGAATAAAAATACAACATTTTATCTCACAAGTCTGACATTTTTATGCAGTTGCAAGATTCTGAGAGAGAACAAAAGAGTCAGAAGTTATTAACTCGTAGTGAGATAAGAAGAAACCTTTTTATTTTTTTAATCCGTGGCAGAAACAAGCTTCCATATTTTGTGATAAACCTGGCATTGTATATATAGTTTATAGTAAGAGCAATACAGTTTGCTCTTGGACAGATTGGTTATGTTCAGGTCAAACGAAGGCTTCCTCTGTAAGGTTAAGTATACTGAGACTGAAGTCATACCGACTCTCCCTACGGCGTGAGTCCGGCCCAGCCCTGCCGTCTGCTCTCTGACCGTCCACCTCTGGAAGAGCTGCTTGAAGAGAGCCGATTCCCCTCCGTCACTGAGAGACTCCACTTTAGTACTGAGAGGATATCCCTTCAGTTTAATGAACTCCTGGAGAATCAGGCACATTACCTACATGTCAACTTACATGAACATTGTCAATCTACTAATACTCTAATGAGAGCTAGCTGACATGGAGTTGCTCATAGTCAGTAGAAAGCCTACAGTGAACTCAAAATAAAGTGTAATCTGTTAATGATCTGACAGCATCAGCTGGTCATTATTAATGAAGGGGTTTGACTGTCCTCAGGTGACAGAAACTCACCAGAGCTCGGGTCATCGCTGCTTGCCTCTCTGCCTTGTTGGCCGTCTTCCCTTTCCACACAAATATTGACATGCCCCCCTGGTCCAAAATGTAACAGTCCTAAAAAAATGAACAAATGAATGTGAAGGCTGTCAGTCAAAAGTTTGTGGTTGGTGAGATGTATTAATGTTTCTGAAAGAGTCTCTTCTGCTCACCATTTATTTGATCATAAATACATTAAAACAGGCAACTATTACTCCAGTGTAAAACAGTGAACTATTACTCCAGTGTAAAACAGTGTAATATTACTCCAGCGTAAAACAGTGTAATATTACTCCAGTGTAAAACAGTGTAATATTACTCCAGTGTAAAACAGTGTAATATTACTCCAGTGTAAAACAGTGTAATATTACTCCAGTGTAAAACAGTGAACTATTACTCCAGCGTAAAACAGTGCAATGTTACTCCAGTGTAAAACAGTGTAATATTACTCCAGTGTAAAACAGTGTAATATTACTCCAGTGTAAAACAGTGAACTATTACTCCAGTGTAAAACAGTGTAATATTACTCCAGTGTAAAACAGTGTAATATTACTCCAGTGTAAAACAGTGTAATATTACTCCAGCGTAAAACAGTGTAATATTACTCGAGTGTAAAACAGTGTAATATTACTCGAGTGTAAAACAGTGAAATATTACTCCAGTGTAAAACAGTGTAATCTACTCCAGTGTAAATCAGTGTAATATTACTCCAGTGTAAAACAGTGCAATGTTACTCCAGTGTAAAACAGTGCAATGTTACTCCAGTGTAAAACAGTGTAATATTACTCCAGTGTAAAACAGGGAACTATTACTCGAGTGTAAAACAGTGAAATATTACTCCAGTGTAAAACAGTGTAATCTACTCCAGTGTAAATCAGTGTAATATTACTCCAGTGTAAAACAGTGCAATGTTACTCTAGTGTAAAACAGTGCAATGTTACTCCAGTGTAAAACAGTGTAATATTACTCCAGTGTAAATCAGGGAACTATTACTCCAGTGTAAAACAGTGTAATGCTACTCCAGTGTAAAACAGTGTAATATTACTCCAGTGTAAATCAGTGTAATATTACTCCAGTGTAAAACAGTGTAATGTTACTCCAGTGTAAAACAATGTAATATTACTCCAGTGTAAAACAGGGAACTATTACTCCAGTGTAAAACAGTGTAATGTTACTCCAGTGTAAAACAGTGTAATATTACTCCGGCGTAAAACAGGGAACTATTACTCCAGTGTAAAACAGTGTAATATTACTCCAGTGTAAAACAGTGTAATATTACTCCAGTGTAAAACAGGAACTATTACTCCAGTGTAAAACAGTGTAATGATACTCCAGTGTTAAACAGTGTAATATTACTCCGGCGTAAAACAGGGAACTATTACTCCAGTGTAAAACAGTGTAATATTACTCCAGTGTAAAACAGGGAACTATTACTCCAGTGTAAAACAGTGTAATATTACTCCAGTGTAAAACAGTGTAATGATACTCCAGTGTAAAACAGTGTAATATTACTCCGGCGTAAAACAGGGAACTATTACTCCGGCGTAAAACAGGGAACTATTACTCCAGTGTAAAACAGTGTAATATTACTCCAGTGTAAAACAGTGTAATGTTACTCCAGTGTTAAACAGTGTAATATTACTCCAGTGTAAAACAGTGCAATGTTACTCCAGTGTAAAACAGTGTAATATTACTCCGGCGTAAAACAGGGAACTATTACTCCAGTGTAAAACAGTGTAATATTACTCCAGTGTAAAACAGTGTAATGTTACTCCAGTGTAAAACAGTGTAATATTACTCCAGTGTAAAACAGTGTAATGATACTCCAGTGTAAAACAGTGTAATATTACTCCGGCGTAAAACAGGGAACTATTACTCTAGTGTAAAACAGTGTAATGTTACTCCAGTGTAAAACAGTGTAATATTACTCCGGCGTAAAACAGGGAACTATTACTCTAGTGTAAAACAGTGTAATGCTACTCCAGTGTAAAACAGTGTAATATTACTCCAGTGTAATATTACTCCAGTGTAAAACAGTGTAATGTTACTCCAGTGTAAAACAGTGTAATGCTACTCCAGTGTAAAACAGTGTAATATTACTCCAGTGTAAATCAGTGTAATATTACTCCAGTGTAAAACAGTGTAATGTTACTCCAGTGTAAATCAGTGTAATATTACTCCAGTGTAAAACAGTGCAATGTTACTTCAGTGTAAAACAGTGTAATGTTACTCCAGTGTAAAACAGTGTGATGTTACTCCAGTGTAAAACAGTGTAATGTTACTCCAGTGTAAAACAGTGTAATATTACTCCAGTGTAAAACAGTGTAATGTTACTCCATTGTAAAACAGTGTAATGTTACTCCATTGTAAAACAGTGTAATATTACTCCAGTGTAAAACAGTGTAATATTACTCCAGTGTAAAACAGTGCAATGTTACTTCAGTAAAACAGTGTAATATTACTCCAGTGTAAAACAGTGTAATATTACTCCAGTGTAAAATAGTGCAATGTTACTTCAGTTTAAAACAGTGTAATATTACTCCATTGTAAAACAGTGTAATATTACTCCAGTGTAAAACAGTGTAATGTTACTCCAGTGTAAAACAGTGTAATATTACTCCAGTGTAAAACAGTGCAATGTTACTTCAGTGTAAAACAGTGTAATATTACTCCAGTGTAAAACAGTGTAATATTACTCCAGTGTAAAACAGTGCAATGTTACTGTGTAAAACAGTGTAATATTACTCCAGTGTAAAACAGTGTAATATTACTCCAGTGTAAAACAGTGTAATATTACTCCGGCGTAAAACAGTGTAATATTACTCCAGTGTAAAACAGTGCAATGTTACTTCAGTGTAAAACAGTGTAATATTACTCCAGTGTAAAACAGTGTAATATTACTCCAGCGTAAAACAGTGTAATATTACTCCAGTGTAAAACAGTGTAATGCTACTCCAGTGTAAAACAGTGTAATATTACTCCAGTGTAAAACAGTGTAATGTTACTCCAGTGTAAAACAGTGTAATATTACTCCAGTGTAAAACAGTGTAATGTTACTCCAGTGTAAAACAGTGTAATATTACTCCATTGTAAAACAGTGTAATATTACTCCAGTGTAAAACAGTGTAATGTTACTCCAGTGTAAAACAGTGTAATATTACTCCAGTGTAAAACAGTGTAATATTACTCCAGTGTAAAACAGTGCAATGTTACTCCAGTGTAAAACAGTGTAATGTTACTCCAGTGTAAAACAGTGTAATATTACTCCAGTGTAAAACAGTGCAATGTTACTCCAGTGTAAAACAGTGTAATGTTACTCCAGTGTAAAACAGTGTAATGTTACTCCAGTGTAAAACAGTGTAATATTACTCTAGTGTAAAACAGTGTAATATTACTCCAGTGTAAAACAGTGTAATGTTACTCCAGTGTAAAACAGTGTAATATTACTCCAGTGTAAAACAGTGCAATGTTACTTCAGTGTAAAACAGTGTAATATTACTCCAGTGTAAAACAGTGTAATATTACTCCAGTGTAAAACAGTGCAATGTTACTCCTGTAAAACAGTGTAATATTACTCCAGTGTAAAACAGTGTAATATTACTCCAGTGTAAAACAGTGTAATATTACTCCAGCGTAAAACAGTGTAATATTACTCCAGTGTAAAACAGTGCAATGTTACTTCAGTGTAAAACAGTGTAATATTACTCCAGTGTAAAACAGTGTAATATTACTCCAGCGTAAAACAGTGTAATATTACTCCAGTGTAAAACAGTGTAATGCTACTCCAGTGTAAAACAGTGTAATATTACTCCAGTGTAAAACAGTGTAATGTTACTCCAGTGTAAAACAGTGTAATATTACTCCAGTGTAAAACAGTGTAATGTTACTCCAGTGTAAAACAGTGTAATATTACTCCAGTGTAAAACAGTGTAATATTACTCCAGTGTAAAACAGTGTAATATTACTCCAGTGTAAAACAGTGCAATGTTACTCCAGTGTAAAACAGTGTAATGTTACTCCAGTGTAAAACAGTGTAATATTACTCCAGTGTAAAACAGTGTAATGTTACTCCAGTGTAAAACAGTGCAATGTTACTCTGTAAAACAGTGTAATATTACTCCAGTGTAAAACAGTGTAATATTACTCCAGTGTAAAACAGTGTAATGTTACTCCAGTGTAAAACAGTGTAATATTACTCCAGTGTAAAACAGTGTTATATTACTAAATATGTTGAATATTAGTGAATTCCTTAGATTTTTTGTTCAATTATCTTATGGTCTAATGGGAGTAAACCATGTGTAAGTGAGCACTACAGCTGTAATAGATCTAGTGTACTTACATCGTGACTCAGCATGTCTTGTGTGAGTGGACTGGTTGCAACCTCGGTGATCTTCATCGATCCATTGGCATCTGACACACTTCACAGTTTGAGATGCGTTAGATTAGGTGAGGACATTACAACTAGCACCAGTTAATCAATCAAGAGAAAAATGATATTTAGTTCAAGCAGTTGGCATGACGGACAGTGGAGGCGACAGCACTTACTGATAGAGCGTGAGCTTCGCCATCTGCTCCTGGTCAGATATCTCATCTGGAGTCCCGCTGGGCAGCGCAGAGGGCCGATCACCCATAATGCCCACCATAACTTCCATTAACAAAGGGGATTTTGCCTCTGCATCCCCTTCAATCACCCCGATCTCTGCCCGACCCCCTCGCTCACGGTCCCTGATGTCCTTGGCCAACATCATGCCCTATAGTCCATAATAAACAGCATGATGTCACATATATGCGCTCCCTCTCTCTCTATATATACACACCGATCAGGTATAACCATATGAGCACCTTCCTAATATTGTGTTGGTCCCCCTTTTGATGACCTGTCGAGGCATGGACTCCTCTAGACCCCTGAAGGTGTGCTGTGGTATCTGGCACCAATATGTTAGCAGCAGATCCTTTAAGACCTGTAAGTTGCGAGGTAGGGCATCCATGGATCGGACTTGTTTGTTAAGCACATCCCACAGATGCTCGATTACCATTTCCATGAAAGGCTGTCCATGGTCTCAGCAATGCTTAGGTAGGTGGGACGTGTCAAAGGATCATCCACATGGATGGCAGGACCCAAGGTTTCCCAGCAGAACATTGCCCAAAGCATCACCTCCGCCGGCTCGCCTTCTTCCCATAGTGCATCCTGGGGCCATGTGTTCCCCAGGTAAGCCACGCACACACACCCGGCCATCCACGTGATGTAAAAGAACACGTGATCATCAGACCAGGCCACCTTCTTCCATTGCTCCGTGGTCCAGTTCTGATGCTAACGTGCCACTGTTGGTGCTTTCGGCGGGGTCAGGGGTCAGCATGGGCACCCTGACTGGTCAGCGGCTGTGCCGCCCCATACGCATAACAAACTGCGATGCTCTGTGTATTCTGAGCCCTTTCTATCAGAACCAGCATTAACTTCTTGAGCAGTTTGAGCTCCAGTAGCTCCTGTTTGATCGGACCACACGGGCCAGCCTTCGCTCCACACGTGCATCAATGAGCCTGGGCCGCCCATGACCCTGTGGCCGGTTCTCCACTGTTCCTTCCTTGGAGCACTTTTGATAGATCCTGACCACTGCAGACCGGGAACACCCCACAAGAGCTGCAGTTTTGGAGATGCTCTGACCCAGTCGTCTAGCCATCACAATCTGGCCCTTGTCAAACTCGCTCAAATCCTTACGCTTGCCCATTTTTCCTGCTTCTAACACATCAACTCTGAGGACAAAATGTTCACTTGCTGCCTAATATATCCCACCCACTAACAGGAGCCGTGATGAAGAGATCATCAGTGTTATTCACTTCACCTGTCAGTGGTCATAATGTTATGCCTGATCTGTGTATACATTATATATATATAAGATGCTAACCTTCAGACGCTCTTGTTTGTTGCTTTCAGGGCCGTTCCACTGGATAATGGTCTTGCCCAGATCCAACAGAAACACACTCCCAGTGTCGAAGCTGTTCCAGCTCATTTCCACCTGCACAATATGCAGTCATTTATAATCTGAGAATTATAGTGTTAATAATTTCACTCCTTCCATCACTGGATTGATTTAAAATGATTACAGATCAAGAGGAAAATGGAGATTCACAAGCACTCGAAACATTAGGAGAAGACAGAGAGTTTCCTCACCTCCGTGCCGGTCACTTTTCTTTTCCCCTTCACATGCAGCAGTCTCTGAACGTTATAAGAGTTCGTCTCCACGTGGCTCATTCCTGCCGACACTCCTCCGGACTTATAACTATGGGACATAAAGACATACTGTATATTGTGTGTGTGCGTGTGTGTGTGTGTGTGTGTGTGTGTGTGTGTAATTGGATGCGGACTGCAGTTTGAGATGCTTACATGATGCCCTGTTTGAAGTATCCACAGAAGATGCTGGACTCGTGGAACTGAACCTCACGGTACTGCACGGGTGAAGAGCCCAGGAACTCATCCAGCTGAATGGCATAGACCGCAGCGGCTCCTTGCTCGTCCATTGTAGACGTGGAACCAATCCAATAATGGATGTCATAGTATGCAGATCTGCCACCTTTGCGTGTCTGCATAGAAATGAAAGACAAGAGATTGGTGACATGACATCTAAGCACCAACAGTTGTTCTAATCTTTCAGTGTACTAACACAACATCAGAAAGAGTATGTACTTACTGAGAGCAGTAAATAGCAGTCACTTTCATAAAACTGTCCGTGACATTTTTCTGGGACCAAAACAAGATCCATTTTCTGGAGGACAATACAAAAGTTAATCACTTGCATGCAATTTCACAAGAATAGCAGAGAAGAAATCCAGAGGCCTGACAGGAAGGATTTACACTCCAGATGGCACATCCATCGTGCTGGGGAAATCGTACATATCCCAGTCTGAACTGTAGTACTGTAAGACTTTGAATATTAAAGTGCAAATTAACACCTGACCACTCTTGTGGTCATACCGTACAAGGGTAAAACCATGACAGGCAGACATGATGCAAGCAACAGCTACAACTAATAAAAATTGATAATGGGAGTGTGAATTATCAAGGATTATAAAGAACTATATTGGTGGAACAAGGCTTGGGCCGGCCCTGGGTTATCGGGAAATCCATGGAAATGTTGAGCTGGAAAGACGTAAATTACGATCTCCACTTCAGGAGGAAACGACTGACGCATTTGTGAACGCCTTAAGGGAACTGATCAAATCTTCAGTTCAGAGCTTTAGACCGTGATATGATAGAGTTCAACTCATAGAGAAACGCGCACATGGACGCTTAAGAGATAAACTGGAGCAGGAAGAAGGGATTACAATCCTAGAGGAAGTGCACGAATGATCTGAATGGATGTCAAACCTTCCTCTAAAGAAGAGGACTTTGTGTAGATCTGAGAGAAGTGAATAAGGCGTGGTGAGAGAAAGACACCCTGCTCCAACAATATCATTACACACAGGGGATGCTACTCTTTTAGGAAGTTTCCATTAGGATTGTCCAGCGCTCCTGAAGCATACCAGAAAGCCATGGACTCTCTGTTATGTGTGATGCCAGGTGTGGTGTGCTACATGGATGACGTGGTTATGCAGTTTTGCTCCAGATACAAGAAGATGGAGCTTAGAAACCTGTATCATATGTGACCCACGGGAAGGCATTACTCTCGGGCAGAGCGGGAAGCCCTAGGGTGTGTATGGGTGGAGGAACACAGGGAGGCAGATTTACTCTTCAAACGGATCATTTATATGCTCAATCCAGAAAAGGATGACAGACATGCTGAGCTCATGAATGCAGGATCTCGTTATTGCACTCTCACAAACGCTTTCATCATAACTAACAGTGCGAACACAATGTAAATCAGAGATTCGTTGATTATAACGGGAGTTTTAGCACGAGTCCAGAACTCAGTCTCTGATAAACTCGCTCTGTTTGATTGACAGCTCCAGCGACTGTAAAGGGAGCGCACTTTGATGGCTTTCTTTATATAATTTAATCACAGTTTAAATAACAGATTATTTTAATCTACTAATAGAAATAATGTGAAGTTGAGTGTTAAGTCACTGGTTTGATTTACTGACACACAGACAAAGAACATCTGACTGTAGATGAATCATATCAGAAATCACTGGTCTCAGATCAGGTATTATAATAACACATGTTGTGGCCTTACTGTGGAGTCCATTTCATAAAAGTCAGTTTGCAAAGCCTGCGCCGAAACTGCGACTGATTTCCCAAAGCGTCCACAGAGAAATGTAGCGAATACACATAAATAATGCTCAACTGAGACGTCCGCATTGTTGAAAATAAATAAGCACACTCCTAGCATTAGGATCCTTTGGAAGGTGATGTTATTTTAGTCTGTTAATCTCTCCTTGTCATCTCACTAACACACCAGTGGGCGGGGCCAAAGTTTTATTTTTTCGTTTTACAAAGTTTTAATTATTCTTTCACCAATCACTGCTGATAGAATGAAAACCTACCTCGATTCTCCAGACGAGTATCCCTGGAGAGTGTGTGACGGCTCTGAATGTGTTCTGCATGATGTGACACTGACTAAAACACCAGACAGAAAACAAAGCTTTACTTACAGTGTCCAAAAGTGACGTTCGGAGGGGAGATTTGCTTTTAATGAACCTACAAGTTCAATGAAATCCACCAAAATATGAGGAAAATACTGTCGATTTTTAAAAAAGTTTTAAATGTGAGGGAAGAACAAAACACTAAACTTGATTACGGTATTTATCTGACAAAATTGCATGGCAAACTACAACTACAGGTTTAATTTCCTATTCAAACTAATGCACAGAAAAACTAAAAGCTAACAGGAAGAAGCACACACTGACTACAACATTATCAGTTATTAATATTTGGTGGGTTCTCTCTTGTTTTGCATGTGGCCCAAAATTATGTTGCACAGTTTGTCATGTTTCATTATGTTATTATCACAAATAAAACAATCGACTCAGAGCACAGCTATTCAATATGTTCACAAAATCTTTAACATATTTATTATAATAATTTCATAAAGTGAAGATTTTAATAACAGCTATTGTAAAAGCAACTTTAAATGTAAGTTTGAATAGTTACCTTGAAGTCCAAATAGTGATGTTTGAAGATGATTCTCCTCAGAGATACAACTGATGTGTTTAGTCCAGGTACAAGTGAACAAGTCCGGGATTCTCTCTGATCCTAGCAAGGCACAAAGTAAAACATGCCCTTTTTTGTCCATATCTTTGCTCCGATTAGACAGATGCTTCATTTGATTGCATTTGCCTGCAGTCACTCCATGCTTAGCTCAGCAACCAATCAGGATAAGATTCAGCCCAGTCAATGCAAATGAGTGATGTGAACAAACAGAGATATTCAAAAGAGAAGAAAGGAGTTATGGAGCAGGTGCTGAGGTTCAGTGGGTCAGACGTCTGTTTAGAGCCTCAAATCAGTGCAGCCACAGACGCTCTGGTGCTCACACACCTGTCAGATTATCACTGAAACACGAGGAGTCCAGTCTTATTCACAGTCATTCAATCCATATGCACAATGGCATTTCATATTGTTTCATTGGCTCATTTGCTTAAATGGCTTGAGGTGTTACACGCACACACACACACACACTCACACACACACTTCTCCTGCTGCTCATGAAACATTCACTACTAGTCTTCAGAGATATAACCAGTTGAGATGGAAAGGATCTAGCGCTGACTAGCTGAAGACGTTACTGTAGCTTTACCCATTAATAGACTCGCTACTTCCTTGAGAATAAACTCCAGCTCAGCTTCAGCAACCATAATGACATGATCTCACAATAGATAATGCTTTACAGTCAACTCTGTTAGAGAGCGACATATGGCAGTTTATCTGTTTAATAAAACACCTTATTCACCTGTTGAGTGATAAACACCATCATATTTGCAGCGCTTTTACAACATTTCAAACCCCCTCCGTTCTCTCCATCTCCTAAAGCCAAGCCGATGTTGATTCATGTTTTATTACGAGCTCTGTCGCATTCTCTTTTCTCCAGCAGACTCTCCTCTGTTCAGCGTTTGTTTAAAACGGGTGATTCCCTGGAGGTTGAACATTTAACGGCTCCTTGTCAACCTTTCTCGCTCGTTATGACAACTAACCCGCCATTAACTAACCTCTGCCACTAACTAACCTCTAACACTAATCTCTGTCACTAACTAACCCCTACCACTAACCTCTGCCTCTAACTAACGCTTCCACTAACTAATCTCTGCCAATGACTAACCTCTAACTGCTGCCACTAACCTCTAACACTAACCCCTGCCACTAACTAACACTAACTAACCCCTGCCACTCCGACACTAGATATGCGGCAAAGCACTCGGAGCAACTTTCCTGTTTATGGATATTACGAGACACACACGGCCAAGTGTGTATGCAATTTCCTGCCAAAACCATCCAGACAGGTCTATTTTGGAAGAAGGATTGATAATGTATTGACTAAAATTTTGAATTTAGTTTTGTAGTGTACCTTTAACTTAGGCTGAGGAATTTGAACAGTTGTAAATAAATGTCAGCTCCGACTTTGACTTCCTCAATCCTCACACTGACCAGCAGGAGCTTTTCCTCGAACTGTAAGCGGTCCTGATTCACTGCAGCTCTAGAGTCAAGGCGCCGGCAGGCTTCACAACAACCTCTCCGCTG
Organism: Gobiocypris rarus; assembly: GCA_023029165.1. NCBI lineage: Eukaryota > Metazoa > Chordata > Actinopteri > Cypriniformes > Gobionidae > Gobiocypris > Gobiocypris rarus. The sequence continues at coordinate 34,292,331 of CM040931.1, read as the reverse complement.
GGTTCTGTCCTTAAACTCATAATTGTAACTTAATTGATACACTATGATTAATACAATACACTTTTTTTAACACAATAGTTGTTTTAATAGGGCTAAAATACAAATACAAAGCAATGCATTATAAACAAGTGTCTTGAAATAGCTATAAAAACAAACCAAAAAACATGGAATTTCCGAGCAGAAACTATGGCCGATCCCACTTTATATCAGGTGTCTTTAAAGAGCTTCTGTCTCCAGTGTGTGATGCTCCGGATCTTCTCCATCAGTGTCAGGGTTTCTCCTGAAAGTCTTGAGTTTCTTCAGGAACTACACGTCACAATTTTCCTCATTATAATAATGCATGCGCAGAATAAAGGGGCGGAGCCTGCTTGAGTTAGTCGTGTGTTGAGACTGGCAGTTATGGTAAGGGGCGGGTCCAGCCGACCAATCAGAGCAAAGTGTGCTGTTCAGAAGGCGGGGCTTCAGGAGCAGAGCGTTACTGACAGACTGGGAAGAGAGGAGCCGCAACAATGGAGAATATGAGGAATAATCAACACTCAAGCAGGAAAACCTGCTCTAGTAGAGCCAGAACACAGACGTGAAAGATGGTCAACAGCTGAAATTAATTAAAAGTACAATGTGACAACACGCATGTACACAATAAGTGCATTGTATCACATTATTAATTTTAATGCTAGCACATAGTAGTTAAAGACACTTAATATAAAGTGGGACCCATAGTGCAGATTCCTTCTTTTCCTAAATAATGTTGTTGACGGATGAGTAGTCTTCACCTTGAAGTAGTAGCTTGTGCGAAGGCTGTTTCAGTGAATGTAACTTGGATCAAATGTCATAATTCTATAGTAGACAAATGAATCAGACAGAATCTTATGAGCGACTCAGGAGAGAGCACAGGAATCTGCATTCGTACGGATCCTGGGCTCCCCAGCCATCCCATCAAATCCCTCATCATCTTCCTCAGCTTCTGGAGTGGAGGGCGCGGGAGAGAACTCTGACGGCGCATCCTCGTATCCGCTGCTCTCATCGTTCTCCTCTCCAGCCCGAGCTTCACTCGTCTGCTCATCACACACTGAGGGACCCAGTGTTGTGTTCTTCAGCGGGAACACCGGAGCGGCTCTGCTGTCTGGGAGCGGAGCTTCCTCCCGGTCCACTGACGTCCCCTCAGGAGCGCCCTGGAGCCAGACGGGCCCCGCCGCTCTCCACTCCAGCTGCTCCGCTTTTCTTTCCTGCACAAACGTTGAGACATTCTTCAAACTAACCTTGAAACACAGTCTGGAGGCACACTATAATCCTTAAGGGAGGCATCGGATGACCTCTTTCTGTGACGAGTCTCAGGATGAACTGAATAAAGCAACACTGTGTGACCTCTGGCGCTCTAGTGGTTAACCAGCAGAACTGAGCTCCTCTGCAGCGGTGCCACCCGAACCAGACTACAATAGACCCAATATAAACCCATCCATCCATCCACTCACCTACCCATTCATCCATCCATCCATCCATCCACCTACCCATCCATCCATCCATCCACTCACCTACTCATTCATCCATCTATCCATCCATCCACTCACCACCCATCCATCCATCCATACATCCATCCACCTACCCATCCATCCATCCATCCACCCATCCATCCACTCACCTCGATTCATTCATCCATCCATCCATCCATCCATCCATCCATCCACTCACCTATGATTCATCCATCCATCCATCCATCCATCCACCTACCCATCCATCCATCCACCCATCCATCCACTCACCTACCCATTCATCCATCCATCCATCCATCCATCCATCCATCCATCCATCCATCCATCCATCCATCCATCCATCCACCCATCTACGATTCATTCATCCATCCATCCATCCATCCATCCATCCACTCACCTATGATTCATCCATCCATCCATCCATCCATCCACCTACCCATCCATCCATCCACCCATCCATCCACTCACCTACCGATTCATCCATCCATCCATCCATCCATCCATCCATCCATCCATCCACTCACCTACCGATTCATCCATCCATACATCCATCCACCTACCCATCCATCCATCCACCCATCCATCCACTCACCTACTCATTCATCCATCTATCCACCCATCCATCCATTCATCCGTCCATCCATACATCCACTCACCTATGATTCATCCATCCATCCATCCACCCATCCATCCACTCACCTACCGATTCATCCATCCATCCATCCATCCACCCATCCATCCACTCACCTCGATTCATCCATCCATCCATCCATCCACCTACCCATCCATCCATCCACCCATCCATCCACTCACCTACCGATTCATCCATCCATCCACCCATCCATCCACTCACCTACCGATTCATCCATCCATCCATCCATCCATCCATCCATCCATCCACCCATCCATCCACTCACCTCCGATTCATCCATCCATCCATCCATCCATCCACTCACCTACCGATTCATCCATCCATACATCCATCCACCTACCCACCCATCCATCCACCCATCCATCCACTCACCTCGATTCATCCATCCATCCATCCATCCACCTACCCATCCATCCATCCACCCATCCATCCACTCACCTACCGATTCATCCATCAATCCATCCACCCATCCATCCACTCACCTACCGATTCATCCATCCATCCATCCATCCATCCATCCATCCACCTACCCATCCATCCATCCATCCATCTACCCATCCATCCACCTACTCATCCATCCATCCACTCACCTACCGATTCATCCATCCATCCACCTACCCATCCATCCATCCACTCACCTACCGATTCATTCATCCATCCATCCACCTACCCATCCATCCATCCATCCACTCACCTACCGATTCATCCACCCATCCATCCATCCACTCACCTACCCATTCATCCATCCATCCATCCATCCATCCACTCACCTACCGATTCATCCATCCATCCACCTACCCATCCATCCATCCACCCACCTACCCATCCACCCACCTACCCATCCATCCATCCACCCACCTACCCATCCACCCACCTACCCATCCATCCATCCACCCACCTACCCATCCATCCATCCACCCAGCTACCCATCCATCCATCCACCCACCTACCCATCCATCCACCCACCTACCCATCCATCCACCCACCTACCCATCCATCCATCCACTCACCTACCGATTCATCCATCCATCCACCCACCTACCGATTCATCCATCCATCCACCCACCTACCCATCCATCCATCCATCCATCCATCCATCCACCCACCTACCCATCCATCCATCCATCCACTCACCTACTGATTCATCCACCCATCCATCCACCCACCCACCCATCCATCCACTCACCTACCGATTCATCCATCCATCCATCCATCCACCCACCTAACCATCCATCCATCCACTCACCTACCCATCCATCCATCCACCCACCTACCCATCCATCCATCCACTCACCTACCCATTCATCCATCCATCCATCCATCCATCCATCCATCCATCCATCCATCCACCTACCATCCATCCACCCATTCATCAAACCAACCGCCCACATCCATCCACTCACCTACCCATCCATCCATCCACTCACCTACCGATTCATCCATCCATCCATCCATCCACCTACCCATCCATCCACTCACCTACCCATCCATCCATCCATCCATCCACTCACCTACCCATCCATCCATCCACCCAACTACCCATCCATCCATCCATCCACTCACCTACCGATTCATCCGTCCATCCATACATCCATCCATCCATTCATCCGTCCATCCATACACCTACCCATTCATCCATCCACCCACCTACCGATTCATCCATCCGCCCATTCATCAAACCAACCGCCCATCCACTCACCTACCCATCCATCCATCCATCCATCCACCCAGCTATCCATCCATCCATCCATCCATCCAACCACTCACCTACCGATTCATCCACCCATCCATCCACCCACCTACCCATCCATCAATCCATCAACTCACCTACCGATTCATCCATCCATCCATCCATCCACCTACCGATCCATCCACCCATTCATCCAACCAACCGCCCACATCCATCCACCCAGCTACCCATCCATCCATCCAACCACTCACCTACCGATTCATCCATCCATACATCCATCCACCTACCCATCCATCCATCCACTCACCTACCGATTCATCCATCCATCCATCCATCCATCCATACACCTACCGATTCATCCATCCACCCATTCATCCAACCAACCGCCCACATCCATCCATCCATCCATCCATCCATCCATCCACCCAGCTACCCATCCATCCATCCATCCATCCAACCACTCACCTACCGATTCATCCACCCATCCATCCACCCACCTACCCATCCATCAACTCACCTACCGATTCATCCACCCATCCATCCACCCACCTACCCATCCATCAACTCACCTACCCATTCATCCATCTATCTGCCCATCCATCCATTCATCCGTCCATCCATACATCCATCCACCTACCATACAACAATAGAGTAAGAGAGAAGTGAACACACACACTCACTCACTCACTGTTCTCCAAACATGGTTACACAAGCATGCCAGCATCTCTCTCTCTCTCTCTCTCTCTCTCTCAACACAGCAGTTTCTGTTGGTTTGTAAATGTGATTATGTAAGCTTAGTGTTTCCTCACCTCTCTTAACGTCTCCATATCCAGCATTACTGAGGCAAGCATGTCCTCCAGCTTCCTCCTCATGGCTCTCTCTCGCTCCAGCTCCTGCACAGAAACAATCCACATCATCAGGATATTGTTTTCTGATTCAGAAATCTCTCATTTGCACCAGTGTGTGTGTGTGTGTGTGTGTGTGTTGGCAGGATGAGGAAGCTGCCAGTACCAGGGTGAGCTGGTGTGTCTCTCTCTGTGTTTCGGCGAGCATCTCCTCCGTCCCCTCGAGCACGTCCTGAAGACAGTCCACCTGGAACAGAAGCGCGTCCTGCTGGAGCGACAGCGTCCGCAGCTCCTGCACACACTCCTCATAGTTCAGCCTCAGCTCCGTCTGCACAGCACACACCGTTACAGGCACCGGCTATACGGAACGCCGAAGCCCACACAACCAATACAGACATTAACACAACATATTAGTCTTGTAACTAATTAGCATAACGCCCGCCTCTGGTGGTGATTGGCTGAGCAGCGTCTCTTAGCCCCGCCCTCACTCACTGCAGCTGTATCTGAGACTGGAAGAGTTTGGTTGGTGTTGTTCATGTGAAGAAGACCCAAAGCACATCCACTGTGATGAGATCGATACGGTCAAACCCACGCCATCGTTACTGTTCCTATCACTGTGTGTCAAGAGCTGAGATTCAGATATGATAATGAGCGCTTGCTTTCTGACCAATCACAGCAGAGCAGCTCTCAGAGAGGCGGAGCTTAGAGAGACTGAACTCTTGATGGAAGCGTTTCAGACACTGAGAGAGAAGAGCTGAGATTCAGATATGACACGGAGTCGTGTTTTCCAGAGGAACGGCTCACGAGTGAGTCAGAGACACGCCTGCGGATGATTCATGTCCTCTCTCACACCATACACGAGTCCTCCACACCTGCTCTCAGATTCATGTCATCTCTCACACCATACACGAGTCCTCCACGCCTGCTCTCAGATTCATGTCATCTCTCACACCATACACGAGTCCTCCACGCCTGCTCTCAGATTCATGTCATCTCTCACACCATACACGAGTCCTCCACGCCTGCTCTCAGATTCATGTCCTCTCTCACACCATACACGAGTCCTCCACGCCTGCTCTCAGATTCATGCGTCTCCATCCGCTCAGCACAAGCCAGCGATATTATAGTGCTATTCATATTCTGAATTTGCATTGCCAATTCCTGGAAACTGAATCTCTTATGAAATAGCAGCTTATATAATTCACAACAGTAAGAGTCATTAAAACAGTAAATCTTACCATTTCTACGTTCTCAGAAAGCAGATCATCTTCAGTCTAGAAAACACACAAACCTTCATTAGTAAAGAAAACACACAAAACACACTTTCAAATGTTCCTGAAAGACGTTTGTAACAAAACTCAGAATGAGTGAATCCTTGGTGTGTGAGAGAGAATTAAACACACTGTTCTGCTATAACACACACACACACACACACCTGGTGTTCTCACACACACACACACACACACACACACACACACCTGGTGTTCACACACACACACACACACACACACCATTAACACACACACACACACACCTGGTGTTCAGACAGACACACACACACACACACACACACACACACATGTTGTGTTTCCATGTTTTATGGGGACATTCCATAGGTGTAATGCATTTTATACTGTACAAACCGTATTTTCTATCCCCCTACACTGCCCCTAAACCTACCCATCACACACACACACACACACACACACACACACACACACACACACACACACTCGCGTCTGGAGTCTCATCGCTCCGGGTGTGTGTGTGAGCACACACCGACTGCAAACATCACAATACTAACTTGGCTTGCTTCTCTTTGTCCTCTTTTTAATGAGCCGTATCTGCTGTCGCTGCGTGACAGGTGTCTGGTCGTCTCCTCTGCCTGCAGGACACAAACAATCACATTATTGATTACTAATAAAATACTTGAGCTGTGATCTCAAAGACTTGCTGTGTGTTCTGGCTCTACTAGAGCAGGTTTTCCTGCTTGAGTGTTGATTATCCCTCATATTCTCCATTGTTGCGGCTCCTCTCTTCCCAGTCTGTCAGTAACGCTCTGCTCCTGAAGCCCCGCCTTCTGAACAGCACACTGTGCTCTGATTGGTCGGCTGGAGTGGTGTGTTGTGATTGGTGTTTGGGAAATGTCCCGCCCCTTTCACCTGGGTGACCTATCCCTTTAAGACTGCTAAAACTTTCTAATAAAGCTTCATATGATTGCGAACAGTGACTCAGAGGGTCAAAAGGAGACTATGACACGTCATAACGACTTTAGTCGACGCGAATGTGCTTGAGAAAGACATCTTTAACTCGTCTGTCATCGCGAGATTCGGCATCATCGGAGGAGTGCTCTGTTAAAACAACACGTCGCCTTTATTTAAGAAGAATTACAATAGCATTGCTACATGTTTTAATAATCAAGTAAATGTTCAAATGGATTTGCTCATGTGTCACACCCTGATCCCGAGCAGTCCCACGGCAGTTATTAATATCATCATCTTATCGAGGCTTTGGCAGGTATTATACAGGCTAATGTGATCCAGATAAAGATTAGCAGACATTTAGAGCAGAAATGCGACATCTTGAAACAAGTCACGAGTCACGAATCATGACAAAGAAGATCCGGACTGATGATTCACTCGCTCACCTCTCTGATAATGTGCCGAAGAGACTCATCCTCGCTCATCCCTCGGGAAAGAGTCCGTCTCCTCAGGGTACCCGCTTTCTCGAGCTGACCCGAATGCATTTTCCCGAGAAATCCGTGTGTTTGGAGTGTTTCCCAGCCGGAGCGGACTGTGTAGTCAGGGTGGCTTCTGTGGGCAGAGGGCGGGGCTTGGGCTCGAGTGGGCGGGGCCAACACTTGTTATTGTTATGTAACACCACAGCACTTGAGAGTCCTCACACTCATGTTGTTCCCAACCTGTGTGCATGACTTTCTTCTGCTGAATACAAAGGAGATATTCGGAAGAATTAATAAACCAAACAGTTTTGGTGAACATCTGAGGTATTTCTCAAAACAGATTATGACCCCGGAGCCCAACAGCAGTCATAATCTCACGGGTATATCTGGGGAAATAGCCAACTATACATCATAAGGGTCAAAATTATCCATTTCTCTTTCATGCCAAAAATCATTAGGATATTAAGATCATGTTCCATTAAGATATTTAGTAAATGTTCATATCATAAATGTATTATTAGTAGTAATATGCATTGCTAAGGACTTTATTTGGACAACTTTAAAGGAGATTTTCTCAATATTTAGATTTATCTGCACCCTCAGATTTTTAAATCGTTCCAAATATTGTCCTAACAAACCATAAATCAATGAAAGATTATTTATTCAGCTTTCAGGTGATCTATACATCTCAATTTTTAAAAATGTACCCTTATGACCAGGGTCACATTTAATTGTGTGCACAATTTACTAATTTGTTCCCTCAATTTATAAATCATGCGCACGATTTAGCCTTCTAGTTTCCCCTGCATGTCATGTGCGGGGCTCCGTGAGACACTCATACAGGTGAGCGTGAGTAAATGAAGATTTTCTGATCCGTTTTAAGGCTTGTCATAACGTCACTGCATAGGAAACAGTATCAACGCCCACTCGCTACTGCATGAGTGTTTCCAAAGCATCATCCATCTGAAGCTGCCATTACAGACAAAGCTTTATGAAATCATTTTTTCAATCTTCCATTTGAGCACCCATCTGTGACTGTATCAGTGTAGACAGCATCAGTCATTATAATGGCTTCTGTTTGCCACGCTCACATACAGTGGACTGAACGGCAGTGGGCGGGGCCTGTGGTGACAGTGGGCGTGGCCTGTGGTGCGATGATGTCTTGCTCTGGAGGCGGGCATATGCAAATGTATTTGTTCATGTGACGTCACAGATCCCATAATATCAAAACAAGCTGTTTTTGAAGCTTGAGTAATTAAACGCTTTGGTTATGAGGAGGATGTTTTAATATAATATTTAATATATATGTTTTAATAATACCTCTTCCTTAAATGCTATTCTTCATCATATATGTGATTTTGTTTGTTGTTTTGCTCTATTTTGTACTTTTCTCTCTTACGTTATTGTTGTACACTTTAAAGCATGGTAGAAAGGCGCTATATAAAATAAACATTACTATTTAAGCATATATTTGCATGTCATGTTTCTCTTGACCACAGATGACATGAAATCTCAACACATAAATGGCTCTTATTATAATATTATTGTCACTTCATCAGAATATCCACAGTGATCTGATCTGAATTATAACTCTATTCTGTAGAGCTGCTTTACAGCTGAATCTGAGTGAGTCTCATATATGAAAGTGTTTGCATCATTGATCGCTAATTTCCTGTTGATCTGCTTTGAAAGAATCTGTAGAAATAAAGATGACGACATGAATATCAACACCTGTGAGATTTAATCACAAAAAACAGCTTTGAGGACCATTTTGGATGGATTGATGGGTGGATGTTTGGATGGATGATAGATGGATGTATGTTTGGATGGATGAATGATGGATGGATGGATGTTTGGATGGATGGATGGATGTATGTTTGGATGGATGGATGTTTGGATGGATGGATGGATGTTTGGATGGATGATTTGATGTATGGATATTTGGATGGGTGGATGTTTGGATGGATTGATGGGTGGGTGGATGTTTGGATGGATTGATGGGTGGGTGGATGTTTGGATGGATGGATTGATGGGTGGGTGGATGTTTGGATGTTTGGATGCATGGATGTTTGGATGGATGGATAGATTGATGGATGGATGTTTGGATGGATGTATGTATGTTTGGATGGATTGATGGATGGGTGGATGTTTGGATGGATTGATGATGGATTGAAGGATGGATGGATGTTTGATGGATGTTTGGATGGGTGGATGTTTGGATGGATTGATGGGTGGGTGGATGTTTGGATGGATTGATGGGTGGGTGGATGTTTGGATGGATGGATGGATAGATTGATGGATGGATGTTTGGATGGATGTATGTATGTATGTTTGGATGGATTGATGGATGGGTGGATGTTTGGATGGATTGATGATGGATTGAAGGATGGATGGATGTTTGGATGGATGTTTGGATGTTTGGATGGATGTTTGGATGGGTGGATGTTTGGATGGATGGATGTTTGGATGGATTGATGGATGGATGGAGGGAGGGATAGACAGATGGATGGATAGACAGATGATTCAAATGTCAGTTTAATATATTCTATTTCCTGTCGCTGATTACTTTCCCCTCCAGTGGGTGTAGTTCTCAGAGTAATAGCACATGTCGCGCTCTGGATGCACTTTTATGTTTTTCGGATAATGACGCGTCGTATGACTCTGTCTCTATAGCAACACCAGGCTGTAAAGTTGGGCATTTTAACATGAGGCAGATGCAGATTCTGCTCCCCTCTGGAGCCGGTCTCTAGTGGCCAATCGAGGAACTGCAGGTTAAGACACTTCCGTATCGGCTTCGAGAGAAACTTAAAGGTTGCCGCTTGATTATTTCTCAACTCTTGGACACTCTGGAGAAAGCACGTGTATATTGTGTTATAAACTTTTACATACAATAGTTTTCTGGTGGGAGAGGTCAGTAAAGCCCAGAGGTTAAAGCGGCCACGCGCGCCTGCGCAGAGCACACTCCCATATGGTCTAGCGGTTAGGATTCCTGGTTTTCACCCAGGCGGCCCGGGTTCGACTCCCGGTATGGGAAGCACTGTTTTAGTGTTTTACCCAGCAGGAGAGCTCCAGAATCCTGACAGGATGAGCGTGTGCTTTAGATAGCTCAGTTAGTAGAGCGGAAGTCGGGAGTTTTCCCGCGCAGAGGGAGAGGCTTTTATTCCAGGAGCCTCGTGTCCAGCAAAAGCCTGATTTCCCCCGAGATAACGAACACCATCCAAAAGCGCATTACATAAGTACTTTAACAGATAATAACCAATCCATAGCTTCTATTGAGTGATTATTGGATACTTATTGGATAATCGGCAGCCAATGGCAGTTCCCTTCAATCAATCAACGCAATTTAATCCAGTAAATAATTCTATAATCAGGGTTCCCACTCTTTTTCAGTGGGAATAAAAAACAAGGATCACCCTAAATAGGCTATATTGCTCTCTCCATGACTTAAAGGTGCTGTATGTAAGTTTTTCACTTTACTAAAGCATTCAAATACCATAATATGCTTGCAGACAGCAAACATGCTGCTTTTCAGAAAACAATGCTACCGCCAGTCATTCTACTTTCAAATGTGTTCCAGCCAACAAACGTATAATCCCTATGAACGAGAGCACACAACACAGATAAATCAACTCGTCCGCTTACAGCGTGGCTTTCATTCGCCGCGTTTATATTACATATTTGCACAAAACTTTTGCAATATTTTCTAAATGTCGATAAAAAACTATTGCGAAATGAGATGTTATGCAACTAAAACATTTGTTTTGTTTTGTATCAAGTCATTAAAAAAAAAGCTGCCACGTAATGTGTATCCGAGCCACCCCACTAGCCATTTGTTATTCAAGCATTAATTAAAATTAAAAGAGTGAAATGTTTGAATTTGCATGGTGGTAACTCTTTGTTGTTATTTTGGCTTGAAATTTCGTTTGTTGAAAATATAAACTGAATTTAGAAATGCTTTTCAATGAAAAATGTTGCGTTTAATAAACAAAATACATTTTTGAAATGAAGACGGCGTTTGGAGTGCAGCGCATGCAAAATAATCCGTTCCCTGTTATTGTGAGTCTAGGTCTACACAAATAAAAGTTGGCAGTTTATAGTTTATAATTATGTCTTCTTATTTGTATGGCTAAAAAAGACGGAGTACTGGGAGAGGTTTCCGCTGTCCTAAACAGGGATGCAAACACATGTATGGTCAAAAAAGAGAGAGGTAACCAAACCAGTGTTTTGATTTACTAGCTCATATTCACTGTTTGGAGGAGGCAATCCAGGATTACTGTTGGTGAAACTATAATCAGACATTACCCCCATCTAAAAACTCTTCGGATCTGCACGATTCACACAAGTCGCCCAAGCTGACGTGGAAAAGCAGGAGGTGCCGAAAAGCGCTCTGTTTGCATCCCTGCATAAAGGGAAAGATCCATCATTACGCTGCGTCGCGCCAGTGCTTTCCTCAGACAGAGGGTGTTAGAAAACGTAGCCTATATTGTTTCGTAGGCTATGCTAGCCTATATTATTATTTTTACATTTCATATGTTGATTACCTTCTACCTATTTTTTTTTTTTTTAATGTGAATAAAGGCTTATTTTTGCACACATAACTATACAACATATATCCTTATTATGAGAGAATATATGTAGTTGTAACGAGAAAAATATGCCGTTTTTCGGCATTTCTCATTATGAACTGTAAATGTGAAAAAACTGTTTCCATTGCAGTTTTGCGAAAATATCCTTTTTCGAAATGCCTGAAAAACCACCTCATGTGAGCGTAAAAACTTGTTTGCGATTATATGGGAGTTTTTGCTAAATTTACGAATTTCAATGACGCGTATTTACAATTCGCAATTTGAAGAGTAGTGGAAACGCGGCTATTATCAATTACGCTCTTGTTCTGTGTCCTCAAACGGGCAGTGTGTGAGCGTTGAGGGTGACACCAGACGCGACTTCCGCAAAGAAATTGCGCTATTCGCGTGTAGCTGGACGTTATTGACTTCACTCGCAGGTCACATTCACTACACCAGATGTAAATCCGCCTCGTCTCTTTGGGAAATGGCTGATGTGGAATGTTTTATAATATGGTGAATAAGCTGAGTTTGCCGGCTTTAGCTAGCTTGTAGTCTCTACGTGTAGCTCAAATTGAGTTGTCCGACCTGGTAAGATCCTTTTTATTCCTGTTTCTATAAAGTCTGAAGATCGTACAGCTCCGGGTATCCACATGATGTTGTCCTCATTGTTGTCACCACTAGAGCAAGCTCCTGATTGGTTAACGCGGTGTTAATATCCGGCAAAGTTCAGATTACTCACGCAAATCACACGTTACGTGAGTCAAACGCTCAATTCGCGCCACATGAAATCAGTCGCGCTCAACGCTTCATTCCCGTCTGGTGTCAACGATCTCCAATATTGTGACTTTGGACTGCAGTACCCATTTCAATCCTACATCCTGCACCTTTAACTATAAAATCAGCTTCTAACTTGAGCTCTTAATTATACACTATGGCAAATGGTTCTATTGTTCTCAGTACCATAGGAAAAAAAATTAGTCAATGAACAAATGATACACAATATAACAAGTGGCAGGCCTTACACTTAAAATTCGGATGTCAAAATGAATGCGCATTATGTCCCGTCCATCAGCACAATTTAAATGTTAGTCTTTTCCGAAACTTTGCAGCATGAGAAATGACACATTTATACAGATTGTGAATGGGTTATATACAGATATCAAAGACTGGTGGGCCATGACTCCCAAAGCATGGGAAAGAATGCTATGGGAAGTCAATGGTGCTCAATCCAAAGCCCAAACCTCGAGGTGACTGAAGTGCCATCATCACAGGGGTCAAAGGTTGGCACTGCAGTGCTGAGGAGAACTCTAGTGTTGACATCAGTAACGGTGAACCCAAGGAGTCATTGATTAATAGTGTCTATCAGCAGTCATTGATTAATAGTGTCTATCAGCAGTCATTGATTAATAGTGTCTATCAGCAGTCATTGATTAATAGTGTCTATCAGCAGTCATTGATTAATAGTGTCTATCAGCAGTCATTCAACACCTGTTTGAAAAAGCAGGACCCAATTGTTTCCAATACACACGCTTTACTGGAGTTCCCCACGGGTCCGTTTGGACCATAAGCCACCTAACATTTAAATACAACTCTATTATCACTGCGTGTCATTCAACAGAGGGGACAAAAACATTTACAAAGAAACATGACAGACATTCAACGAACACAGGAGCAGATTCTAGAAATGTGATTTCATCTTTAGGGTGTCTGCATTGGTCTCCACCACCATGCTTTCAATGCGCTTGTTGTACTGCTCCAGCGTCGTGAGGAGACGCTCGTAGATCTCCTGCGGAAGAGCAGACGTTACCACACACTGAACACGGCCTTCACTTTAAACTAGCTCTCGCACACGCACACACAGACACACACACGCACACACACACACACACACACACACACCTGGGCTTTTTGAGTGTGCTGGTTGCACTTCTCTCTCAGCTCCTGCATCTTTTCCTTGAACTGCTTGGTTTCACGGTTGCTTTCTTCTATTTTTTTCACATATTCCTCTCGTTTCTGGTGGATTTTGTCATATTGCCTGAATAAAACACATGAGAGAATTAGTGGTTCTCATCAGGACAGAAACAGTTGAAGCTCAATGTACCATAAAATGGGATATATTAGGCAGCAAGTGAACATTTTGTCCTCAGAGTTGATGTGTTGGAAGCAGGAAAAATGGGCAAGCGTAAGGATTTGAGCGAGTTTGACAAGGGCCAGATTGTGATGGCTAGACGACTGGGTCAGAGCATCTCCAAAACTGCAGCTCTTGTGGGGTGTTCCCGGTCTGCAGTGGTCAGGATCTATCAAAAGTGCTCCAAGGAAGGAACAGTGGAGAACCGGCCACAGGGTCATGGGCGGCCCAGGCTCATTGATGCACGTGTGGAGCGAAGGCTGGCCCGTGTGGTCCGATCAAACCAACCGCCTCCATTGACTTTCTATTGCGTGAAGTGGCCTTATTTCGGATTTATTGAAAAAAACGAACAATGTATAAAAGCTGATATGGGACAAGGTGTACAGAAAACAAGCTAAAAAACATAACTAAGCTGTTATGTAAAATCACCCATTCTTCCTGCTGAAGCTTCACATTTTATTGCCTGTATCCACTTTCATCTCCTTAAACACTCGTTTTTTTGGGGTCGACAGCTTAAGCTAAAAAACACATAACTAAGATTTTATAAGCTGTCGACCCCAAAAAAACGAGTGTTTAAGGAGATGAAAGTGGATACAGGCCACCAAATAAGGCCACTTCACGCAATAGAAAGTCAATGGAGAGCGCTGGATTGTCCCCGGTGTGGGCGTGGCCTAATGGTGCCTGTCTCTATTAGCACAGAGTCTGAACTACCTTCACATTGAAAGAGACTTATAATGTAATAATAGCAGACAGATGTTTGATTCAAATGAAACGTATGGCAGCAGTCTCCAGTTCTTCACACACACACACGAACGGATAAAAACATATTCTATTTATTATTAAAACAAATTCTTCTCATATTTGGCACAGGACGTGCATTATCACATCTACTGTTATAGAGGGTTTTCCACTCACCCATAAATATTTTTGACCTGCTGATCTTTGACCTCTTTCTTCTTCTGCCGACGGATCTGCTGTTTGGACTGCTTGTCGAGCTTCATGCCAAGCGCTCTCTTCATCTGAGCCTCCTCATTGCTCATGCTCTTCAGCTCTTTCTGCAAGGCTTCATTCATGGCTGCCAGTCGCTGGACCTGATCATTTAAACAGACGAACCAAGAAAACCCTCTGCCACATTAGAACTCATTAAGAAGTCAAATTTAGTTCTGAGAAGCGGTTTTGTGTGCTGCACTTTGGTTGTGAGAACAAAATCTGCGGGAATTAGTCAAGCGGTGTGCAATACACGCAATCCCACACCACAACTCAAGCCCTGTAACAGGAACAACATTCATCCGGAGCAAAGCGAGTGAGAGGAGGCGGGTCTGTGTGTCTCTCGCTCACCCTGATTTACTTCAGATTCAAGGTCTTTCCAGGTCCAACAGCCTTAATGCAACACACACTCAAGTGAGAGCAAGGTTACGTCAATTACACCACAAAGACCTCGCTGAAACACGTAACGTTACGCTTGAATGTGTTTAATAATTCAAGCACTTTTCAAGGACCTGTGTCTGTGTGTGTTTATTCTCAAAAAACTTTCCAGGACCAGACAGGAAGTAAAGCCATGGTCAGAATAGCCCAAGTGACTCCGTCTCTATGTGTTGAAGATATGAGAATACTTTAGTGCACACACACACATGTTGTGTTTCCATGTTTTATGGGGACATTCCATAGGCGTAATGTTTTTATACCGTATAAACTATATTATATCCCCTACACTGCCCCTAAACCTACCACCCACACACTACTTTTTCAAAAACATCACTTAGTGTGATTTATAAGATGTTTTCCTCATGGGGACCAAAAATGTCCCCACAAGGACAAGGATTTTGCCATCTTTGTGGGGACATTTTGTCCCCATACCGAAGGATTACCAGTCCACCCAACCACACCCACACCCACACCCACACCCACACCCACACCCACACCCACACCCACACCCACACCCACACACACACACACACACACACACACACACACACACACACACACACACACACACACACCCACACACACCCACACACACACACACACACACACACACACACACACACACACGTGTTAATTTAGATTACACACGAAAAATATTCACGCCCACTTTTTCTGTGACTAAAACGAGGCGTTGACAAGCTAAACTAATATCTGATGATAAAAACTATGGAAACGTATGCCGTTTCTTTGTTAACAAGACGACGGGACTATAATGTTATTTGAGGAATGTCGGACATTAAAAACACATGATCTCTTCAAATGCTGTCTTTCAAAAATGTGCGTCCGTCAAAGAAGGTGTCTGCATTATCTGATCTCTCTGAATCTGATCTCTCTGAATCTGATCGCTCTGAATCTGACAGCCGCAGCCGGCGTCACAAGTATGCGGGTGGTCTAGGCAACCAAATCTCGAGCTAGCGAGCTCTATATGCAACGCAGCGTTCTCGTATAGACTAATTTAAAATGGCCACGCAAAGAACGATCTTCGATAGGAATAAATGTCAAAAAAGGAAAAACTTAAAAGACAGAGCAGAGATCGAGTTAGTCAGTAAAACAGGTAATTTTACTAAAGCTGTTGATGGAGTGGAAGTTGTGGAACAGCAAGTTGATGGGCACATGAAGCAGGTAAAAACACAGCGCCATCGTCTCCACCGATTTTAGGTTAGTTTGATTATAAACCTGATGGATGTATATTGCTTTTTATGTTTGAACAAACTCTAGCCTATATAAAGCTTAAGGCGCCGGTTGAAATATTTCAATCGTGTTGCACCATCATCATGTAAGCTTATCATTTTACGCTTTTTAATCATTGTTTTTAAAACATTCAGACACATTAAGCAGCGAGGGAGAATTAATTCAGGTTAATGCGCGTGTTAAATTAAGCCTGATACGCGCGGCGCACCTCATACAGCGCATGAGTTCATTTCGTGCCTTGTGCTTGAACGCGTTCAAATACGCTTAGTGACAAAATCTTTGTCTTTGCGAGTGTCCTCGTACACTTAGTCATTTGTGTCTTTAAATAAACGCGTTAACAGTTTACAATAAAACATGTGTAGTAGTGGGATCCTGGTAGACTATTAATGAGGTCTTAAAGGTATAGTTCACCCCAAAATGAAAAGTCTATTATCATTTACTCACCCTTAAGTGATAAAGGGATATGTAGCATTGCATAAGTGCTACTAACTAAGAGTGCAATGTCAATACAACCTGATTTAAATTTCAAGCTTAATTGAATTGGTCTAAAATAGAGAAAAATTATAATGACCATTTTTGTCTAAAGACTAGATATAAAAAAGCTACCAAAAATAATGTTGGTAACGGCAGTTTGACTAAAAATAATGACTAAAACTGACAAAAATGCAGTTACTTTTCATCGACTAAAACTAGACAAAATCTATGAAAGACAAAATGACTAAAATGTGACTAAGACTAATAAGCATTTTTGTCTGAAGACGAACTAAGACTAAATCGGAAATGGCTGTCAAAATTAACACTGACACACAGCCACTTTATTCATCAATCTCTTCTCTGTGTCTGACTCTAACGCAGTAAACACAGTGCAGAGCTTCAGAGTTCTACACCAGAACGCTGGCTCACCATTGGCCGATGCTGATCACGTGATGCATGCGTGTGATGATGACGCAGGAGCTCAACAGCGTCAGAGTCAGACACAGAGAAGAGATTGATGAATAAAGTGGTTGTGTGTGTGTGTGCACTAAAGTATTCTCATCTCTTCATCACATGAAGGCGGAGCCACTGGAGTCACATGGGCTATTCTAACCATGGCTTTACTTCCTGTCTGGCCCTTGAAAGTGTTCATCACAGTGCTGTCTATGGAGGGGTCGGAGAGCTCTGGGAGGTCATCAGGAATATCTTCATGTGTGTCTGAAGATGAGCGAAGGTCTGACGGGTTTGACATGAGGAATTAATGACAGGATTCACAGTTTTGGGTGAACTATGCCTTTCCGAAACCAATCTAAAGTCAACCCCCCTGTGACCGCATGTCTGAGCCTCACCTCCTCTTTCTGCTGGTTGGTCTTGCTCATGCTACTCTGCAAGTCCTGGAGCTGTTTGAGCAGGACCTGGATCTCGGCCTCCACCTGACTCGCACACTGGACCAGCATCTGCAGCTCCACCAGCCTTTCATCGGCCAGCTCCTGTGACACAGCAATCGACCAATCATCAGTGAGAGCACAAAGATCCGTGCCACTAAAACAACACCTGCATCTCGTCATAAGCAAATGTCCACATTACCGAAGGAGAGCAATATGCAAATGAGACAAACCTTTGACATCTTAATGCTCTTCACATTCTCTTTCATCCGTTCCATCTCGTTTTTCAGCTCTTCAGGAGACTCCACAATCTGAGACTTGAGCTTGGATATCTCATCCTTCAGTGTCGCCACATCCACTTTCCTTTGAGTCTGTAGGGAAGCGCAAAAACAACAACTTTGCACCAGTGTTTCTTAGTATCATTCAGATATGAGTTATGTTTATATTATATATCAGGGTTTGACAGTGCAACCATTTGTGTGTGAATAAACAACCCCTGCGGATCCGTTTCTTACATGTAAGATCATAAAGTCTTCAATACTTTAAATGCAATATCAAGTGTTTTAATGATCATTTTAAGGCTGTTATGGCCTAATGTGATTATTAATCTTCATAAGGCTCTGATTTCATTAAAAGTCTGATTGATTAAATGATCCGATACATACCAGTTTCTGCGATATCTCAGCGATCTCCGTCTTGCACTGCGCAACCATTTCACTCATTGCCGTCTAAAGAGAGAACACAAAGTCAAAGAGAAAGGAATATGGCAAGAGAAAAAGGCATGGAAAAGCACTAGGTCATGTGACGCGAGAGCCAGGGATGGGCTTCTGCCCACTGTAGTGGACATTATACTTCAGTGAATTTCTCTGACATCATACATGTCATGTCCTTTGCAGAGATACCAAATGTTTGGAGGTTTCAATGAACGTGACGTTAATGTTTAGCACTCTTATGGAAATATGATAATATTTAGGGAACGAAGCCATCTAATGAAAGGATTCTTCTTCCGCTCTTGAGTCTATGGCAGCCCATAGAACCGCTTGCGGGAAAGATATGAAATTTGGCACACAGTTAGAAGATAGTCCCAACTGTCACTATTGCAAATTTTGAGTCTCTAACTCAATCCCTCTAGCGCCACCTCCTGTCCAAAGCTGCACTCATGTTTATGCTAATAACCTTTGAACCATTAGAGCTAGAAACAAAATTCGACTCAATCAAGCCGATTCGATTGCACCCTATGACGTAATTTTACATCATGAAAATTTTCAGAGAAACCTACTTTTGCGAACAGTTGGTCCGATTTGCATGAAAACAGAACCGGATCATCTTCAGGCGGTGTCAACAAAAAGTTATGGAATTCAAGTTGATTTGTCAAATCATTTTCAATAAACAAAAACAAATTTTACGTAGCAGTTGCGAAAATACACAAGGCTATCTTCGCAACTCTTTATCGTATTCAAACCAAACTTGGTACATGTCATCACAAGATCGCATGATCTGAAGTAACATGCAAAGTTTCGGCGCAGCGCCACCTATTGGTCCGGAGATACGAAAAAAAGCAATTTTTTTTTACTATTTTCCCTTAGATTGGGGACGCCATGCCGAGACGACTGATATCCAATTTTACCATATCGGCCATTTTGAATTATGTGCTAAAATGCTGTATTATGAACACATGGACGGATTGTTACGAAACTCGGTATGGGTCACAGCACGATGCCCTGAAGCAGCCTGAGAAATGTTGAAACAGCGTCACCTAGTGGAGACCCACTATAAATGCTTATAACTTTGGGTGTGGTTGACTTATTTTCATGGTAGTAACTTTTGTCTCCTGAATCTTTGCCGACTCCAATGATACCAGAATTGCAAGGTTTCGCTTTATGGTTTGTGCAGCGTGGAAATTTAGCGCCTAAAAAATGTTAGCTGATATCTTTAAAAGCTGAAACTGTTAGTCCGATCGAGACAAAACCAGCGTCAGAAGTTCGGAAACATAGGTCGATAGTAACATGCTATTGCCCAAGTGTCAAAATATTAATAGTAAGGTGAAGTAAAATCCAATCAAAGTCAGGTGTCAGTCATTTTTTACGTGTTTTTTTTCATATAAATGTCTATAACTCCAAAACAAAATGAGATATTTTCACCAAATTTGACACATACATGTATGATCTCAATCCAAGGACACATAAGAAAAATGGTAGGAGTGTGCCTCTTGGTTGCGCTATAATAGAACAAAACATGAAATTCCCATTGACTACAATACATTATTCAGCCTTTTTGCCTAAATCATCTTAAAATGTGTTGCTGCAGTTGATCTGACACAAGTCTTGTGTTTTTATTTGTGCTTGGCCCCAGTATTGCTGCTTGCAGCTATATTTTGTAATTATAATTTGGATTAATTTTCAAATAGTTTGTTAAAAATCAAAATCTCAGAAAAATGTTATGTGGTTTCAAACCATAATATGACTTTGTTACAGAAGAGGGCATTGATTCCTATGAAATATTAGATATTATTTAAAAGATGCTGCCAATTATTACTCCCATTATTTCACTTAAATTTCCATTAAATGTTGCACCAAGAACACATTAATATTGCAAATTAGATGCAGTGTATGGAGACATTGTATTGTAAGTATGGCCATATTACCCACATATTGCATAAAGTAAAAGGGTACATCGATTAATTCCGTTATATCTTTCATAACATATTTGAGAATCAGGGATGCGCAAAAAAAATCTTGAAACCTAAAAATGTATTGGTGACTTAAATAAATAACATTGTTTTCACCTATACATGTAACATGTCATTTTATTCATGAAATCCTGGAGATCCAGATCATAACATGTCAATAAAATATAATGTTTTCCCCCCATTTGTTTCTCATGCTCTAAACAATATAATGACATGGTCTGGCTCTCCTCTGGGTCCCAGGAGGTTAATGCATCGGTTCTGTGGTGAAGTCGGTCAGAACTGTAAGATTCAGACATCACTAATGCAACACAAAACCGCATGCCAAGAACATTCAGGGCGCAGAAACCGCAGCAGGTTTTATTGGTGTACTGGACTCACCACATCCTGGTACTCGTGCTGTGTGCTGGAGGTCAGCTCGGCCAGCGCGGCCGCTAGCTCTTTGGCCTCCGCTTGCTGCTCAGGTGGAATGGTACTGCGGAGGAGGACACCGCACGATCATGAGGAAGCACCTTTTCTAATAATACACATTTAAAAAGATCTGCACTTACGTCAGTTTCTCAATCTTCTTCTCAGCCGCCTTTATTTCTCTTGTGTAAGCCTGGAGTCGGTCCATATCCGCCCGCTGTTTGAAAACACATGACATTATGTGCTTAAACGGGTCACATGATGCTTATAATGCTGACCGTTAGTGTGAGACCCCAAACGTTAGCTTATGTGCAGCGCATTTTCAAGGCTAAATAAATGTTTAAATGATGTTATTATTAAGTTACAGCTGCTTTAGAAGCTTCCCAGCTGAAGCTCGAGGGGCGTTACATTTCTGACACGCCTGAGGCGTTCGGCCAATCACAACGCCCTGGGTCAGCTGGCCAATCACAGCACGCTGAGCTTTCAGAAGGCGGGGCTTTGTAGAACGAGTGTTTCAGAAAGACTGGGAATAGAGGAGCTGCAATAATGCAGAGCATGTGAAGAATAATGTGTGTTTTGAACATTAAACCAGGGGTTTTCAATCCTTTAGATGCCACGGACACCCACATATGATCATTCCTGTGGGAGGGACCTACATCCTAAAATGTATAAACTATTCCATCACACACAATAAACAAAGTAATGAACTTTTAAAATAGCATCATATGGAAAAGAACGGATTTAGATCCATATGAAGTGTCCTCTAAACTGGTTTTAGGCTAATTGAACTGCACACAAGAATGAATGTAGTCTACAGTAGTTGTCACTTCAGTA
>CM040931.1:34260319-34265319 GCA_023029165.1 Gobiocypris rarus | reverse complement strand
AATGCATTTACAACATGAGTTTACAGGTTTTACAAACGTAACTTTTGCTCATTACGAAGCCCTGTGCTCAAATTAAGCACTATATATCCACACAGAGAGCAGCTGATCTCCACTGGAGGGGTATAGAGGTGTTGCTGATCAATAAACACAGGCTCGACGAGCACACACTTCAGAAGTTAATAACATCACTCAGTGTGTGTGTACTGAACCTTTCACAGACTGTGATGACGCATCTTAACGGTCATCAATATCGGAAAACCTGCAACGTTTTTGTATTTCCATTTTTTTTTTTGTATGCATATTTATAACACTACTAGTTTGTATTACATTACTTTTGCATTAAATTACAAAAAAACATCTTACCTGCTGTGAGTGTGTTTCTAATGGGAGTGATGGTAAAAATAACATCTTTCTCTCTTTTCACTCCCGTTATCAATCTCACACAATTTTTTTCCTCTTTTTGAAAGTTGTGAAATCACTATTGTTGCGTTTTTCTTTTGCTATTTGAGCAAATCGGGACAGAAAAAAATATATTTAATGTATTCACCGAACCCAGGGCCATCCTTAAAAATATTCTTGTTTGCCGTAACCCGACCTTGTCAATTTAGGACCGACTCAATCTTTTTTTTCTGTTGCTTTTAGTCCGACTGACTTGCCGGTTGTAAATTTGCGTAAAAGACCGAAAATTTCTTTTTTTTTACTCTTCAAACAACTAATACGAAAGCAATAGAGCGCCACCATCGTGATGCCCGGCCCCCCGTTGCGAGTGCGACACTAATCCTCTTCTATAGTTAAACAAACTTTGCAGGGATTGCTCTGTAAATTAAATTGAGAGTATAACTAAAGCATTTATGCTATTTTAAATACTGTAGTCAATGCCAGATATATAGCCTACATTTTTAAATAATCCATTTCATGCGTGTTTATTTTAGCACTTCTGTCAGTGAAACAACACGCTACAGCCTGTAAAACATTTAAACGATTATCAGTTAATAATGGTAACATAAAGATTAAGACAATTAAATATTAGTTAATAAAAGATTTGTTTTATTTCCCCGCAAAGATGCGTCAGCTTTGAGATGAATGTGTAAAGCAACACGTGTTGTAGAACGTCTGAAGAGCGAGTTTATCTTCCACAGGGTCAAGACATTTAGGCTGTGTTTGATTATGCACCGCCAGAGAAAACTAAATTAAAATCGGCGGTGTGTGTGTGTGTGTGTGTGTGTGTGAATTGCGCTATTCAAATAAACTTGACGCTCCAAGTCTAATAAAACTGTGTTAAATAAGATTTGAAGTAAAAAGGTATTCGTCCTACAGTGTTTTGTTCTACTTCACCACAGTAAAGCATGTGAATGGGTATAGGCTATAATAGACTTAATTATAAGCAAACGAAAGGAAGAAACGTTTACAATTCCCTGCGAAAATGAGTGTGAGTGAAGATTAATGAAAAGAAACGTGATGTCCAGTGGGATAAAATGGACTAACTGTTAGCCTTTTGGTTATGCCCTATTGTTAAAGTTCACGGAAATCGGAAAATCGGGTACAAACATATTTAAAAAGCTGGCAAATCTTGGTAACACTTTACAATAAGGTTGTATTAGTTAACATTAGTTAACGCATTAGTTAACATGAACTAACCATGAACAACACCTCTGTTCAGCATTAGTTAATCTTTGTTAACGTTAGTTAATAAAAATACAGCTGTTCATATTAGTTCACAGTGCATTAACTAATGTCAACAAGATTTTATTCATGCATTAGTAAATGTTGAAATTAACATTAACAAAGATAAATAAATGCTTTATAAGTGCAGTTCATGTTAACTAATGCATTAACTAATACAACCTTATTGTAAAGTGTTACCCAAATCTTTAATTGGGCTCAGCCTCCCGCTCCCATTCGGCATGAATCCATATGTTTTCCTCTCATTCGGCATGATCCATATGTTTTCCTCTCATTCGGCATGAATCCATATGTTTTCCTCTCATTCGGGATGATCCATATGTTTTCCTCCCATTCGGCATGAATCCATATGTTTTCCTCCCATTCGGATGATCCATATGTTTTCCTCTCATTCGGCATGAATCCATATGTTTTCCTCTCATTCGGCATGAATCCATATGTTTTCCTCTCATTCGGCATGAATCCATATGTTTTCCTCTCATTCGGCATGAATCCATATGTTTTCCTCTCATTCGGCATGAATCCATATGTTTTCCTCTCATTCGCATGATCCATATGTTTTCCTCTCATTCGGCATGAATCCATATGTTTTCCTCTCATTCGGCATGAATCCATATGTTTTCCTCTCATTCGGCATGAATCCATATGTTTTCCTCTCATTCGCATGAATCCATATGTTTTCCTCTCATTCGGCATGAATCCATATGTTTTCCTCTCATTCGGCATGAATCCATATGTTTTCCTCTCATTCGGCATGAATCCATATGTTTTCCTCTCATTCGGCATGAATCCATATGTTTTCCTCTCATTCGGCATGAATCCATATGTTTTCCTCTCATTCGGCATGAATCCATATGTTTTCCTCTCATTCGGCATGAATCCATATGTTTTCCTCTCATTCGCATGAATCCATATGTTTTCCTCTCATTCGGCATGAATCCATATGTTTTCCTCTCATTCGGCATGAATCCATATGTTTTCCTCTCATTCGGCATAATCCATATGTTTTCCTCTCATTCGGCATGAATCCATATGTTTTCCTCTCATTCGGCATGAATCCATATGTTTTCCTCTCATTCGGCATGAATCCATATGTTTTCCTCTCATTCGGCATAATCCATATGTTTTCCTCTCATTCGGCATGAATCCATATGTTTTCCTCTCATTCGGCATGAATCCATATGTTTTCCTCTCATTCGGCATGAATCCATATGTTTTCCTCTCATTCGGCATGAATCCATATGTTTTCCTCTCATTCGGCATGAATCCATATGTTTTCCTCTCATTCGGCATGAATCCATATGTTTTCCTCTCATTCGGCATGAATCCATATGTTTTCCTCTCATTCGCATAATCCATATGTTTTCCTCTCATTCGGCATGAATCCATATGTTTTCCTCTCATTCGGCATGAATCCATATGTTTTCCTCTCATTCGGCATGAATCCATATGTTTTCCTCTCATTCGGCATGAATCCATATGTTTTCCTCTCATTCGGCATGAATCCATATGTTTTCCTCTCATTCGCATGAATCCATATGTTTTCCTCTCATTCGGCATGAATCCATATGTTTTCCTCTCATTCGGCATGAATCCATATGTTTTCCTCTCATTCGGCATGAATCCATATGTTTTCCTCTCATTCGGCATGAATCCATATGTTTTCCTCTCATTCGGCATGATCCATATGTTTTCCTCTCATTCGGCATGAATCCATATGTTTTCCTCTCATTCGGCATGAATCCATATGTTTTCCTCTCATTCGGCATGAATCCATATGTTTTCCTCTCATTCGGCATGAATCCATATGTTTTCCTCTCATTCGGCATGAATCCATATGTTTTCCTCTCATTCGGCATGAATCCATATGTTTTCCTCTCATTCGGCATGAATCCATATGTTTTCCTCTCATTCGGCATGATCCATATGTTTTCCTCTCATTCGGCATGAATCCATATGTTTTCCTCTCATTCGGCATGAATCCATATGTTTTCCTCTCATTCGGCATGAATCCATATGTTTTCATGGCTGCGATGTATAACTGTGAATGTATTTCCTTTGAAAACAAAGCTTTGTGCTTCACTCCTGTGGTAATATATTCACGTACAACAGCATTCACATACAAAACACGGGGATAATAAAGAAATTATAGTTTTAAATAGAAAATAGTATTTATGTAAGGAGGTATATTAAAATAAAAAGTGCACAACTCTTTACTTTGTTTGAGTCCTTATTTGGGTTAGCAAAATGACGAAATAGAAAATAGTATTCATGTAAAGAGATAGTAAAATACAGATATAGTAAATTATGTTTTTATTTAAAAATTAAAATAAAAAATAAATATCATCGTCCATCACGATGTTTTACTGTAAACATCGTCAACTGCCAATTTAGGGGACATCGCCCAACCCTAGTAGATTGTGTAGGCCTCTATATATAAATTGCCTAGGCCTGCATACAAACGAAGGCTACGTTCTTTCTTTTAAATAAAACCCCACAATGTCCAAACGTTTTTTTGTTCTTTTATTTTCTTGATAAATCATTCAAAAAAAGTGTGCCAGGTAAGTTAGTATGTTTATGTGTATCCCAGCCACCGCAATAGCCATTATTCGTAATGGAAGGAGACAAGGCGTGTTATTCAAACATTCATTAAAATGAAAAGAGTGAAATGTTTGAATTTACATGCTGGTAACTCAAGTTTTTTTTTTTTTTTTCGTTATTTTGGCTTGAAATTTCGATTGTTGAAAATATAAACTGAATTTAGAAATGCTTTTTAAATGAAAAACTTTGCGTTTAATAAACAAAATACATTTTTGAAATGAAGACGGCGTTTGGAGTGCAGCATCCGTTCCCTTAATCCCTTGTTATTGTGAGTCTCGGCCTACACAAATAAAAGCAGACCGTTTGTGGTTTATAATTATGTCTTGCACTTATATCTGTATGGCTGAAGATGACGGAGTACTGGGAGAGGTTTCCGCTGTCCTAAAGGAAAACAGCCTATCCATGAGGACGCGTCGCCCGGTGCTTTCATCAGACAGAGGGTTATAGAATAGGCCATTGTTTCGTAGTTAGGCTATGTTTAACTATTAGCCTTTAATATTATTTTTTTAATTGTATATGTTGATTATGAAACGTGAACACCATATACTAATTATATTTGTTTTGTTTAGTTGCCAGACTGATATAGGCTACTTTTATACTAATATATCTAGTATAGCAACATGGAAGTGTGACAAAGGCACATAGTAGGCTATAAGATTCACCCTTCGCTAAGCCACGCCCTAAAACCGCCACAGGCCAATCATGGCTTAGCAACC
>CM040931.1:34252819-34255319 GCA_023029165.1 Gobiocypris rarus | reverse complement strand
ACACAAACACACTCCAGTCAGTCAGACACTCACACACACACACACACACAGACACACACACTCACACTCACACACACACACACACAGACACAGACACAGACACAGACACAGACACAGACACAGACACAGACACACACACACACACACACACACACACACACACACAGACACACACACACACACACACACACACACACACACTCCTCCAGTCAGTCAGGCGCTGTTTAGCTTTAGCGTCGACAGAACCCGCTGAGGAGACCAATATAACGGTCACCGGCACATTACAAGCAATAAGACACAGAATTTTTATTACCCTCTTTTTCACACCGTTGGTCCGACATTATTCTAAAATCTATAACAAATAATCAAACTATTGTACTAACCAAGTTCACGTCAGGTCCCTCGCCGTCAACTGAAGCAAATTTAAACTTTACGCGCCTCTGTCGTCGCTTCCGTCTGCGTCACGTGTCATCGCGTGTGGCGCCCTCTATTGGACAGTGTGTGCGGCCATAGATGTTAGGAACCTCAATAGCGGCCGTTTCAATGGAGCGCCATCCGCCATATTGGAACGGTCGAGAGCAAGTTGAGTGTCTGCAAAGACGGTATGAATATCTATTATATCTGAAAGACTAAACTAACAAGGCTATGGAGGACGAAACCTGCAAAAACAATAAATAAATATACAAATACATAAATAAACCTACGAATCTCTACATATATTTAAAACATGTGCAAATAAATACATAAATTCACACATCCCTGCATAAATAAATATATAAATATTTAAATATGCGTGGAGATAAATAATTAAATGAATAAAACGTTAATTGATGAATTTACATTAAATCTCCATATGGGTTTTTCAAATACTCATCATGCTATATATATATATATATATATATATATATATATATATATATATATATATATATATATATATATATAGCATAAATATAAAATTATTTTTTCATGTATAAAGACCCAATTAATACTGTTAAAAATTAATATTATAAATGTGTCAAATATTTTTTTATATTACATCATTGCGCTTTTTTATCAAATTATTTAATAATAAGTATTTTTTTTTAAAAAACATTACATTTTAATACAAATTTAACTTATTTATTTTAATCAATTTATTTATTTTAATATATATATATATATATATATATATATATATATATATATATATATATTTTTTTTTTTTTTTTGTGTGTAAATTTATACACTGGATTTTTGTTTCCATTTATTTTGTATTTTATTAAGAAAAAAATATGTATTTGTTTGTTTAATTATTTATTATGTAATTAAAACTGCACACTAGTGCAGGGTTTTTTGGTCAAATCCTCGAACAACACCCTAAAATGTAAGACCCAATTAATACTAAATAAAAAATGAATATTATAAATTTGTCAAATGTTTAGTTTCAGTTATATTATATCATTGTGCTTTTTTTTTACTTTATCTAATAACATGTATTTATAATTTTTTAAAATGAAATATAACTTATTTATGTAAATAAATAGTATTTTTATTTATTTACTTTTACTTATTTATTAAGTTTTATTCATTTATTTGAATGTTTTATTACGATTTTTTAAATAATTTCATATGTAATTAAAACTGTATTTACTTGCTTACTTTTATTTATTTATTTTAATTGAACGTAATAATTGATTTATTAAAATGTATTTTTATTTTAGTTTTTTCTACACTGCTTTTCTTTAGTGAAATCTATTCATAAGATAAGAAACGCATCCACTTAATCTTAAATAAATTAAGCAATGCCTTTTACATTACAATTCAATTTTAAAGAGCGCTTCATATTAATACCAACCTTATTAGAGAAGGGAAAATTTGATATAATTAAAAAAAATAGTAAAATAATAAAATAAACTCTGCCGACTACGCTATTTTTGAAATGCAGACTGGTGATTGGTTGGCTGGATGGCGACGTCAGAACTCCTCAACAGCACTGGAGTATCGTTAGTTATAATAAGAGCGTTGTGTTAATAATCCCATCATGTGTAAGAAGAGCAGGCGTTAGTTATAATAAGAGCGTTGTGTTAATAATCCCATCATGTGTAAGAAGAGCAGGCGTTAGTTATAATAAGAGCGTTGTGTTAATAATCCCGTCATGTGTCAGAAGAGCAGCGCGGATGAGCAGCGCGTCGTGAGTGTGTGTGAAGCGGTCAGGCGCTGCGCGGAGACACCTCACCTCACCTCTCCGCGTCAGGCACGCAGCGCGAGCTCCAGCACCGCTCAGAGATGGCATCGCCGGACTCCGATGACAGCTACGATTTAGTCTTCAAAATAGTTCTGGTCGGAGATGTCGGTGTCGGGAAGACCTGTGTGGTCCAGCGCTTCAAGAGCGGCGTGTTCATGGAGAAACAGGGCAACACGATCGGCGTGGATTTCACCATGAAGACGCTGGACATACACGGCAAACGGGTGAAGGTTAGCACGCTAGTCAGGATGTTATTACAGCATAAAGTCTGAT
>CM040931.1:34242819-34247819 GCA_023029165.1 Gobiocypris rarus | reverse complement strand
CACACACTCACTCACCACCACCACCACACTCACTCACTCACTCACACTCACCACTCACCACACACACTCACTCACTCACCACACTCACTCACCACACACTCACTCACTCACCACACACACACACACCACTCACACTCACCACCACCACCACACACACCTCACTCACTCACCACTCACACACACTCACCACCCACCACCACTCACACTCACTCACTCACCACCACACACACTCACTCACCACACTCACCACCACTCACCACACACACACACTCACCACACCACTCACCACCACTCACACACACCTCACCACTCACCACTCACACACACACTCACCACCACCACCCACCACTCCACTCACTCACTCACCACCACCACACCACTCACTCACTCACACCACTCACCACACACACTCACCACCACACTCCTCACTCACCACCACTCACTCACTCACCACCACTCACCACCACCACCCACCACCACCACACTCACTCACCACCACTCACCACCTCACCCACCACCACTCACCACACTCACTCACCACCACCACCACCACTCACCACTCACTCACACCACACACACACACTCACACTCACCACTCACACTCACCACACACCACTCACTCACCACTCACTCACACCACCACTCACTCACCACCACTCACCACACTCACCCACTCACTCACTCACCACCACCACTCACTCACACCACCACCACTCACACCACCACCACCACCACTCACACTCACTCACCACTCACTCACCACTCACTCACCACTCACTCACCACTCACTCACCACCACCACCACCACCCACTCACCACACTCACCACCACCCACCACACTCACCACTCACTCCACCTCACCACTCACCACTCACACTCACCACTCACCACACACACACTCACTCACACTCACTCACCACCACCACCACACACACACACTCACCACACTCACCACCACTCACACCACACTCACTCACTCACTCACCACCACCCACCACCACCCACTCACCACCACACTCACCACCACCACCACCACTCACCACCACCACACACACTCACTCACACTCACCACCACTCACCACCACACTCACTCACACTCACCACCACCACTCACCACTCACCACCACCACCACCACCACTCACACTCACTCACTCACCACCACCACCACCACCACTCACACTTACACACTCACCACTCACTCACCACACTCACCACTCACTCACCACTCACCACTCACTCACTCACCACCACTCACCACTCACACTCACTCACACTCACTCACTCACCACACTCACTCACTCACCACCCACCACTCACCACTCACACACCTCACTCACTCACCACCACACTCCACCACCACACACACACACTCACCACACTCACTCACTCCACCACTCACTCACACTCACTCACCACTCACTCACTCACACACTCACCACTCACACACACACACTCACTCACACTCACCACTCACTCACTCACCACACTCACCACCACTCCACACACACACACTCACCACTCACCACCACACTCACTCACCACTCACTCACACACTCACTCACCCACCACACACACACACTCACTCACACTCACCACTCACCACCACCACCACCACTCACCACCACCACCACACACACACTCACTCACACTCACTCACCACTCACTCACACACACACACACACACACTCACTCACTCACTCACTCACTCACACTCACTCACACTCACACGTGTGTTTTGAACATTAATTCTATTATTCACAATTAAAGACCTTTTACAGTCGCATCACATGGCCTCTTTAAATAAACAGCGTTGGGAAAGTCTGTTGAATGCTTTGTTTTGCACGATCCAGGCAATAAATCGGACTTGACGGAGCAGCGCGAGGTCCCGTCTGCGGATGCGCAGAGCATGGCTCATCAGCTGGACTTCATCAGTGCCATCGAGACCTCGGCCAAGGACTCGAGTAACGTGGAGGAGGCGTTTCACAAGATGGCCGGAGAGCTGATCCTCCGACACGGCGGGCCCATGTTCACGGAGAACGTGACGGACAGCTTCAAACTCAACAGCAAGGACGTGAGCGGAGCCGGCTGGGGGTGCGGCTGCTGATGGGACGACGGGCTCGGACCAGGGGATCTTTCCAAACCCACGACTGTGAGGACATCGGGTGGAGACTGTTCTGAGTGCCAAAACTCTCACATCTCAAAACTAGCCACCCGAAAATGTGTTATTTTAACTAGATAAAGGAACCGAGCTGAAGGTACGACTACTGTGAGAGCGTGTGTGTGTGTGTGTGTGTGTGTGTGTGTGTGTGTGTGTGTGTGTGTGTGTGTGTGTGTGTGTGTGTGTGTGTGTGTGTGTGTGTGTGTGTGTGTGTGTGTGTGTGTGTGTGTGTGTGTGTGTGTGTGTGTGTGTGTGTGTGTGTGTGTGTGTGTGTGTGGAGCGAGACTTTGGACCAATGGGATTTCAGGATGGGCCTCAGAAGTAGGACCTGAGCTGCTGATGGCAGATCATGTGACACGTTTACATCTCAGCCGATGGTTTTATGTTAGTTGCAAAATTCGGGGAATTTTCAGGGCTTGAAACTTTCCATGGGAAGGAATGGGAATGAGCCCTGTAACAGGGATCTTCAGTTGAGTCTCTGCCCTACACACATTCCTCAAGCACAGTAATATCGAGAAATATTATTACAATTTAAAATATTTTTCTATTTTAATATACTTTTAAATATAATTTATTCCTGTGATCAAAGTTTATCATCATGTGTCACATGACCCTTCACTAATCATTCATTTCATCAATGAATCCTGAAAAATCATCAAATAACCCATGCATAATTAAAATATATTTATTTAAAGTAAATAATAAGTAATTAGAAAATAATATGCAAAAACATGTCAGTTTATGACCAAATAAGAGTATATATTTATGTTTGTATATGATACAGTTTATTTAAATTCCCGTACATTCCTCTTAAGTTTCCAAATTGTAATATTTCCTAAACTCTTTGCACCCTCCGTGAACCCTGACCTCTGTGCCAATCCTTATGAATGTTAAGCCCAAAGTACACTTCGGTTTTTACACGTGCGCGAGGGTTGATGCCAGTTTAGTCTCTAGAAATGTTTATAACCGTTGAAATCACACACACGCACACACGCGCACACACGCACACACACACACACACACACACTCTCTCTCTGGAGAAGCGTTCAGTCTCTCCTCATGTCAATAGTGAATCCGCTCATGGTGCGAGCACACACACACACACACACACACACACACACACACACACACACACTCTCTCTGGAGAAGCGTTCAGTCTCTCCTCATGTCAATAGTGAATCCGCTCATGGTGCGAGCACACACACACACACACACACACACTCTCTGGAGAAGCGTTCAGTCTCTCCTCATGTCAATAGTGAATCCGCTCATGGTGGGAGCACACACACACACACACACACACACACTCTCTGGAGAAGCGTTCAGTCTCTCCTCATGTCAATAGTGAATCCGCTCATGGTGCGGCACAACTGGCTTTAAAGGAAAGGGAGATGAGCTCTGATTGGTTTATTGCTCGTTAAACACACCCATGACTCATTAAGAGACGAGGGACGGCCCTTCTGGACCATGAGCCGGAGCGCTGACCGCTTGTCCCGTTGGTAAACTAGATTTGCACACACCCTGAGCTCAGATCGGTGTGTGTTCGGCTGTACGTGTACAGAAGCGGAATATACTTTGGGCTGCAGTGTGTTCATGATTGCTGTAAGCGTGTGGCAGTGCTTCAGCTGCCGTGGTAGAACGATACACTCTTTGGTCTAAATGTATTTTTATAAACTGACCAATTTTAAAATCTGCCCCTTTTGAACTCGTCACATGGGCATTGCTATTTTATACATCTGCTATCATTAATACACACAGGCTTGTTAAATTATAATGAAGTGTGATAAACATACATTTTGATAATATTGCTAAATTTGTGAGTAGAGTAATTCAGGATGACATCAGCTGCTGTTCATCTCAAGTGCGCGTGAATAACCAGAGCCGCGTCTGCTTTCATATCTGTGTGATATTCTCAGGCTTCGGTTCTCACACACGTCTGTACGTCCAGATCTGTGTTGGATTCACACGCGTGTAGTGAATGAGGACGGGCTGATCGGGACGTCAGCTCTACTCCAGGAGAAGTCACGAAGAGTAGTGCCTTTCAGCAGATCTGATGCTGTCGTCTCGTCTTATATCTCTATGCAGTTTTTGTCAATCAAATGTTTTGAGAGACGTGATCAATTTGTATTTGGTGATAAATTGTTATATTATTTTATCAATAAAGCTGTCAGAGCATATCTTGTATGTAAGACTTTATGCACCACTGAATTATGTTACTCAAATTAGAACGTCTAAGTTTATACACTATACATGACCCCTGGAGCCCATCACCAGTCCTGATCTCACGGGTATATCTGGGGCGATAGCCAATAATACATCATAACGCTCAAAATTATCCATTTCTCTTTTATGCCAAAAATCATTAGGATATTAAGATCATGCTCCATGAAGATATTTAGTACATTCTCATATCATAAATGTAGTATTAGTAGTAATATATGCAATGCTAAGGACTTCATTTGGACAACTTTAAAGGAGATTTTTTGCACCCTCAGATTCCAGATATTGTCCTATCCTGACAAACCACACTTGCTTTGAAAAGTAACGCGTTACAATATTGTTACTCCCTTAAAAAGTAACTAATTGAGTTACTTAGTTACGTTTTCAGAAAACTAATGTTACAATATTGTGTTACCCCCTAAAAAGGAACTAATTGTGTTACTTTTTAAGAAAAGTAATGTGTTACAATATTGTTACTCCCGTAAAAAGTAACTAATTGTGTTACTTAGTTACGTTTTAAGAAAAGTAATGCGTTACAACATTGTGTTACTCCCTTAAAAAGTAACTAATTGTGTTACTTTGTTACTTTTTAAGAAAAGTAATGCGTTACAATATTGTTAC
>CM040931.1:34220319-34237819 GCA_023029165.1 Gobiocypris rarus | reverse complement strand
CTTACTTGAGTAAAAGTCTGTTTTGAGGACTTTCACTTGTAACGGAGTAATATTTGTGTACTTTGTCCCCCTCTGGCAGTCACACTTGTGTTGTTAGCGGTCATTGTAGATGAGCGGGAGCTGAATCTCCTCTAGTGGAAGCGTTCGGTACTGCACCCAAACACACTCTCACTGAAAGCTCATTTACTGAGAGATCCACCTCACACCTGGAACACAGCCGGATCTTCTTTAGGGAAGTCAGTCGCTGCGTCCCAGTTCCCATGCTATCCGTACTAAACGGTATTCGAAAATAGACATCGTACATCCCAAAATCGTAGTGTGTTGAAAAGAGTATTCCAAAGATACTGAAGTGCAGATCGACACACACTCTAACGGCTGATATTACCCACAACCCATTGCGCGAGTTGGACGAGGATTCGATTAGAACTACAAACGTGGATGAAAAATGTTTAAAAAACTACAAACATGGCGGATGTGCGAGTCTGATGGTTAAAGGCCCTCTGAAGTTCATCCAGTAATGAAACAAGTGAAGTCTTTATGAGTGAGTCATTGAATCATTCACTCAAGAGATTCACTCAAAAACACTGATTCATCCAGTAATGAAACAAGTGAAGTCTTTATGAGTGAGTCATTGAATCATTCACTCAAGAGATTCACTCAAAAACACTGATTCATCCAGTAATGAAACAAGTGAAGTCTTTATGAGTGAGTCATTGAATCATTCACTCAAGAGATTCACTCAAAAACACTGATTCATCCAGTAATGAAACAAGTGAAGTCTTTATGAGTGAGTCATTGAATCATTCAGGTGTTTAGAAACATCGCAGTGAGGCAGAGGTTCTTTCCCATTTGAAATCACACACACACACACACACAGAGAGCAATGAGCAGTGCCTCACCCGATAGCATACAGCGATCTGATTGGCTCCCTCCAGCCTCGCTCGGCCGCTTGCTCTCTGATGAGGTACTCTGCGAAGTGATAGGTCAGTTCACTGGGCTTCCCCATCAGAGCCTCGTACTTCAGATCCCGGCCCGTGATCTTCTTATAGAGGCTCTCCAGACACACCATGAACGTGCCGTGACCGAATCTGTCGAAGGGAAACGTCATTCGTTAATGAGCCAGTGCTGTTCATTTACTATAAACAAGAGCTTCTGTCTCCAGTGTGTGATGCTCCGGATCTTCTCCATCAGTGTCAGGGTTTCTCCTGAAAGTCTTGAGTTTCTTCAGGAACTACACGTCACAATATTCCTCATTATAATAATGCATGCGCAGAATAAAGGGGCGGGGCCTGCTTGAGTTAGTCGTGTGTTGAGACTGGCAGTTATGGTAAGGGGCGGGGCATTTCCCAAACACCAATCACAGCACACCGCTCCAGCCGACCAATCAGAGCACAGTGTGCTGTTCAGAAGGAGGGGCTTCAGGAGCAGAGCGTTACTGACAGACTGGGAAGCGGAGCGGTTGGTACCTCGGGGAGTGCGCCTCTGCCATCCACATCAGGTCCATGTTGCAGGCCAGCAGCGGCAGGTGAGCGCTGAGACGGCTCTCGTACACACTGCTCAGGTTCCCATTGGTCAGAAGAACATCAACGATCAGCTGTAGGTTTGTTTCCCATCGGATGGGCTCCCCGAACAGAACCACAGCTACAGAGACAGAAGAATCACACACAATATAAGATCCCAAAAGACTGCAGGCCTGTGAGTGAAGAATGCTCAGCATCCTCTTACCTTCGACCCGGGGCAGGTTGGCCACAGGGGAAGACTGAAACGACAAGCACATCATCAGCAGCTCGTTGGGTTTGGGATTAGATACTGACATGAGACTAAACACATATTGACATGCACAAACTACTGGACCTCAGAAACTGGTCCTGGTCATTGCCACTGGCTGTTCTCTTCTAATCTGACCCAACCCTGTTCTGTGCTCTAATAACACAATAACCAGCTACAGAGCAAAGGTTTATTAATCGAGTATAATTAAGGGTACAGAAATGTGGACTCCAGATAGACCGCTTTCAAAGGTTCAGATTTATTCATGTTTTTGTCTCTTCTCCTCACCAAAGCTGTGTTTATTTGATCAAAAATACAGTAAAAACTGTGAAATATTATTACAATTTAAATAACATTTTTCTATATGTATATACTCCGATCAGGCATAACATTATGACATGTTTTGGTCCGCTGACCCGTCGAGGCATGGACTCCTCTAGACCCCTGAAGGTGTGCTGTGGTATCTGCCACCAAGATGTTAGCAGCAGATCCTTTAAGTCCTGTTGTGCTCCTCAAACCATTCCTGAAGCATTTGTGCTTTGTGTCAGGAGCATTATCCTGCGGGAAGAGCCACAGCCACCAGGGAATACCGTTTCCATGAAAGGCTGTACATGGTCTCAGCAATGCTTAGGTAGGTGGGACGTGTCAAAGGAACATCCACATGGATGGCAGGACCCAAGGTTTCCCAGCAGAACATTGCCCAAAGCATCACCTCCGCCGGCTCGCCTTCTTCCCATAGTGCATCCTGGGGCCATGTGTTCCCCAGGTAAGCCACGCACACACACCCGGCCATCCACGTGATGTAAAAGAACACGTGATCATCAGACCAGGCCACCTTCTTCCATTGCTCCGTGGTCCAGTTCTGATGCTCACGTGCCACTGTTGGTGCTTTCGGCGGGTCAGGGGTCAGCATGGGCACCCTGACTGGTCAGCGGCTATGCCCCATACGCAACAAACTGCGATGCTCTGTGTATTCTGAGCCCTTTCTATCAGAACCAGCATTAACTTCTTGAGCAGTTTGAGCTCCAGTAGCTCGTCTGTTTGATCGGACCACACGGGCCAGCCTTCGCTCCACACGTGCATCAATGAGCCTGGGCCGCCCATGACCCTGTGGCCGGTTCTCCACTGTTCCTTCCTTGGAGCACTTTTGATAGATCCTGACCACTGCAGACCGGGAACACCCCACAAGAGCTGCAGTTTTGGAGATGCTCTGACCCAGTCGTCTAGCCATCACAATCTGGCCCTTGTCAAACTCGCTCAAATCCTTACGCTTGCCCATTTTTCCTGCTTCTAACAGATCAACTCTGAGGACAAAATGTTCACTTGCTGCCTAATTTATCCCACCCACTAACAGGAGCCGTGAGGAAGAGATCATCAGTGTTACTCACCGGTCATAATGTTATGCCTGATCGGTGTGTTTGTAAATAGTAATTCCAGATTTTTTGTATCGTAACAGCAATTGTTGTCAGATCAAATATTTGCAGCCTTGATAAAGACGTGTTTAGTGAGAGGAAGATAAGCGGCGGCTCACGGGTAGTTTGGGTCGTCTGTTGTGATCCACCATGTCCAGCAGAGGGAAGGACTCGCGCAGCATGTCGATACTGACCACGTTTGTGAAGCCCACGCTGACTCAGAGTTAAGAACTCATCTAACACTCATTATCATTGCGGTCACGATTAATCGCAAAGAACAACAAGAGATTGGAGGGATTATGGTAAGCCCGTTCCTCAGTAAGCCTGTAATAATATCACAATATGAAGGCCAGCAGAAGCCAAAGAGACAAAGTCACATTTCATTAAGATCTGCAATCATCACACGAGCATCGGCATAAACCCAAACCCACGCCGGCTGGAGGAAGGATACTTCCTGGCGATGTCCAGCACGGGCCCTTGTCCGGACACCAGCACATGCTTGTCATGATACTTCTTAAACATTCTCAACGGGCTGTGAGACATCATGACCTGGTCCTGAGATATCTGCAAATCAAGCACACGGATCAGCATCAGTGGTTATGATCCCTACAGCGGGAATCTCATCAAGCCTACAGGACTCACAGGAACGCCCAGGATGTGAGACAGCTGGTCGGCCTTCTTCTGACGCAAGCAGTTGCCAGCGTTAGTGACGAACACCACCGGAACCAGGAACTGTCCCTTAGTGTCCACCAGCTTCTGGAAGGCTCTCTTGGCCGCTGGGATGGGCGTCTTCCCTCGCACTAGGACTCCATCGATGTCAAACAGCAGCCCGAAGCCCGGCTCCACCTGTTCATCACACGGGACAAACACCAGACCTCACGATTTCAGTGTCCGCATCAGATTACATTTACAAAAGTCATTTCATATACATTAAAAAACATGTTAAATGCAAGTTAAGTGTCTGCTTTAATATTTCAGAACACATATATTCGACGGTCATGACATCATCATAAGACATGTGGCGCTGCAGAAATGTGAAATCACAGCTCTGGAGTGTTTGATCAGTGCACCTCTTCACGGTGTGCTAGCCCAAGTTACAAAACCGCATGGCATTCAGTCAAATACCAAAAAATAAGTAGATGTTGTGAATAATTGTGATTATGCAAATGCTAAATCCCTGTTACACCACAGTATCGTTCATTACACTGAATGACAGTGTATACATAACAAGTTTAGCATCTTATTTATATTACAGATAATTGAGGAATGTTTGGCACAACACATATGTATATAAGTAATGATTCATCTTTCATCAAGTCTTTATGAGTGAGTCATTGAATCATTCACTCAAGATTCGCTCAAAAACACTGATTCATTCAGTAATGAAACAAGTGAGTCTTTATGAGTGAGTCTCTGAATCATTCACTCAAGAGATTCGTTCAAAAACACTGATTCATCCAGTAATGAAACAAGTGAAGTCTTTATGAGTGAGTCACTGAATCATTCACTCAAGAGATTCATTCAAAAACACTGATTCATCCAGCAATGAAACAAGTGAAGTCTTTATGAGTGAGTCATTGAATCATTCACTCGAGAGATTCGTTCAAAAACACTGATTCATCCAGTAATGAAACAAGTGAAGTCTTTATGAGTGAGTCACTGAATCATTCACTCGAGAGATTCGTTCAAAAACACTGATTCATCCAGTAATGAAACAAGTGAAGTCTTTATGAGAGAGTCATTGAATCATTCACTCGAGAGATTCGTTCAAAAACACTGATTCATCCAGTAATGAAACAAGTGAAGTCTTTATGAGTGAGTCACTGAATCATTCACTCAAGAGATTCGTTCAAAAACACTGATTCATCCAGTAATGAAACAAGTGAAGTCTTTATGAGTGAGTCATTGAATCATTCATTCAAGAGACTCGTTCAAAAACAATGATTCATCCAGTAATGAAACAAGTGAGTCTTTATGAGTGAGTCATTGAATCATTCACTCAAGAGATTCGTTCAAAAACACTGATTCATCCAGTAATGAAACAAGTGAAGTCTTTATGAGTGAGTCATTGAATCATTCATTCAAGAGATTCATTCAAAAACACTGATTCATCCAGTAATGAAACAAGTGAGTCTTTATGAGTGAGTCACTGAATCATTCACTCAAGAGATTCATTCAAAAACACTGATTCATCCAGTAATGAAACAAGTGAAGTCTTCATGAGTGAGTCATTGAATCATTCATTCAAGAGATTTGCTCAAAAACACTGATTCATCCAGTAATGAAACAAGTGAAGTCTTTATGAGTGAGTCATTGAATCATTCATTCAAGAGATTTGTTCAAAAACACTGATTCATCCAGTAATGAAACAAGTGAAGTCTTCATGAGTGAGTCATTGAATCATTCACTCAAGAGATTCGTTCAAAAACACTGATTCATCCAGTAATGAAACAAGTGAAGTCTTCATGAGTGAGTCAATTATTGAAAGTAACGATGTTAAAGTGAGAAATGTAAACCGTGGTTTATTGTTACTGAATGTTTAAACATTCTGGCAATGCATCAATGAAATAAAGATATAGGTGGAATTGAGAAGACATTATTCCGCTTTGGTGGCATACACAAAGCCTTTCCTCCTCCTCCGACTGCTCTTCCCCAGAGAGATGCGATTACACACAGAAGAGCTGAGGCTGCGTCACGCTTGACCCCTGCTGGACATTTGGCCGTGTTTAGTCCTAACATGTTTTCTGTGTGTGTTCTCGAGGATTACAGCCGCTCAAATCAAACATCTGCACGGCCCGCTGGGGTTTCTGTCTGAAACACACGCATGTCACTCATTCCAGTTCAGGAAACGGCAGCCTCTTTATGAGCACAATCATGCGTTTCTCCCTGAGGATACGGAGGCAT
The DNA here is from genome assembly GCA_023029165.1 of Gobiocypris rarus. Lineage (NCBI taxonomy): Eukaryota > Metazoa > Chordata > Actinopteri > Cypriniformes > Gobionidae > Gobiocypris > Gobiocypris rarus. The sequence continues at coordinate 34,231,736 of CM040931.1, read as the reverse complement.
CCAGCTTCTGTATGAGGAAGAGCTGCGGTTTCACTGGGAACTGCTGAGCAATGACTGACACACGCTCAGGAACTCACACGAGCTGTGGCACTCATGATCACTCACATGTTCAGCAAACGAACTGAAAATTAGCAATGTTGCCACTGAAATAAGCACTAAAATTCAATAATCAATAAAAACTGTAGTAAAAAAATGGATTTAACCTTAGAAATATTAAAAAGCACATAACTAATTTGTGTACTAAAATTCTATAAGAAAACTCAAGTGTGAACATTTAGATCACAAAACAACTTTGCATAAATATAATGGCATAAATAAAAATAACAAACCATGAAGAATTATTATTACTAAAATGATGCTACCTTTAGCTACCACGACTCATTTGATGTGTACAGTTAATATCATCATTAATCACACCTCGATAACAGCACGGGTCACTATATGTGATTTAAGCACCTGATATTATGTTTTGCATATATATATATATATATATATATATATATATAATCTGTAATGCATCATTTACAACCAAAGCAGCAAAGAGGAATTTGTAGTTACAGTATAATAACAGATGGAAATATAATTTAGGTCATTTGAATAATTATTCAACTTATAACAGGCATTTATTAACTACAACTATAGAAACATGTATTTTTAACTGAAATAAAGCTGAAATATAATTTTTTTAAAAAGCAAACTAAATGAAAATGAGAAATGTTGCAACTGGAATAAGAAAAAAGGGATTTAGCCTAAATAACAACGAAATTACAAAACAAGTGAAACTAATATTATATAAACAATTAAGATATTTATAAAACTAAAATAACAATTCACGTGTGAACATTTCGATCATAAAACAACTGCATGCATAAATAACAAACCATTAATACAATAATGATGCGTTTAATAATAATTCAATGCACTTATTATAGTTGATCTGATCATTAATGACACCTCGATAACAGCACGGGTCACTATATGTGATTTAAGCACCTGATATTATGTTTTACATGATCAGAATATAATCTGTAATGCATCATTTAAAACAAAAGCAGCAAAGATGACTTGGCCAAACCTTGTAGTTACAGTTTGATATAATGTGTGTGTGTGTGTGTGTGTGTGTGTGTGTGTGTGTGTGTGTGTGTGTGTGTGTGTGTGTGTGTGTGTGTGTGTGTGATGGGAATCTGAAGCACTGCAGATGATCAATAACTCAAACCCGAATCACACAGCGCGAGGTGTCATGAACACACACACACACACACACACACTGCATCCAGCGGTTGAGCAAACATCACATGACGCAGGGATGTAAACAGTACCTTACTGCAGAGCCCGCAGCGCCCGAGAGCCGCGACGCGCCGCACGTGCCGCGAACACACGCCGCTCGACGAGCTCAGCAGCGCGGCGAAGGCCTTCATGTCGATCCGCTGTTCTGGCCGGTTCCTCCCGCGTCCAGTTTCTCCATCAAGCTTTTGTAGCGCTGCGACGTGACGACAGAGAGGAGGTGGTCCGAGTCTATCGAAAGAGCCGAGTCAGGATTCAGGAAATAAACATCCTTCCCTGCCGGCAAACGAGGGAACGCGACGCGACTGCGACACCCCCACCCGTGCGCACTGCGGCGACGCGACGCGACGATCTGCAGACACTCGCGTCACGTGTTTACATGAAACTCAACATGTTTATGAATCAAAACAAAGGCTAACGGTGACGTCATCCGCGCATACGGGCCAATGGAAAACGCTCTTTTTAATTTAAACTAGACTAACACTTCCAAACAAGTTTAGTGATTCTGAAACTCTTTATTTATCCATAAACAATCGGATAATTATTTCTGCACGCTCACATTTTCAGTTTGAGGTTTTGATAGAGAATAATAGAGTTTTCTGGATTGATCTGGTTGTTTTAAGGGGAAAATAAGTTGATTTTAAACGTCATGGCATCAACAGATCTCAGGACAGTTGGTCATGTTTCCCGGTGTGTGTGGCATCTTCTCCTCAACGGTCAGCACACGTCTGGAGACTGAGGAGATGCTGCTCCAGTTTAGGAATAGGAATGTTGTCCCGTTCTTGTCTAACACAGGCTCCTAGCTGTCTTAGGTCTTCTGTCGCATCTTCCTCTTTATGATGGCCAGATGTTGAAAGATCTGGACTGCGGGCTGGCCATTTCAGTCCCGGATGCTTCTTCTACACAGCCATGATGGTGTGGTCTGGCACTGCCATGTTGGAAAATGCAAGGTCTTCCCTGAAAGAGGCGACGTCTGGATGGGAGCAGATGTTGATCTAGAGCGTGGAGATTCCTTTCAGCAGTGATTGTGCTTTCCAGATGTGTAAGCTGCCCATTCCACACACACTCGCGCAACCCCATCCCATCAGAGATGCAGGCTTCTGAACCGAGCGCTGATAACCGCTTGGGTTGTCCTTCTCCTCTTTAGTCCGGATGAGATGGCATCCCAGTTTTCCAGAACTTCACATGTTGATTGGTCTGAGCACAGAACAGTTTTCCACTTCGCCCATTTTAAATGAGCCTGCGCTTCTGGATCATGTTCAGATATGGCTACGGTGGATTGTGTTCTGGAAGTATCCCTGAGCCCGTGTTGTGATTTCCATTACTGTAGCGTTCCTGTACGTGCTGCAGTGCTGTCTAAGGGCCCGGAGATCACGGGAATCCAGGATGGTTTTCCAGCCTTGACCCTTAGGCACAGAGATTGCTCCAGATTCTCTGGATCTTTGTATGATATTATGCACTGGAGATGATGATGATGATAACTTCTCTGTGAAACTCCTTTCTGATATTGCTCCCCTCGCCGCAGCATTGCCCATCCTCTGCCCATCTTGACTTCTGAGAGGCTCTTGTTATCCCCGATCATGTTGCCGATTGACCTGATGAGTGCCAAACTGGTCCTCCAGCTGTTCCTTAGATGGACATTTAACTTTTCCGGCTTCTTATTGCTACCTGTGCCAACCTTTTTGGAATTGTAGCTCTCATGAAATCCAAAAATGAGCCAATATTTGACATGACATTTCGAGATGTCTCACTTTCAACATTTGATGTGTTATCTATATTCTATTGTGACTAAAACAGTTTCTGAGTTCACTAGATTTGTAAATTATTGCATTATTCACAATTTGTACAGTGTCCCAAGATGTTTGTGTTTTTCATGAGACTTTGTGATGTTCCCTACAATTAAAGGTACACTATGTAGGATTTTTGCAGTCATATATCCAAACACCACCAGGCCAGTGTTATATATTTTGTTCAGTTGAGTTCTTACAAAATGCCAAATGTTTCCAACTATTTGTAAATTGTGAGAAAATCGTGATTTTTACCAATGAACCGGGAAGTGTGGGCATTAGCGTGTGAGGGCGTGGCCTGTCAGTGACATCATATCTGTGTCAGCGCTTTACTCTCACTGGAGTGTGAACAAGTGTCACAGCAGCCGTCGAGTAACGTCATATCATCATTTTAAACACACTTAAAGGTATCTAATATAATAAACAGAGCTGCGTTACCTCATACTCATGACCGGAAAAGCGGAGATTGCGCTGGCAACTGTGTCCCGTCATAATAAAAGTCCCGCTGCTGGCGAGCCGTGTGTTGCGTTTAATCTCTCCAGCAGTTCCTCAGCTCCACAGCACTCGCCCCTGCTCTGCTTCACACTACAGTAACATTAATAACCACATCCATGAACATGATCTCTGCCCGAGTCCTCTCCCGACTCTTCCCCACCGGCATCAAACTACGCCTTAGTTTTGAATGCGCCCTCTAGTGGACGGAAAAGTTCCATAGTGTACCTTTAACCTATATATTAAACACTTCAGTACAAATAAAGTAACAAAAATAGGTGTTTTAATGTTATAATAGTAATTTGATCTATAAAAATCAATTCAAAAGAAGAGGAAAAAAAAGGCTAAAGAGCCAATATGTGTTCCTCTTCCGCCATCTACTGGCTATAGTGGTCATTTATCATTTTAATGTTTTTAACGTCTGCCTTCAGAAATCGATCAGATGGAGAGACAGGACGTGAAGCCAGCATTCTTGAGTGTTTGTGAATTTGGGGGTGGGGCTATCAATATAGGGGCGTGGTCATTTGGGTGGGGGCGGGGCATGCTGGTTTTGGCGATTTAAAATATCATCATTTCTCAGAAATCACTCACTGCACTTTTAATGTTCCCCTGGAACTGTTTGTACATGATCATTTCCATTTAATTAAAGGTGCGGTGTGTGAAATCTAGCGGCATCTAGTGGTGAGGTTGTGAATTGCACCCGCTCACCCCTCCCTTTCAAAGCACATAGAGAAGCTATGGTGGCCAGCACAGGACAAAGATGTGCTCGTCTGAGACAGATGAGAGTAGCTAGCGCTCTGGAGAGAAGTTTGTCCCTTTAGGGCTACCGTAGAAACATGGCGGTGCAAAATGGCGGCTTCACTGTAAGGGACCCGCGGTGTGTGTGGATAGAAACGCTTATTCTGAGGTCATAAACACACAGCGGTTCATTATGTAAGGTCTTCACACGCCACTGAAAATATAGTTATGGGTAATATATAGCATTTCTGTCCATAGATCCTCATAAATACTACACACTGCACCTTTATTTAAAAAAAAGTTTCTGGATCATTTTAATGTGACGTATATTTTCCTAAGCTACTGTGAATGTGCCTTCAGTATTCCCCCTGTGAGAATGCAGTCCTCCAGAGACAGCCGCCCTTAATGAACATCACATGATGGTGCAGGCGCGTTGAGTTAGTGCTATAGAGCCTACAGATGTGCACAGCACGCCAGGAAAATCTCCAGATAAGACAATAAAAAGGACACACGAGCTGCGTTACACCCTCTTCACGAGGCTCAGATGCTCGATAAACCTGCGAGTACATCTACACTGAAAGCACAGTAACAGCAGAAGAGTTCTGTAGAAAAGCTTTACTTGTCCAAAGCGAACACGGTATACAAAATATTTACAGTTTTACGGGTTGAACAAAAGAATTTCCATTTTCTGTGAATAAAGCCCTAGTGTACACTTGCATGTGAGATGCTTACAGTGTAACAACACTACTGTCTAAAGCATGATCCAATGTTAACTGTCCCGTTCATAAGCATCACACTGACCAGGGCAAGCACATCTGACCTTTATAAGATCCATAACCAAACTAAAGCATGATATCCCGTCCCACGGAGCCACTATAACCCCAGTAATGTTTTGGCCTCTTCGCTCTGTGCCATCAAGCTCTCGCTGGCGTATTTCTGCAGCAGCTCCATCTTCTTCCGTCGGACCAGGGCCTCCTCAATCTGGGATCCACAAGAACAGCATCAGTTAGGATTCAGTATTAAAGGAACAGTTTTTAAAATCAACACAGAATTATAATTTTTCATGAAACACAGCCAGTGTCATGAGCAGCGCTTCCATCCCATGTGTTCAAGGGAACAAAACATCTCTCTGGGAAACTGGCTGCTCTAAAGATCAGTAATACACCGTCACACGCTCACACACACACACACACACAATAAATGAGTGTCGCACGCCACGCCAAGACACACAATAAATGAGTGTGGTCTCAGAGCGTCACACAAACATGCTTAAGTGTGTGTGTGCTGCAAAACACACAAATACCCACACATCATAAATGAGTTGTCTCAGAGTGTCAGGCGAAACACACACACACACACACACACACACACACACACACACACACACACACACACACTGCCCCTGCCCCTAAACCTACCCATCTCACACACACACACACACACACTGCCCCTAAACCTACCCATCTCTCACACACACACACACACACACACACACACACACACACACACTGCCCTGCCCCTAAACCTACCCATCACACACACACACACACAATCACTCAGACTCACACACACACACACACACACACACACACACACACACACACATCATAAATGAGTTGTCTCCAGAGTGTCAATGACACACACACACACAGCTTTGCCCTAGCCTACACCATACACACACACACACACACACACACACACACACACACACACACACACACACACACACACACATCACACACACACACACACAGCCCCTAACACACACCCATCTCTCACACACACACACACACACACACAGCCCCTAAACCTACCCATCTCACACACACACACATACACACACACACACACACACACACAGCCCCTAAACCTACCCATCTCACACACACACACACACACAGCCCCTAAACCTACCCATCTCACACACACACACACACACTACCCATCTCACACACACACACACACACACACACAGCCCATCTCACACACACACACACACACACACAGCCCCTAAACCTACCCATCTCACACACACACACACACACACACACACACACACACACACACACACAGCCCCTAAACCTACCCATCTCACACACACACACACACACACACACACACACACACACACACACACACACACACACACAGCCCCTAAACCTACCCATCTCACACACACACACACACACACACACACACACACACACACACACACACACACACACACACACACACAGCACCTAAACCTACCCATCTCACACACACACACACACACACACACACACACACACACACACACACACACACACACACAGCACCTAAACCTACCCATCTCACACACACACACACACACACACACACACACACACACACACACACACACACACACACACACACACACACACACACACAGCACCTAAACCTACCCATCTCACACACACACACACACACACACACACACACACACACACACACACACACACACACACACACCTACACCATCTCACACACACACACACACACACACACACACACACACACACACACACACACACACACACACACACACCTAACCTACCCATCTCACACACACACACACACACACACACACACACACACACACACACACACACACACACACACAGCCCCTAAACCTACCCATCTCACACACACACACACACACACACACACACACACACACACACACACAGCCTACCATCACACACACACACACACACACACACACACACACACACACACACACACACACACACACACACACACACACACACACACACACACACACACACACACACACACACACACACACACACACACACACACACACACACACACACACACACACACACACACACACACACACACACACACACACACAGCCTAAACCTACCCATCTCACACACTCACAAACACACACCTCTGTCTCGACCGCAAAGTGGACCCTCACCACAAGACTGAAAGTGCACATGAAGGGACAGGGCCAGAGTCATGTGGGGTTGTATTGGGTAAATGCGTTTCCATCGTTTATGTGGATGTCGTTATATCAGATAAAATCTGCCTCAAGTTTTTTTTATGCAATATCCCAAAAATGCACAAACAGGGACGGTCCAACTAGCCGTGATTTGAAGCTGCAGTGGTGAGAGGATAGAGAAGGACCCAAACCAGTCACATGACTGCAGTGAAACAAACCTCCTTCTGCGAGGGAACCGGGACATGAGCGAAGAACGACTGCGAGCCATCCTCTCCCTCCATCTGCTCTCCCGCCTCGTCGTCAGACTGCTGTAACACAGGAGAGGAGTGTGAATGTGAGCGGAGGAGCTGAAGCCGAGGCCTGGGCGGAGACCTCACCTCTTCATCCCTGACAGCGTAGATGTGCTCCTCCTCCTCCTCCTCCGCATCCTTCACGACTCCTCCGGCCGACAGGCGAGCCTCTCTGTCCGCTTTCCATTTCTCCACAGCCTCTGCTATGACTGGAAAACACACGGCGGGATTAACTCGGTTCTGTTCACCCGTCCGCACTGTAGAACTCAAGCTGACCTGGGTCATGTGACACCAGGTCACGGGCCTGTCAGGTGTGTGTGATCAAACCTCATCAGTTCAACACGCACTAATGGGAAACACATGCCATCAGCACACAATGGCACGTCTGTCCCCGAGCGAACACACACATAATGCAGCGCTTCACGCGAGTGTGTGCGGCCTCAATCAAGCGCATCGCGTGTAGAGGCACGAGGAGCCACACACACACACACACACACACACACACACACACACACACACACACACACACACACACACACACACACACACGCTGATTAAAGTCAAGCGATTAAGGATCAACTCTGCAGTTCCACAGATTCAAGAAGCAGTAACTCACTGCAGATCATTAAAGTCCTATAATTCCCCGTTTTTACAACATCTGATAAGTCTCTGATGTCCCCTGAGTGTGTGTGTGTGTGTGTGTGTGTGTGTGTATACATCTAAGCTTCCTCATTGGTCTGCCACCGCTCATCAATGTCAAAATATTTGAGAAAACCAATCAAATCAGAGTAGGCGGGCTTTATGTTCACACTGAAGCTGAGGCTGAACTCCATGTGAAGCAGCAAAACCAGACCGTAAAAAAATAGCTAAACTAAACATTTAATATTTTATATAGTTTCAAGTCAGAAATGTTAAACAAATGACAAAAATATTAAGGCAAACGAATAAACTTTTGTCTAATTGTGAATTAAAAATAGGCCTTGTAATGTGATTCAGAGTGCAAGTTAATTAACAGACAAGAAATATTAACAAAGCCGTTTTCTTTAGATTAGGCATAAGATTAATAATGAATGTGTACGTATTATAAATTAATATAATTTCATTTGTAGCCCTGTTTCAGACAGTATTGGGCATGAGATTAATGTGTGCATATGGTGAATTAATTTCATAAACTTTGTTACCTAGCTTTCCTGCTAGAAAATGATTCATAAAACATAAATATCATTTAACCATATGATTACTTTATCAGTATGAATGTGTTAGTCATATCTGCTCAATGACATGACAGTTTTCAAGCTATTGTATCTTTATTCTGTCCTTCAGAACATCTTAAAATGCACTAAAGTGTTCTCGGGGAGCCTCCAACCCCATAACCCCCTCACATTTGGGATCTCAGTGATTATAATCCTGCCTAGATTCATGGGTCCGATTAAGGGATGTACAATATGGTCATGCAGAATAAGCCCGTAATATTTGCTATATGTCACTATTTTGTTTCCTACCCTCACAAATATGCACAAACCCAAACATTGGGTAAAATATTGACAAAGTTACTATATGGCTGGCTTAAAAGAACCCAAAATAGGCTTGAATAAATCAGACACAATTACTAGGGCAACAGTAATAATCAAAAGGTCAACATTTATTAGTAAACCATTTTATTTTAAATTATTAGTATTATTTTTTTAACGTATTAATAAACATTAACTTCCAACCTATTTTGAGTTCATTTTAAGCAAGCATTGTCCATAAATAACCCAACTTGGGTTATTTTTACCCAGCATTTTTACCCAGGTTAATTTGCATATTCATGAACCCATGAATACTAAATGAAGCAAGGGTGAGTTACAGTCAAGCTATTTTTAAGGCACAAAGTTATTCTCACAATAAAAACATTTAAATATGTCATTTTAATTATCAAAGATGAGTTTTAAAGGATACAATTGTTGACTGCAGGGGTACTTTAAATATCAATGTACTGACAGCATCTAAAATATAAACTTTTAAGTATGAACGACTTTAGAGACACAAATCTGTGCAAATCCCCAGTAATTGCCAGTTTTTTTCAGTTTTTCTGGATTGAATTATCTTCAAACCTGAAATATATTGTAAGTGAAACATTGCCATTGTTAAAGCTCATTGTTAATCCATGTCAACTAATGAGACCTTATTGTAACGTTTTACCAAAATGGTTCATTCAACAACAAATTTAACCTATGAATTCAATATTCTACAATATTGTACATGCAAACGCGTTGTATGAATATTTTTGCAAACATATTCTACAACATGCAAAAGTTTGCACATCTCTAAAGTTGTAAGTACCAATCAGGAGCCGGCCTGCTGCTGTCACGTGATGAGAAACCCTGCATAACTAAAAATACGGATATTTTGTCACTAAATGTAGTTTTAATGCTTTTCAGTTGATAATGTAAAAACAATAATCTTGTGTTGTTGGAGTTGTGAGCTCCAGGCGCTCAGCGGGTGCTCAGCGCTCGTTCACCCCAGCGAGAGCTGCCTCTCCTCGGCCTGTGCTTCTGGTGTTTGCCACTGGCTCGGGTGGATCTCTAGCGGTTAAACATGACATACAACTCCTCTGGTGTTCATCTAATGGGCGATCTCTGGTCTAAGGAATCTATTGTTGCCTACCAAATCATTCTGACTGAGGGCGAAGTGAACTTTCATAACTTGAAACTTATTTCTTTGCAGTGAAGATAATCCCGGTAGTGCGTTGGCTGAACCACATTTGTGTGGCTGATAATGCTTCATATTGTTAGAGTGGTGTTTTATGACATTTTTCTCCTGGAGCGCCTTGAACGCGCGAGTCTTTCGCTTCAAATGCTCGATTTTGACGCGCGAATGGATTGAAAATGTTCACGCGTTAAACTAGACGTGATTTTAATGCTGTATTCGCGTCCGGTGAAGCGCCACCACAGGAAGTCTGGGGTACTGCCACTCCGGGAAGCCAAAGCGGTAAACAGCCACAATGTAGACATGGATTTAAATATTCGGATTAAATATCGATAACGTCTCGTGGCTGGAAATATCGCAATAAATCAGCATATTTTGTCCCACCCCTAGAGTTCACCATCTTCAGTCACTGATTAGCATATTCTGTCATGATGATCTATAAACCGCTGTGAGATGAGCAGAGAATATCTGCTGATGAAGAGAGAACAGGGATAGTTCAGTGTAATTACGGTTATAACTGATGATGTCATCTGGCTTTGTGTTCGCACTGTATCAATAAACGTGAACGACGGACGACAGCTCGAGCGACTACAGCAGCTCTTCCTCTTCTCCACATGCTCTCGGGGGCGGGGTTATGCAAATGTTAGGGTTAGTGATGTCACCAGCTCGTTGTAGTCCTTAAAGAGAGATTTCTGTGAAAGAAGAAGATGTCTCCCTTTGCTCTGAGCGTCGTTTTTCTATCGTTCAAATGGGCGGGGCATCTCCCAAACACCAATCACAACACACCGCTCCAGCTGACCAATCAGAGCACAGTGTGCTGTTCAGAAGGAGGGGCTTCAGGAGCAGAGCGTTACTGACAGACTGGGATTGACCCAGAATCCCTCAGTGTGTATTTCTAGAGTTCAGGCGGTGTTGCCTCACCTTGTTTCTCGTATTCCTGTTCCAAAGGCACTAAAACGCCGTCGTCCTCATCTCTATACCCATAATACTCAGCGTCGATGTCCTTCATCAGCTCGGCGCGTGTTTTTCTGGGCGGTGGTACAGCTGCACAGAACAGAGCGGTAGATGTCACATGATCACGGTACAGTTATCCAGCTGCGGATCAGTGGTCATGTGACTGGACTTACGCTCCGATTCAAACAG
>CM040931.1:34212819-34215319 GCA_023029165.1 Gobiocypris rarus | reverse complement strand
TGGTGAGTGAGTGAGTGGTGGTGAGTGAGTGTGTGAGTGAGTGAGTGAGGAGTGAGTGAGTGGTGAGTGAGTGTGAGTGAGTGAGTGAGTGTGAGTGAGTGAGTGAGTGTGAGTGTGTGTGTGTGAGTGGTGAGTGAGTGAGTGTGTGTGAGTGAGTGAGTGGTGAGTGAGTGAGTGAGTGTGTGGTGAGTGAGTGAGTGAGTGTGTGTGAGTGTGTGTGAGTGAGTGAGTGTGTGTGTGTGTGTGAGTGAGTGAGTGAGTGTGTGTGAGTGTGTGAGTGAGTGAGTGTGAGTGTGTGTGTGAGTGTGTGTGTGAGTGAGTGAGTGAGTGAGTGAGTGAGTGAGTGAGTGAGTGAGTGAGTGTGTGTGTGAGAGAGTGAGTGTATATTTCTGCACATTAGGCACAGTACAGATGTATTGATCATCAGTCATATGCTGAATATGAATATGATCACTCACATGGCCTTTTCTGCGTTTCGAGCCTGGAAACACAAACAGCAGCAGATCATAAACAGAGTTTGATCGCTCATTATATAATCATATAAAGATGTGATGCTGTCGGCGATGATATAACACTATATGAATATATTAATGTATGTTTTTAAACTGAAGGATAACGTTCCTCCGCGTTTACAGGAGATGCTCGTGTTCATAAAGATCGCTGTTCTTCGTTCTAATACACTTATGAGCATTACAAATACTTAAGATAAAACAGGGATATTTATTTTATATATGTATATATATATTACCATGTTTGTTGTTCAGATGTTCAATCCTGCGTGAACTCAACGGTGAGCGCGCACGTCGCGTGGATATGACGTGATGCTGCACTGGACAACTTCCGGCGCGGCCAGCGATGACAGATCAAACCACAGACAATGGGTTAGCACAGAATACGGTTTTGGAAATTGGCACATACGCACAATTTTATAACTCATAATGCTTCAATTTGGAACAACAAATATATATTGCACAGGAACAGATCTTTATGTTACAAGAATTGGCTTAGCATATATGGTCAGTGAGAGATCTAATGGATGAAAAGGGTAACATTTTAGACTATAACACTTTTACATTGAAACATGGCTTTGCCTGTCACCCAAAAGAGTTTTTCACTGTCATTAATGCAATACCTTCTGGTATAAAAATGCTAATAAGATGCTACCTTTCCTATACTGAAGTAAAACCATTTCTCCCAGCCTTGTACATTGGAGATACTCAATTCAAAAGTGATAATTGTACTAATAAGTACATAAGACGGGTCATATTAAAAACCTGTTATCCCTGTCAAGTTAAAAGAGACAAATTAGACCACATGTTTGATAAAAATACTGTAATATATCTTAGAACAGCTTACTAAAGTTTTCCTATTCCCCCGAAAGCAAAAGAAATACACTTTAAAATTTTAAATGAGATCTACCCTTCTAACAAATTACTAAATCAAAAATGTAATATAGAAATTGTCCCCTGTCTCTCTGAAGACACTGATCATATCTTTTTCTTATGTAATTTCTCCAAATTCTTCTGGATATCAATTCAGGACTGGTTGATAAAAAAAGAGGTGGTTGTTGATGGCTTTGTTTTTTCTTTACATCATATTTTATTTGGAGTACCCCAAAACTCCTGTGTTAACTCTTTTTTGCTAAATAACATTGTAATATTAGCAAAATATTTCATCCACAAATGTAGATTCTTCAAATCCTCCCCACTACCTATTATATTTAAAAATGACTTAAAATGTTTTTCCAAAGCCCTTAATAAGGTCAGAGTGCTATGAAACTGCTTTATCTTTTGGCATCATTTGATTTATTGTGATTCTGCCCTTAATTTTTTTTTCTGGCTTTATTTAAATTCATGTTAATTATGTTCTCTCAATTCTATTTATTTATTTATTTGCCTTTGTTGTTTATATTATTTTGTACTCAATAAAAAAAATAAAAAAAGCACAGAATACGGCAGCTGGCTGGGTTTATGTATTAAGTTAATTGAAAAAGCACTACTTACGTCTTGTATTATTCTCATTTTCATGAGACTATTTCTAATTGCTGCTCCTCCTGTACTTTACATCCAACAAGCTCAGACTAGACCTTCAGATCGGACTTAAGCTTTCCTAAAAATGACGATCAAAACTCGGAAAAAGACCATAGACTTTCATTGACGGAATGTTCAAATTAACTGTTCAAACTCCAACGGTCAAAATTCAAACTCCAACGGTCAAAATTCAAACTCCAACTGACGAAATTTCAATTTTGTCAGTTGGAGAGACTCAGCTGCCATTCTATGTATTATTTCTAATCTATCTATCTATCTATCTATCTATCTATCTATCTATCTATCTATCTATCTATCTATCTATCTATCTATCTATCTATCTATCTATCTATCTATCTATCTATCTATCTATCTATCTATCTATCAAAACTACTAAACTAAAACTATTTCAAACTTTCTGGCTAGGCTTTTTGAAGCCAACTTTTTTATCTAGTTGCTAAGTAACTATT
>CM040931.1:34200319-34205319 GCA_023029165.1 Gobiocypris rarus | reverse complement strand
TTGCTCACCTGTAGCACTTGACCTTCTCGCAGCCCTTCTGGATGTGGCCGAAGCCGCCGCAGGAGTAGCACTTCTGCTCGTTGGCGTGGTCGCAGTCGCGGGCCATGTGACCGGCTTTCCCGCAGTTGTAGCACACCTGCTCCCGCTCCTTCTTGGGCTCCTTGCAGTCCCTGGAGATGTGGCCGCCTCTGCCGCAGTTGTAGCACGCTGAAAAACATCTCGCGTTAGCCTACTAGAGCAGACTTCCTGTTGCGGCTCCTCTCTTCCCAGTCTGTCAGTAACGTTCTGTTTAATTCCTGTGTCTATGAAGCCCGCCTCCTGTGCTCTGATTGGTCGGCTGGAGCGGTGTGTTGTGATTGGTGTTTGGGAAATGCCCCGCCCCTTACCATAACCGCCAGTCTCAACACACGACTAACTCAAGCAGGCCCCGCCCCTTTATTCTGCGCATGCATTATTATAATGAGGAATATTGGTTTTTAATATACTTATACATTTTTATTTGAGTTTAGTTTTAGTAATTTTAGTAGTGCATCATGTAAAACTAAATAAAATGTTGATTAAATCATATTTATTTGCATTTTATTTAAAGTAACAAAAATATTTTTTGTTTTCAAAATACCATTATTTCTTATTTAAATATTTTTAATGTAATTGAGATTTTTTTGCATGTTTTTGTTTTTATTGTTTTTTTAGTACATGAGATGAAAATTTGAATTAGCATTTAATTTCAATTAACTTTATTTAAAGTAACAAACTTTTTTTTTAGCTAATCAAAATAAATGCAGTTTTTATTTATATATATATATTTTTTTTTTATTTGCTCTGATTGGTCGGCTGGAGCGGTGTGTTGTGATTGGTGTTTGGGAAATGCCCCGCCCCTTACCATAACCGCCAATCTCAACACACGACTAACTCAAGCAGGCCCCGCCCCTTTATTCTGCGCATGCATTATTATAATGAGGAATATTGTGACGTGTTGAAGTATGTGCTCTTTAAAGCGATGCGTTTATAAAGATGAATGTCTAGCTTTGTTTGCTGTGACCTGATTGGCTCATCTTACACACATCAGCGGTGTGAATTTAAGTTAGTTGTAGCAATAATATTGTATGTTTTTAATATAGTTATACATTTTTCTTTGAGTTTTAGTAATTTTAGTAGTGCATCATGTAAAACTAAATAAAAATGAGATTAAACCATATTTATTTGCATTTTATTTCAAGTAAAAATATTTTTGTTTTCAAAATAACATTATTTTTATTAAAATTTTTCATTGTAATTGAGATTTTTTTGCATGTTTTGTTTTTATTACTTGTTTTTTTAGTACATGAGATTAAATAATTTGCATTAGCATTTAATTTCAGTTAACTTTATTTAAAGTAACAAACTTTTTTTAGGTAACCAAAATAAATGTAGTTTTTATTTTAATATATATATATATATATATTTTTTTATATTTTTGTTTTATTCGTTTTTATTTGCTCTGATTGGTCGTCTGGAGCGGTGTGCTGTGATTGGTGTTTGGGAAATGCCCGCCCCTTACCATAACCGCCAGTCTCAACACGCGACTAACTCAAGCAGGCCCGCCCCTTTATTCTGCGCATGCATTATTATAATGAGGAATATTGTGACGTGTTGAAGTATGTGCTCTTTAAAGCGATGCGTTTATAAAGATGAATGTCTAGCTTTGTTTGCGGTGACCTGATTGGCTCATCTTACACACATCAGCGGTGTGATGAAAGTACTAGTTCTCACTCGTCTCTGAGCGGATGTGAATGAGGCTGTGCGTGTTACACGTGTCAGTGCTGAGAGGTATTCATGTGCACATACTGAGGGTTACCTGCATATATTTACTGTTATTACTACAGTAAGCACATGTGACAGGTGTAACGGATGTTAAGTGTTACACATTTCCAAATATTTTAAGTTGGATTTTACTCGTTTGTCAGCATTAAAAACAGGCTTTAAATCAACACACTACTACAGTTCGTTAATCATTCGTATAAATATTAATACAATTAGTTTTTCATATTTTAATTTTAAGTTAGTTGTAGCAATAATATTGTATGTTTATCATGGTTTTTAATGTGTATATATAGTTAATACATTTTTATATATTTGAGTTTAGTTTTAGTAATTCTAGTAGTGCATTATGTAAAACTAAATAAAAATGAGATTAAATCATTTATTTGCATTTTATTTCAAGTAACAACAATATTTTTTGTTTTCAAAATAACATTTTTAATTTTAATAATTTCATTGTTTTTATTAGTTCATCATGTAAAACTACATTCAATTAGATGAAATAATTGACATTTAATTTCAGTTAACTTTATTTCAAGTAACAAACCTTTTTTTTGGTATTCATATATATATATATATTTTTTTACTTTTTAATGTTTTAGTTTTTATTTTAGTAGTACATCATGTAAAACTAAATACATTTGCATTTTTTTTTTATTTAACTTTATTTGAAGTCACAAAAATGTCTCAAAATATATGGCATTTTTATATTTTCATTTGTCATTTTTATTTTATTCATTGTTTTTAGAGTAATTTTAATAGTGCATCAAGTTATTTAAGTCCCAAAAACGTTTTTATGTTGGTTTTCAAAATGAATGCAGTTTATTATTATATTTTAGTGCATTTATTTGTGTTTATTAGTTGTTTTTTGTTGTAAATTTTAGTAGAGCATCATGTAAAACTAAAACTGTTGTCATGGGAACAGTTCTTTTGTGTTTTCATTTAATGTTAATGTTATTTGGAGTTAGCTTTAATATGTTAAGCGTGTGAAGCTAAGTGAATGTCAGAGCATGCAGGAACCAATGGGAGCGCGTCCTCACCGTCCTCCGTCCGCTCACAGTCCCGCGCGACGTGGCCCGGCTCTCCGCAGCGATAGCAGAACAGATCTAGCGGAGGAGAAACACGTCACTCACACGTTACTCAGATGATGCTTAGGAGACGGAGCGGCTCTCACCTTTGCCCCTGCCACGCCCCTTGCCACGCCCACGTCCAGCATTCGGACAGTTCTTGATCCAGTGGCCGGTGCGGCCGCAACCAAAACACTCGTTGCTGCTCATAGCCTCTGACTGACCCCTACAACTGAGAGACCAGAACAACTCAACCTTACAGAAACACACGTGTGTGTGTGTGTGTGAAGAGTTACGGATATTTAAAGGTGCAGTGTGTAGTATTTACGAGGATCTATGGAACATCTCGCTCCACTGCTCACAGAAATTGTGCTATCCCGAAAAGATCCTCTGCCTTTGCACAGACAGCGTTTCCATTTAAAACCATTAAACAATGGAATCAGAATAACTTCTCGAAACTTAAAGAAGCACATACTTGATAACCAGTTGTGTCAGCATCAGCACATTTAAATTTTATAATTGTAAAATGTTTTTGACTATGTAGTATATATTTTAGGTTGTGATGGTTTTTTGATTAGTGTTTTTTTTAATATTGTATGTATTTGTTAGTGCTACTGAAAGTCATGGAAAGTAACGTTTTACTATTGTGTGTACCTGCCCGGGGACTGCAGATGGAAACTAGCATTAGCTAATTCTGGTACAAAACATCTTTTCGTAAGATTAATGTATTTTGTACATTGTCCCTGATAAATAAACTAATAAAAAAAATAATAATAAAATAAAGAAATGCGATATAATATCCATAACTATATTTTCAGTGGCGTGTGAAGACCTTACATAATGAACCGCTGTGTGTTTATGACCTCAGAGTGAGCGTTTCTATCCACACACACCGCGGGTCTCTTACAGTGAAGCCGCCATTTTGCACCGCCATGTTTCTACGGTAGCCCTAAAGGGACAAACTTCTCTCCAGAGCGCTAGCTACTCTCATCTGTCTCAGACAACGACATTTGTGTCCTGTGTCAGCCACCGTAGCTTCTCTATGTGCTTTGAAAGGGAGGAGAGGGGGGGCACTAAAAAATTTACACACTGCACCTTTAATGAAAGGTGACACTAGAAAAAGCTAAAAATTCTAAATTACATTAATTAGAAAAAAACTAGCTGTTTAAAGATGCCCAACAAGTCAAATTTGACTGTTTATTTTAATTTAAACAACATTGAAAATAATTTCCATCCCTCAAAGACTCAAAGTTTTTGCAGTTTTTAATAAAGTTCTGTATCAGAAATAACTGATTTTTGATTAACATTACTGTGTAAAACCGTTAATGTAATCGTTACTTTTGAAAGAGAATTGTTTCTGCGAAAACCGCTCGAACAGATTCAATCGGTTCCTTGAAAAGATTCGACTCATCTAGATTCGAGTCGGCTTCACTACAACTGTCAGCTTTACAAATCACGTTAAAAACACAAACTGTTAGAACACGCAAACCCCTACCGGACAGCGTTTTTAAATGTCGTTGGTGTGAAAGATTCGAACCGGAGCGACTCGGAAAGGGCAAACGATTCCAAAAATACCGCGAAGCCGAGCGTTTGAACCTCACCGCACTGGCAAGTACCGAAACAAGATGATCTTGTGAGAGGAAAACCTGAGGAAGATCGGCAGTCGTCTTCCTCAGGGCTGGTATCTGGCCTCACTCACCCGGTCCATCTCGCTGGTTCCCACAGACCCTCTCTCACCCATCCAGTCCCACGACGACATTATATCTATCCTTCAGCTATGCGTTTCGCGAATTTCAACGCTCGCCCTGGCACTCGCGCGACGGCTCGGCGTAATGGCGGCGTTTCCCGCTCAGCCTGTCGCAGTAGGCCGAAGTGCGCCGTCAGAAAATATCACTTCTGTGCCTTTCTGGACTCGTTCAACCTCAACGATTCGCCTTAAAAACACATCCCTGGCATTTCGAGACAGCGGAGACACTCTCCGAGACCGTGGCGATGTCACCACACCATAAGCATCGAGTTAAATGTCGTATTTTCGTCCTTTAAGGAACTCACCTCGGCGACGTGACTCGTTGCTGTTTATTTTCGGTTCCTCCTCTCTGCGCCACACGCGGTTTGCACACGGCTCGACTCCTG
>CM040931.1:34172819-34197819 GCA_023029165.1 Gobiocypris rarus | reverse complement strand
GTTTATCAGCGGCAGGAACTGGGAGAAACTGCCCAAAACTAGACGTGCCAAGCTTGTAGCATCAAACTCACAAAGACTCGACTCGACTAATCGGTGCCAAAGGGGCTTCAACAAAGTGTTGGGCAAAGGCTGTGAATACTTATGAACATGTGATTTTATGTGTTTTTTATTTTTAATCAATGTGCAAAGATTTCAAACAAACTTCTTTCCACTGTCATTATGGGGTACTGTTTGAAAAAAATATGAATTTAATACATTTTGGAATAAGGCTGTAACATAACAAAATGTGGAAAAAGTGAAGCGCTGTGAATACTTCCCGGATGCTCTCTCTCTGTGTGTGTGTTAGTGTGTGTGTGTGTGTGTGTGTGTGATGTGTGTGGTGTGTGTGTGTGTGTGTGTGTGTGTGTGTGTGTGTGTGTGTGTGTGTGTGTGTGTGTGTGTGTGTGTGTGTGTGTGTGTGTGTGTGTGTGTGTGTGTGTGTGTGTGTGTGTGTGTGTGTGTGTGTGTGGGGACAAAATCTCCCCACAAAGATGGCAATATCCGAAATCCTTGTCCTTGTGGGGACATTTTTTGGTCCCCATGAGGAAAACATCTTATAAATCACACTAAGTGATGTTTTTTGAAAAAGTAAAAATGCAGCATGTCTCCTGTGATGGGTAGTGTGTGTGTGTGTGTGTGTGTGTGTGTGTGTGTGTGTGTGTGTGTGTGTGTGTGATGGGTAGGTTTAGGGGCAGGGCAGTGTGTGTGTGTGTGTGTGTGTGTGTGTGTGTGTGTGTGTGTGTGATGGGTAGGTTTAGGGGCAGGGGCAGTGTGTGTGTGTGTGTGTGTGTGTGTGTGTGTGTGTGTGTGATGGGTAGGTTTAGGGGCAGGGGCAGTGTGTGTGTGTGTGTGTGTGTGTGTGATGGGTAGGTTTAGGGGCAGGGGCAGTGTAGGGGGATAGAATATACGGTTTGTACAGTATAAAATGCATCACGCCTATGGAATGTCCCCATAAAACATGGAAACACAACATGTGTGTGTGTGTGTCTGTGTGTGAGTGTGAGTGTGAGAGAGTGTGTGTGTGTGTGTGAGAGAGATACTGCTGTCCTGAAGGCTTTTATAGCAGACTCGTCTTACTGATGGAGCAGAATATTCCAGCAGGATCAATACGTCCGGAGCTGCGGTCATCTCTTACTGTTAAGGTGGAGCTTTTCAGCGCTGTGTGTGTGTGTGTGTGTGTGCACTCTCATCAGCATTTTCTCTTACAAGAAATACCAGATATTCAGAGACAAAACACAAAGACGATTGCAGCTAATAAACACGGGTGGAAACAGATTCTGCTTGTGTCTGAAATATGACTGGTGATGATACAGAAGTGAGTGCGGTGAGCATGTGCTGCTGAGCAGGTCCCGGAGCCGTGTGTGTGTGTGTGTGTTTGCTGTTGTTGTCAGATGATGCAAGCTTGAGGGAATACCTTAAATCTGTGGCAGACGTCCTGCTCTCCCCGCCTCTGAGTGCATCCGATGCCCTGGGGTTCACACAGAAAGAGAAAGCTTCCATTCGACTCTGACACAGCGCAAGCGCTCGGCCCATTCGTCAGCAGAAGGGCCATTTTGTTGGTCTATTGGAGAAAAGTCCTAAATTATTGGCTTTGGCCGGCTTTAATTCACTGAGGATGAGGGTGAGGAGACCGGGTCAAACTGAGCTTTTGATGGGCCTGTGGTTGAGGAGATAATCTCATGGATGGATTTCAGCAGCCCTTCCTGATTCAGGTGAGTCATGTCAAGACACTTACAGCGGTTCATATGATCTCTCCTCCATGAGCTATGATGCAGTGGAAGTAACTATGATCTTCTCAAAGAATAAAACTCTTGCATAGAATTTGTATAGATCATCGTGCATTGAGTCGCAGTCTATAAACGGAGCAGTAATGGCGTGTAATATAGAGCTGGACCAAGATTATGAGTAATTATGGCATTTAATGATTGTTTTAATATGTATAAGAGATCTTTAAATCACAGCAGGGTGTAATGTGTTGCTGTGGCCAAGCGGGGGCACTGTTATGTCAGTTTTAAATCATCATATTAAAATAAAACATACCCTTTATGAATACAGAATGCTATAATTTCTTATTCTTGCATCTCAAATTGGTGTTGAATGTTTTGGATCCTGTGTCATCCAATAATAGGCCCATAGAGAGACACATTACACACGGCATGAGCCAAATAAAGTGTTGAATATTCCCAGAAATCGAATGTGTGCCACAATCAGTGTTGAGTTACTCGTCAGATTACCTTTTAGATTACATTTGCCAAGAATGGAATGTTTGTTTTTGGTATTAAAGGCACAATATGTAAGATTTTAGGATTATAATATCCAAAAGGCACTATAACGGTGTTATATATTGTGTTGACTTGTGTGCATTATCCCAAATGTTCCCAAGAATGTTTAAATCCAGAGAAATCATCAATTTTAACCAGGACACGGCCCGACACTATGAGACACTGTTTGGATCATTGATGGACAGAAACTCATCATTGTTCTCCAGCTCAACACAGTTAGTCTGATTGTGTAAATCTGCTGTTCTTGATTTACCGCACAGAGTGCCATGTTTTACCGCCTAATATGATCTCGCTCACTGCAGTGTGAACAAGTGTCTCATAGGAGCATTATAACATCACTTTAACACACGCACATGTGTGTGATATGATCAAACAGCGCTGCGTTACACACACACGCATGAGCGGAAGAAGCGGAAGCGCTCGCGGCAGAATAAAAGCTCCGCCCACTCAAGAGTCAAGACACGCCCCTGTGCTGAATAATTACACACTGTGCCTTTAAAAAGCCCAGTAAAATAACGCACTACTTCCATAAAAAGTAACTAAGTAAAAAAAAGTAACTTAATATTGTAATGCATTACTTTTTAAAGTAACTTCCCCAACACTGGCCTCAGTTATTGGCACTCCTTCACATGGAAGAAATTTCAGAACGCAATATGGTGGAATAAGCCCCGCCTTCTAAATAAAAGAGCCAATCGGTAAGGCGAGGGCTTAGGACTACACACATATTGGCTTGAGCAACCTGAAAAATAAGCACAAAAGTGTGGCAAGCCATATTAGAGATTTTAGGATAACCCTGTGCATGCCTGAAGCAGCAGCCCGGAGACTTTGCCCCGCCAAAGGATCAGACTTTCCCTAAAAGAACATTCAAACCTAGTTCAATTTAACATTTAGCTAAGAGATCAATAATTTGAGTTTGTTATTTAATCACAAAGCGTAAAGGGTCCCTTATGGCAACCCAACCCAAACAAGTTGTGCATTTGGAGACTTTCTGTCTCATGCATGTGTCCTTAAAGTCCACAAGACTTTAGGTTTCTGAAGGTCCCTATGCGGCCGCTAAGTGCCCTCGATGTGCACTTTTGCACTGGTTGTTTGGTTCTCTCTAGCACCCAATAACCTGTTCATAATCCTATGATGGCTTCATGTGACTGAAAATATCAGATGTTACTAGAACTGCTCCCTTGAAAAGAGCTGAACTAATGTCACACTACTGAAGCTTCAATGAAACACAACATAGAAGTGTAAATTGTGAGTAGTCAAAATTGCATTTTACACATCTTCAGCTATACTAGTCAAAACTAGTTAAAATCAGCATGAAAGGATGTAGCATTTCTTCTCTATTGTGCCGTATATCCGAGTGGAACGATTCTGGAACAAGAGCAAAAGTAGGGCTCCTTCCGTAGGGAATAGACTGGATGGTTGTGGTTTGCTAGAGATTATGCACGTGACATCTCCGTTGGCCTGATGGACTGCGGTTACACTCACTGAGTGGCAGAAAGACTCGCAGCATTGGTTGAAAAATGGGAAAGAAATGGGAAAGGGCTTTGAGATTCACAAGAAATCTGACGTATATTTTTAAAGACTGCCGAAAGCTACAGAAAAGAGAAGCAATCACTGCAATTCACAGAAACAACTGGACTCCAGCCAGAGAAACACAGATTTGCTGTTATCATTTTGTGTCAATATGTTGAATTTTAGGGTAAAACCATACCCAATATATATATTGTTTTGACAGCTCGTATATTCTGCATAATTGGATGTTTTTAAATAAACACTGACTAAAAACTATTGACTAAGTGTTAGGGCTGGATGAAATGATGATATATTGATAAAAGTGACCACCCAGATTCAGACCTGCCTTGTATTTATATAACGCGTTCACAGGTAAATTTGCTTTATGTATTTCCCCGGCATTGAAATCAGGCTCATATAAATGTCAGGAAAACATGATTCCTGGCTGCATGCCAATATCCATGGATCGCTGGATCTTTGGTAAATTGTAAGGAACACTTACACTCACCTAAAGGATTATTAGGAACACCTGTTCAATTTCTCAGTAATGCAATTATCTAATCAACCAATCACATGGCAGTTGCTTCAGTGCATTTAGGGGTGTGGTCCTGGTCAAGACAATCTCCTGAACTCCAAACTGAATGTCAGAATGGGAAAGAAAGGGGATTTAAGCAATTTTGAGCGTGGCATGGTTGTTGGTGCCAGACGGGCCGGTCTGAGTATTTCACAATCTGCTCAGTTACTGGGATTTTCACGCACAACCATTTCTAGGGTTTACAAAGAATGGTGTGAAAAGGGAAAAACATCCAGTATGCGGCAGTCCTGTGGGAGAAAATGCCTTGTTGATGCCAGAGGTCAGAGGAGAATGGGCCGACTGATTCAAGCTGATAGAAGAGCAACTTTGACTGAAATAACCACTCGTTACAACCGAGGTATGCAGCAAAGCATTTGTGAAGCCACAACACACACAACCTTGAGGCGGATGGGCTACAACAGCAGAAGACCCCACCGGGTACCACTCATCTCCACTACAAACAGGAAAAGAGCGACAATTTGCACCAGCTCACCAGTATTGGACAGTTGAAGACTGGAAAAATGTTGCCTGGTCGGATGAGTCTGGATTTCTGTTGAGACATTCAGATGGTAGAGTCAGAATTTGGCGTAAACAGAATGAGAACATGGATCCATCATGCCTTGTTCCCACTGTGCAGGCTGGTGGTTGTGGTGTAATGGTGTGGGGATGTTTTCACTGTGCAGGCTGGTGGTGGTGGTGTAATGGTGTGGGGATGTTTTCACTGTGCAGGCCTGTGGTGGTGGTGTAATGGTGTGGGGGTGTTTTCACTGTGCAGGCTGGTGGTGGTGGTGTAATGGTGTGGGGGATGTTCCCACTGTGCAGGCTGGTGGTGGTGGTGTAATGGTGTGGGGATGTTTTCACTGTGCAGGCTGGTGGTGGTGGTGTAATGGTGTGGGGATGTTTTCACTGTGCAGGCTGGTGGTGGTGGTGTAATGGTGTGGGGATGTTTTCACTGTGCAGGCTGGTGGTGGTGGTGTAATGGTGTGGGGATGTTTTCACTGTGCAGGCCTGTGGTGGTGGTGTAATGGTGTGGGGGTGTTTTCACTGTGCAGGCTGGTGGTGGTGGTGTAATGGTGTGGGGATGTTCCCACTGTGCAGGCTGGTGGTGGTGGTGTAATGGTGTGGGGATGTTCCCACTGTGCAGGCTGGTGGTGGTGGTGTAATGGTGTGGGGATGTTTTCACTGTGCAGGCTGGTGGTGGTGGTGTAATGGTGTGGGGATGTTTTCACTGTGCAGGCTGGTGGTGGTGGTGTAATGGTGTGTGGGGTGTTTTCACTGTGCAGGCTGGTGGTGGTGGTGTAATGGTGTGGGGATGTTTTCACTGTGCAGGCTGGTGGTGGTGGTGTAATGGTGTGGGGATGTTTTCACTGTGCAGGCTGGTGGTGGTGGTGTAATGGTGTGGGGATGTTTTCACTGTGCAGGCTGGTGGTGGTGGTGTAATGGTGTGGGGATGTTCCCACTGTGCAGGCTGGTGGTGGTGGTGTAATGGTGTGGGGATGTTTTCACTGTGCAGGCTGGTGGTGGTGGTGTAATGGTGTGGGGATGTTCCTACTGTGCAGGCTGGTGGTGGTGGTGTAATGGTGTGGGGATGTTTTCACTGTGCAGGCTGGTGGTGGTGGTGTAATGGTGTGGGGATGTTCCCACTGTGCAGGCTAGTGGTGGTGGTGTAATGGTGTGGGGATGTTTTCACTGTGCAGGCTGGTGGTGGTGGTGTAATGGTGTGGGGATGTTTTCACTGTGCAGGCTGGTGGTGGTGGTGTAATGGTGTGGGGATGTTTTCACTGTGCAGGCTGGTGGTGGTGGTGTAATGGTGTGGGGATGTTTTCACTGTGCAGGCTGGTGGTGGTGGTGTAATGGTGTGGGGGATGTTCCCACTGTGCAGGCTAGTGGTGGTGGTGTAATGGTGTGGGGATGTTTTCTTGGCACACTTTAGGCCCCTTAGTGCCAATTGGGCATGGTTTAAATGCCACGGCCTACCTGAGCATTGTTTCTGAGCATGTCCATCCCTTTATGACCACCATGTTCCCATCCTCTGATGGCTACTTCCAGCAGGATAATGCTCCATGTCTCAAAGCTCCAATCATTTCAAATTGGTTTCTTGAACATGACAATGAGTTCACTGAACTAAAATGGCCCCCACAGTCACCAGATCTCAACCCAATAGAGCATCTTTGGGATGTGGTGGAGCAGGAGCCGTGCCCTGGATGTGCATCCCACAAATCTCCATCAACTGCAAGATGCTATCCTATCAATATGGGCCAACATTTCTAAAGAATGCTTTCAGCTCCTTGTTGACTCAATGCCACGTAGAGTTAAGGCAGTTCTGAAGGTGAAAGGGTCAAACACAGTATTAGTGTGTGCTCCTAATAATCCTTTAGGTGAGTGTATTATATATTGAGTCCATCTTTAATTTAAACTGATTAAATAGATTTAAAAAAATTGTTTTACTCACGTCTTCGCAGTTTCCCCTTTTAAATCCAGTCACGGAGCAACTCTTCTGCCACTTGGTCCGGCCGAGGGGGCGTGTTCTGGCTGGAAAGTGACGTCAATGCATACCCTCTATTGGTGGATCTCATGTGAGTGACAGGTTGCCCCGCCCTTGCGCCAGTAAACACGTCATCAGAGAAGAGATGTCACTGCAAAAGGGAGGGGGGAATTATTTAGATTAAAGATTAAGAGGCACATGAATTTTAAAACAATCTGTGCACGGGTGAATTATTTATAATAAACACGGCAATGCTCCATTAAAAAACAAACAAAAAACAAAACAAGAATTTTCCTTTTTGAGTTCATGCTTTAGATGTGAGTTGGGCTTGCCATATCACGCGAGTGTTTGACGCAGCCGTTCTCTAAAATAGCGTTCGCGAGCAGTGACGAAAACGATGACATCACTCTAACGTCACGCGTTTCCCTGTAGCGATAATCATGGCGGATCAACAATTCAACAACTTTCTCTGGTGAGTACAGACTCCTGGTTCGCGAGCACATCGTCTCATGCAGGTTATCCTCGCTCCTGCTCGTTATTATAGTGCAGATGTGTGTGTGCATCAGTCGCAGCGGTTAGTGTGTGTGTGTTCTGAGTGTGTAAACACGGTTAAATCTATTAAAGCACGCGCTGTTAGTCTGTCGAGCCGTGTAGATGTGGATCAAAGGGAGCGGAGGTGCTTTAGAGGAGTCCGGTGGCTAGGGAGCTGGCTCTGTGTTCTGTCGGGGAAGAGCGATGGTGGATCGCGCCAGCAGGGTTTAGAGTTGAATTTATTAATAGTCAGTCGAACAAATGAAATGTGTCTGGGTGACATACAATGTCCTCTGAATTATTGCAACACCACACACACACACACACACACACACACACACACACACACACACACACACACACACACACACTCGCTCTCACACTCTCAAACACACTCTCACACACTCACACAGACACTCTCACGCACGCTCTCACACACACACTCGCACAGACACTCTCACTAACACACACAGACACACACACACTCACACACACACACACACACACACACACACACACACACACACACACACACACTCACTCATACTCACACACACACACACTCGCTCTCACACTCTCAAACACACTCTCACACACTCGCACAGACACTCTCACTAACACACACATACACACACACACTCGCACAGACACTCTCACTAACACACACAGACACTCTCACGCACACTCGCTCACACACACTCACACAAACACTCTCACGCACAGTCGCACAGACACTCACACTCACACTAACACACACACACACACACACTCGCACACACAACACACACACACACTCGCACACACACACTCGCACACAAAACACACACACACACACACACACACACTCACACACACACACACACACACACACACACACACACACACACACACACACACACTCACACACACACACACACACACACACACACACACACACACACACACACACTCTCTCAAACACACACACTCACACACACACTCTCACACTCTCAAACACACACACACACACACAGCTGTTTGCGATAAAGTTCTGCTTCAGAACAAAGACAAGATATTAAATGTCAACTGTGTTTCTAAAATGAGATGTTTTTGATGTATTAATATTGTTCTACACAACAGTGCAGTTTTATAAACCTAAATATCTCAATGGATCGGTGCATTGCGGATATGTTTGCATTTTATAATCATTCATATTTTAGTAAGTGTTCATTTGAGGAACAAACTTTAGCTTGGCCTTTTTTGAGCTTACACTCTTAATATCTAATGAGAACATATTGTTTTATTTTATTATATGTGACCCTGGACCACAAAACCAGTCATAGGGGGAATTGAGATGTATAGATCATCTGAAAGCTCAATAAATCATCTTTCATTGATGTGTGGTTTAACGATTTGAAGATCTGAGAGTGTAAATATTGAGAAAATCTCCTTTAAAGTTGTTCAAATGAAGCCCTTAGCAATGCATATTACTACTAATAATACATTTATGATATGCATGAAACATGATCTTAATATCCTAATGATTTTCGGCATAAATAAAAATGGATAATTTTGACCCTAATAATGTATAGTATAGGTATACCTGTGAGATTATGACTGGTGTTGGGCTCCAGGGGCACGTAATATAAATGCACAATATTAGACATTGTGATTATTGAATTGTTTGTTTTCATTTTGCAAACCTAACATTGCGATTGCATTGCATGTGCGATGCAGAGAGAAATAAGGAAGAATGCTAGCGTGTCAGACGTGGGATCAGCAGGAGCTGCTCAGACCTGCTCCACAGGTTTCTGATGTCAGAACAATGAACCAGAGCAGAGCAGTTCAGCCCAGTTACTCTCCGAGCGAGAGCAGGTGGATATCTTGGCTGCGAGTGCTGTGTGACTTGCATTACTGGCGTGGGCAAACCATCTGACCAGCAAACACTGCGTTCTCCAGATTCTCTCCTCTAACAGTTCCTTATGTGTTAATGTTCTCAGTCTTTCCTGTGATGGAGCGTCCTACACATACAAGAGTTCACTTTAAAGGGATAGTTCACTTTGAAATTAAATGTTGATATGTTTTAGCTTACCTCATGGGCATCCGAGATGTAGGAGTATTTGTTTCCCCAGTAGTTTCAATTTTGATCATTTTAGGTCAAACCGTTCTTGTCTGTGGCTCACATAATGCAGGTCTATGGTCACCACCTCAAAGAGCATACACAGAGAAGTCCAAATTAACCAATCCCCCATCGTAAGGACACACTGATGGCCTAAGACACCAAACCAGCGGTTTGTGTGAGAAAACCAACAGTATTTATATTGTTTCTTGCGCAGATTAAAGCCAGAACGCGCGAATGTCCCAACAGGAAACACACACGCGCGCCCTCGGATCAGTCGGACGTAGTGCTGTACAAGAGGTAAAAACGATATAAATACTGTTGGTTTTCTCACACAAACCGCTGGTTTGGTGTCTTAGGCCATCAGTGTGTACTTACGATGGGGGATTGTTTCATTTGGACTTCTCTGTGTATGCTCTTTGAGGTGGTGACCATAGACCTGCATTATGTGAGCCACAGACAAGAACGGTTTGACCTAAAATGATCAAAATTGAAACTACTGGGGAAACAAATACTCCTACATCTCGGATGCCCATGAGGTAAGCTAAAACATATCAACATTTAATTTCAAAGTGAACTATCCCTTTAAATTAAATGGAAATTAAATTACATACAGTTTGTGTAATAACCGGGGTGGACACACGGCATGACTTTTATTGAATAAACAAGCCTGAAATACACCAGGATGCTTATTTTGAAATATATTTAGACGAGGAGATAAAATATGTTCTTAAACCCGTACACAACACATTACAGTATAAACACCGTACAGTAAACACTCATGACTGATCCGCATTAGTGTGTGAGTGCTCAACAGCGCCACCTTCAGGCTCGGAGACGTGAATCGCTCACATTTATTAATGAAGACACAGCCTTATGAAGATTAATAATCACATTAGGCAGTGCTGCCATTTATGCGTTTTCATCCCTGAAATATAAAATGATCATTAAAACGCTTGATAGAGCATTTAAAGGTGCGGTGTGTGAAATCTAGCGGCATCTAGTGGTGAGGTTGTGAATTGCACCCGCTCACCCATCCCTTTCAAAGCACATGGAGAAGCTACGGTGGCCAGCACAGGACAAAGATGTGCTCGTCTGAGACAGATGAGAGTAGCTAGCGCTCTGGAGAGAAGTTTGTCCCTTTAGGGCTACCGTAGAAACATGGCGGTGCAAAATGGCGGCTTCACTGAAAGAGACCCGCGGTGTGTGTGGATAGAAACGCTTATTCTGAGGTCATAAAAATATAACGCTCTTTATACTGAAAACATAATGTATAAATTGCATTTCTGTCAATAGATCCTCATAAATACTACACACTGCACCTTTAAAGTATTGAAGACTTTTTATGATCTTACATTTAAAATTCACTGTACAGTTCCCACACATCTATTTTTAGTCGCGAGGGCAACGGTGGCACTGTCCAGCCCTGGTTTTGTCCGGAGAAGCCGTGGATATAGTCCTGGCCAGTGAAGAACACAGAAGTTCTGTCTGTTTTCTACAGTTTCAGCTTCATTCTTATCAAGCTCAGAAGGGGTGTTTGTGATGGTTAGTGTTATTATAATGACTTGTTTCTGAACTCCGTCGTAGTTTTGAGTTTTCTTCCGGGAACCAACACGTAACAATATTCCTCATTTAAATAAATAATTAGTACGCAGGATAAAGTGGCGGGGCCTGGTTGAGTTAGTTAGTCGTGTGTTGAAAGGGAACATATTATCCCCCTTCTCACACGATGTGATATAAACCTCTGGTGTCTCCAGAATGTGTGTGTGAAGTTTCAGCTCAAATATCATTTATTATAGCGTCAAATTTGCCTCTATTTGTGTGTGTGTCCCTTTAAATGCAAATGAGCTGCTGCTCCCGCCCCCTTCCAGAAGAGGGCGGAGCCTTTACACGAGCTTCAGATACTCCGTCAACAACAAAACAGGCCGATCTCACTCAGACAGATGTCAGGGATCAGCCGCACATGTTTGATCCGGAGTGGACACAGATGAGAGAGTCAGGAAGAGCTCCACACTGAACACTGAGCGCTGAGCGGATCATTGATGTAGCGTTAGCTGTGGAGTTACGCTGATCCGCTCATCCACTAGCGTCACTCGATGATACACTGCATAATAAAAGTGTGTGTCTCTGTGAATACAGTCAGAGACGATGCTAACGTTAGCCGTATCAGCGTTCAGCTCATTCAGAAGGACATTAGCACACATTCACAGAATATGAAGTGCATCCTCACTCGCTCTGATGTGAAGGAAGCGCTGGGATTGAGCCGTCCTTCAGAAACTGCTCCGGAGCAGGGAAAGCTGTTCTAGGAGAGCCGAAAACATCAAGACTTTGCACAGTACGCCCTCTTTAAGGATTCATTCAGTTATTATTATTATACTCCTTTCTAGACAGTGAATCACTCTTCTAATCTTCTGACGTGATAACACATTCATTTATTATTATCATCTAAATAAAAACATTTGGCCGTTCTTTTGAGTGATTGCTTGTGAGCCGTGAAGGACAGATATCTGAGACGTGTGACCGATGAAGTCTTGAGCGTGTGTGTGAGGGGTTTCGCTGCTAGTCACGTAGACACATTACAACACAACACCCACTACAGAGTCGCACTGAACCGGAGCGATGGCAGTAGGACGGTTTTCCATGGCTTGCCGTTGGAGTTTGGGCCTGAGCTCAGTTGCATGTGTTCTGTTCTCCTGTTAGATCATCGCCTGCTGTGATGGAGCACGTTCAGGGCGCCTGGAAGAGCGCCAGTCATGGGTTTGGATGCAGAGACTCGGTGTTTGAAGATCCCTGCATGTCTCCCAACATCCTCAAGAACTTCCCGTACCGGAGGTTGTCAGACGACGGGAGAATCCCAGACTCCAAAGCGAGCAGCACGATCCGCACGATCCGCGTCTACCTGCCCAACAAACAGCGGACTGTGGTAACGATACACTCATCAACACCGTCTGAATGATGATAAGAGACTTCTACACATATTCGAGTGCTGTGCATGTACTCATTTAAGAATGGAATTAATCATTTTTTTGGTGAATCGGATCTTTTACCTGGGTAATGTTCCCATAAACAGATGTACTGGACCTCGACAAACAATCAGTGCTCGGGAAACATTTTAAAATATAATCAATGTGCGATTTATGAGCTCATTTTTGGCTAATAACTAAAATATTCAGAACCAAATCGGGAAAAAATAAAATAAAAAGTAAATAAGACTAGTTTTATCCTTAAAGTAACACTCCACCGTTTTTAGAAATAGGGCTTTTTCAACTTCTTTCCTACATCTAGATCTACATTTTTGTCTCAGTGCATGCATTGTTTTAGTTTGGCAGGGTCACTGCTAGCTTAGCTTAGCATAATGAATGGAATCCTATGTTGCCAGCTAGCATGTCCCGAGTAAAAGTGATCCAAAAAACCCCACCTAATTACTTCTTGTGGCCTGCGTATTCACAGTGAGTACAAATAGCGATGCGGATTAAGACTAGGCGATTTCCTAGGACGATATTAGTCCACAAGAGGATTTCATGTGTTGTGATATCTCTGCAGTAGCAGTGCTTCGCCTGTGCTTCCCCATAATATAGTCCAAATATCTGCCTAGGAAATCCCCTAGTCTTAATCCGCATCGCTATTTGTACTCGTTGTGAATACGCAGGCCACAAGAAGTAATTAGGTGGGTTTTTTATTTTTGGATCACTTTTACTCGGGACATGCTAGCTGGCAACATAGGATTCCATTCATTATGCTAAGCTAAGCTAGCGGCGACCCTGCCAAACTAAAACAATGCATGAGACAAAAATGTAGATCTAAATGTAGGAAAGCAGTTGAAAAATTATTTACTTTATTGGAAAAAAACTTTTTTTCCCCGATTTGGTTTCGTAAATTTGAGTTTTTCAGCCAAAAACGAGCCCATAAATCCCACATTGATTATATTTGTGATTAAAATGTTTCCTGAGCACTGATTGTTTGTCCAGGTCCAGTTATGGATACCAGTACGTCTGTTTAAGCCTGGACGTTTATGATGTAAAAACTTGATGGTTCTGCATATGTCGTTCTGGATAACGGGTGTGTCCTGTGTTTTCCAGGAATGACAAAACAAACATGTGTTCTTTATAATCAGGCACTGACTGAGCCACCTGTGGAAAACAGCGATCATCACTTAAAGCTCATCTTTTAGATCAATAGGGTGTTTTTAATATTAAAAGACTATAAATGTTTTATTAGTGTTATCAGAAGGACATGTGATATTGCAGAAGTGCACCAGTGATAGAGAATATCAACATTAAGAGACGCTCACTGGCCTTTTGCACATGTTTTCCGGCTCCTCTTTTTGACAATATTATGTCACATGACATACCCCAAAAATGTATTATGTCTATTATCCAGGAATGACATTAGAGAAATCACAATTCTTAAAGATTAATTATTTATGTATACTCACATGAGTTGGAAGTCGAGTCATTTAATGTAGTGTATTAAAAAAAAATGTGTATATATATATATATATATTATAGAATATGTGCCCCAGGAGCCCAACAGCAGTCCTGATCTCACGGGTATATCTGGGGAAATAGCCAACTATACATCGTAAGGGTCAAAATTATCCAGCCAAAAATCATTAGGATATTAAGATCATGTTCCATGAAGATATTTAGTAAATGTTCATATCATAAATGTATTATTAGTAGTAATATATGCAATGCTAAGGACTTCATTTGGACAACTTTAAAGGAGATTTTCTCAATATTTAGATTTATCTGCACCCTCAGATTCCAGATTTTGTCCTGTCCTAACAAACCAGATGATGCATAAATCTCAATTAAAACATTTTCTGACTGGTTTTGTGGTCCAGGGTGTCATATATTATGAATATGCTTTGGACACCAGAATGGACATGGGAAACTCCTTGATGTAAAAGCAGTTGATATAATGCTAACCATGTAACCTCCGCTTGCACGTTCATACCTTTGTTTTCCTCTGAAGTGATGAGAATTGTGTTGCGACAGGTGAATGTGCGACCGGAGATGACGCTGCGCAACTGCCTCATCAAAGCCCTGAAAGTGCGTGGCCTTCAGCCCGAGTGCTGCGCTGTTTTCAAGCTTCATGGAGAACATGCATCGTAAGTTATGGCCAAAAATAATAACAAAAGTGAGCAGAGAGAATGAAGGATGATTGTTGTGAGCAAAGCTAGTTAATGCATTGACTAATTTTAACTAACAAAACATTTGTTGTAGTGTTTAATCTTCATTGTTATTTCATGTCAGCTCAGGTCACTTAAATAATATTAACAGATGCGACTTTTGTATTAGAAAATGTTCAAATTAAAGTCGGCATGAAAGGGAAGTTGCACGGGTCTGTTCTCCTCTAGTGTGCCGTATATCAGTGAGGGAAGCGGGAACAGATGTGGGCGGGGCTTGAGTATGTCTGAGGGGATCTGATTGGACGGTTGTGGTTTGCTATTGGTGGATCTCATGTGAGTGACAGGTTGCCCCGCCCTCATCATCAGAGGAGAGATTATTCTCATTCAAGATTATTAAAAATGATGCGCACAGATAAATCGTTTAGAATAAACATTGCAATAATCCATAAAAATTGTCAATTTAGCATCAACTAAGATTATTAAATGCTTTTTATTGTTAGTTCATGTTAACTAATCCGGTGCATCATCTATCTTAATGGTTATGTTCTGTTTAGTAAGTGTTAATAATGTTGTTTTGTGCAGTAAGGTGCGTGTGGATTGGAGCACGGACCCTACCTCACTGGTGGGAGAGGAGCTGCTGGTGGAAGTCTTGGATCACGTCCCGCTGACCACGCACAACTTTGTGAGTTCCCGTAGTGTGTTTGAATTGAGCTGCTGTCGGCTTTCCAGCGGCTCTAACATCTGACCGGCCCCTTCACAGGTACGGAAGACGTTTTTGAAGTTGGCCTTTTGTGACATATGTCAGAAGTTTCTTCTTCATGGCTTCAGATGTCAGACGTGCGGCTACAAGTTTCACGAGCACTGCAGCACCAGAGTGCCCACCATGTGTGTGGACTGGAGCAACATTCGCCAGCTCCTGTGAGTGTGCAAAACCACAGACACCAGCTTTATCACACTCGAAGGGCTTCCACAGTCCTGCACATATCAGCAGTTGCATGTGTTGCTTAGACTCGTTTCTAGTGCTTTCTGGCTCTAGAAAAGAATGACAGGTCTTGGAAAAGGCACAGATATACATCATAACCTACTTTATACATGTTCTGTTATGTTGTAACCATGCTGATTTTGCGTAATCGCGTAATTAATAACGTAATTAATTGCAAGTAACGTGCATCACTTAATCGGATTACTTTTTAATGTAATGTGTAAACTAACACTTCAAGTAACGTGCATCACTTAATCGGATTACTTTTTTTATTTGACGTTTTAAGTAACGTGCATTATATAATCTGATTACTTTTTTAATGTAATGTGTAAACTAATACTACAAGTAACGAGCATTATTTAATCAGATTACTTTTTTGATGTAACATGTAAAGTAACACACTACAAGTAACATGCTTTACGTAATCAGATTACATTTTTGATATAACGTGTAAAGTAACACATTACAAGTAACGTGCATTATGTAATCAGATTACTTTTTTGATAAAACGTGTAAATTAACACACTACAAGTAACGTGCATTATGTAATTGGATTACTTTTTTGATGTAACGTGTAAAGTAACACACTACAAGTAACGTTTATTATGTAATCGGATTATTTTATGTAACATGTAAAGTAACACACTACAAGTAACGTTTATTATGTAATCGGATTATTTTATGTAACATGTAAAGTAACACACTACAAGTAACGTTTATTATGTAATCAGATTATTTTATGTAACATGTAAAGTAATCACATTACAAGTAACGTGCATTATGTAATCAGATTACTTTTTTGATAAAACGTGTAAATTAACACACTACAAGTAACGTGCATTATGTAATCAGATTACTTTTTTGATAAAACGTGTAAATTAACACACTACAAGTAACGTGCATTATGTAATCAGATTACTTTTTTGATAAAACGTGTAAATTAACACACTACAAGTAACGTGCATTATGTAATTGGATTACTTTTTTGATGTAACGTGTAAAGTAACACACTACAAGTAACGTTTATTATGTAATCTGATTATTTTATGTAACATGTAAAGTAATCACATTACAAGTAACGTGCATTATTTAATCAGATTACTTTTTTATGTGACATTTAAAGTAACACTACAAGTAACATGCTTTACGTAATCGGATTACGTTTTTGATGTAACGTGTAAAGTAACACATTACAAGCAACGTGCATTATGTAATCGGATTACTTTTTTGATTACCTTTTTGATAAAACGTGTAAAGCAACACACTACAAGTAACGTGCATTACGTAATCAGATTACGTTTTTGATATAACGTGTAAAGTAACACATTACAAGCAACGTGCATTATGTAATTGGATTACTTTTTTGATTACATTTTTGATAAAACGTGTAAAGTAACACACTACAAGTAACGTGCATTATGTAATCGGATTACTTTTTTATTACTTTTCCTATGTAACTTATAAAGTAACACATTTCAAGTAACGTGCATTACGGAATCTAATTACTTTATTGATGTAATGTGTAAAGAGACGCATTAGAATTAACGTGCATTATGTAATCTGATTACTTTTTTAATGTAATGTGTAAAGTAACACACTACAAGTAATGTGCATTACGTACTCGGATTACTTTTTGGATGTAACTTGTAAAGTAACGCTATGTAATCGGATACATTTTTTGATGTAATGTTTAAAGTAACATTACAAGTAACGTGCATTATGCACTCGGATGACTTTTAATGTAATGTGTAAAGTAACGCTTTACGTAATCTGGTTACTTTTTTGATGAAATATGTAAAGTAACGCATTGCAAGTATCGTGCATTACGTAATCGGATTACTTTTTTTGATGCAAATACTGTCAGCAGTCGGAAAATAATAGATTTCACCATGTTTTTATGATTAGATGTTCTATAAATCAGGTTCAGCAGCATGTTGGCAGGCTGAACAGCCTTCTTTCCTTTATTTAAATATAGATAGACATGTGCATGGGGTTCACGAGAAGTCTCACAGAAAGAGTTTTGCATAGAGGCCCTCATACTGTGTGTTGTAGATGTCTATCATTGATAATCATGTAAAGCACGGTACAAAGGTCCATTCTTCTGCTGCAGAATTCATCACAAAGATGAAAAAACAAACTTAAACTTTTGCTTTAAGATTGCACCAATGGAAAACCTTCATTGATCCATCTTTTAGAAATTAGTTATTAGTTATTTTTCCAGGCTGTTCCCGACTCCCGGAGAGAACGGCACTCCGTCACTCCCGCCCCTCTCGGCCCGTCGGATGCAAAACTCTAAATTCTCCTTCAGGTAAAGAGAGTCTGTGTCTATATTTAGCTCAGATGTAGTGAACTGACCCGACAAGTCCAGCGTTCCTCTGATAATCAGAGCATGTCACGACACCGCCTTCTTTTTGTTTTTGTTCCTTGTATTCGGGGTACTTGATTATACTCTAGTTCCTTGTATCAGTAAACTTTAAACATTTTTTAAAGCTTTATTAATTATTTTTATTTTATTTTTATACTTATGTAAGTTTAGTTATGTGCTTTTATTTTATCAGTTTATTTATTTGTTAAATATTGGTATTTAGGTTTAATTTATTTTTATTGCAGTTTTAGTTTTTATTTATTTCCAGTTAACAATTTTAGATCTTATAATCTTCAACTTATAATGCAACAAACATCTAAGTTTTTCAGCTAATATTTACACTTTATTTTATTTCAGCTTTGTCATTTAACAGAAATGTTTTAATAGCTTTAGATAGAGATAATAATAACCCTGATATGTTAATACATTTTGAGTGATCGTTTGATATAAAATATTTTTACACTTGGTCAGCTTTACCAACTTTTAAAATAAGAATATCTTACATTACTTTAAAATGTTTCACTATGTATAAATGTAAGTTATAGGTTTATATTTGCCCGTTTAGTGCTGAAATTATTGGCTTTTGGAAGTTCAACATTTTGTGGAGATTTGATTATCGCAGAAAATAATTTTGTCTCTAAATTCTTTAGATATTTGTGACACTAACACCGCAGTAGCCATTAATTAACATTTCCAAAACCATTAAATACACATTGTTTTAAAAGTACATTACGATTATGTAATCGGATTACTTTTTTGATGTAACGTATAAACACTACAAGTAACGTGCATTACATAATCTGATTACTTTTTTGATGTAACGTGTAAAGTAACACTACAAGTAACGTGCATTATGTAATCGGATTACTTTATGTAACATGTAAAGTAACAGTACAAGTAACATTCGTTATGTAATCAGATTACTTTATGTAACGTGTAAAGTAACACTACAAGTAACGTGCATTATGTAATCGGATAACTTTATGTAACATGTAAAGTAACACTACAAGTAACATGCGTTATGTAATCAGATTACTTTATGTAACATGTAAAGTAACATGTAAAGTAACGTGCATTACATAATCTGATTACTTTTTTGATGTAACGTGTAAAGTAACACTTCAAGTAACGTGCATTATGTAATCTGATAACTTCATGTAACATGTAAAGTAACACTACAAGTAACATGCGTTATGTAATCAGATTACTTTATGTAACACTACAAGTAACGTGCATTACATAATCTGATTACTTTTTTGATGTAACGTGTAAAGTAACACTACAAGTAACATTCGTTATGTAATCAGATTACTTTATGTAACATGTAAAGTAACTACAAGTAACATGCGTTACGTTATCGGATTACTTTTTTGATGTAATGTATAAAGTAACACATTACAAGTAACATGAGTTATGTAATCAGATTACTTAATGTAACATGTAAAGTAACACTACAAGTAACGTGCACTACATAATCTGATTACTTTTTTGATGTAACGTGTAAAGTAACACTACAAGTAACGTGCATTATGTAATCTGATAACTTTATGTAACATGTAAAGTAACATGCGTTATGTAATCAGATTACTTTATGTAACATGTAAAGTAACACTACAAGTAACGTGCATTACATAATCTGATTACTTTTTTGATGTAACGTGTTAAGTAACACTACAAGTAACGTGCATTATGTAATCGGATTACTTTATGTAACATGTAAAGTAACACTACAAGTAACATTCGTTATGTAATCAGATTACTTTATGTAACGTGTAAAGTAACACTACAAGTAACGTGCATTATGTAATTGGATTACTTTATGTAACATGTAAAGTAACACTACAAGTAACGTGCATTACATAATCTGATTACTTTTTTGATGTAACGTGTAAAGTAACACTACAAGTAACGTGCATTATGTAATCGGATTACTTTATGTAACATGTAAAGTAACACTACAAGTAACATTCGTTATGTAATCAGATTACTTTATGTAACGTGTAAAGTAACACTACAAGTAACGTGCATTATGTAATCGGATTACTTTATGTAACATGTAAAGTAACACTACAAGTAACATTCGTTATGTAATCAGATTACTTTATGTAACATGTAAAGTAACTACAAGTAACATGCGTTACGTTATCGGATTACTTTTTTGATGTAATGTATAAAGTAACACATTACAAGTAACATGTGTTATGTAATCGGATTACTTTTTTATGTAACATAAAGCAACATTACAATTAACATGCTTTACGTTATCGGGTTACTTTTCTGATGTAACGTATAAAGTAACACATTACAAGTAACGTGTTATGTAATCGGATTACTTTTTTGATGTAACAAAGTAACACACTACAAGTAACGTGTTATGTAATCTGATTACTTTTTTGATGTAACATATAAAGTAAAACATTACAAGTAACATGCATTATATAATCGGATTACTTTTTTATGTAACGTGCAAAGTAACTACAAGTAACATGCGTTACGTAATCAGATTACTTTTTCATGTAACGTGTAAAGTAACTACAAGTAACATGCGTTACGTAATCAGATTACTTTTTCATGTAACGTGTAAAGTAACACTACAAGTAACATGCGTTACGTAATCGGATTACTTTTTTATGTAAGCCTTTTTCCAAAACCATTAAAATACACACAGTTTTAAAAGTAAATCACATTACAAGACATGAGACTAATCTGTCTGGTCTTGTGAACTTACATCCCGTTGTTCAATGTTGTGTTCATGATATCAAGCCATTTAGTAACTTTCACCTAAAATGCGCACTGATACTCAACACAGAAGAAATCCATCCACAGGAATGGATTTCTAATGTACTGTAATAACCTTGTTTAGTCTATTCTACATTTGATGCTAAAAACATGATTTCATATTTAGTCAATCCTGTAATATATATAATGTAATAACGAGATGAAAGAAGCAGCTGCAGAGGGCCTGATCTGAGTCTGATGTAGAAACCCTTCTCCAGTCCCTATCACAGATACTCCACGCCGAACGCTTTAAACTACATCACTCCCATGCCATCCGCTGGGGTCTCCCTCAGCCATAAAGTGTTGTCCACATCCACGCCCAACGTCCACATGACGAGCACCACACAGCCGGTCAACGAGGCTGCTTACCAGGTGAAACGCCTCTATCCTCACTTCATCATCGCCTCTCAGAGCCAGATTCACTCAGCAAGGCAAATGAGACACAATCCCATAGACGAGTCTATCTAGACCAGCGCAGATAGATATGTTCGGGTAAATGGGTTAAGACATGCTTCCTTTAGCGCTAATTACTGCCTCAAACACCAGTCAACTTACGAGCGCAAACCTTAGTACTCATTTAAATACTCTCCTCCCATTAATATCTGAAGGAAATGCAGAAATATCTGTTTCCATCGCTCATTTCTCACAGTAGTTTTTAACGCTCATTATTGTTAGTAAATCTGGCTCTCAAACTATTACAGTGTCTCAAACATTTCCATATGTTAAAACAGTACTTCCCTCTTTATTCACAGGAAGCCTTAGGGCGGGATGATTCAGGTAAGGGCTTTTCCTGACCGTTTCCTCAGACTTCACAGCAAAGCTATAAGGCTGAAATCATTCTTTGTCACATTCGTTCACAGGAAGCCCTCCTAATCAAAGCCCGACCGAGTGGCCCAAAACCCCGGCTCCGGCTCACAGGGAGAAAGCGCCTTCAAACAACGCTCAGGAAAAAAGAATCGTAAGCATCGCTTGACTGTAACCTCTGATCAGAAACCATTACCATCAGATTAGCTACTCTTAGAGAGATTGAGTTCTAGGGTTCTTAAGGTTTCCTAAGGAGAATCAGCTTCCCTATGGAGCGGTTTACAGGTGATCCCACTGGTTCAAACATGAGCTGGTCTGTTCCTTGGTCCCCAGCGTCCGCGAGAGAAGAGAGATTCCAGCTACTACTGGGAGATCGAGGCCAGCGAGGTGCTTCTGCTCTCCAGGATCGGCTCCGGCTCCTTCGGCACCGTTTACAAGGGGAAGTGGCACGGTAAGAGTTCCCATCACCATTTTAGGGGTTTTATACACCGATCAGGCATAACATTATGACCCACATAATAACACTGATGATCTCTTCATCACGGCTCCTGTTAGTGGGTGGGATATATTAGGCAGCAAGTGAACATTTTGTCCTCAGAGTTGATGTGTTAGAAGCAGGAAAAATGGGCAAGCGTAAGGATTTGAGCGAGTTTGACAAGGGCCAGATTGTGATGGCTAGACGACTGGGTCAGAGCATCTCCAAAACTGCAGCTCTTGTGAGGTGTTCCCGGTCTGCAGTGGTCAGGATCTATCAAAAGTGCTCCAAGGAAGGAACAGTGGAGAACCGGCCACAGGGTCATGGGCGGCCCAGGCTCATTGATGCACGTGTGGAGCGAAGGCTGGCCCGTGTGGTCCGATCAAACAGACGAGCTACTGGAGCTCAAACTGCTCAAGAAGTTAATGCTGGTTCTGATAGAAAGGGCTCAGAATACACAGAGCATCGCAGTTTGTTGCGTATAGGGGGGCATAGCCGCTGACCAGTCAGGGTGCCCATGCTGACCCCTGACCCGCCGAAAGCACCAACAGTGGCACGTGAGCATCAGAACTGGACCACGGAGCAATGGAAGAAGGTGGCCTGGTCTGATGATCACGTGTTCTTTTACATCACGTGGATGGCCGGGTGTGTGTGCGTGGCTTACCTGGGGAACACATGGCCCCAGGATGCACTATGGGAAGAAGGCGAGCCGGCGGAGGTGATGCTTTGGGCAATGTTCTGCTGGGAAACCTTGGGTCCTGCCATCCATGTGGATGTTCCTTTGACACGTCCCACCTACCTAAGCATTGCTGAGACCATGTACAGCCTTTCATGGAAACGGTATTCCCTGGTGGCTGTGGCTCTTCCAGCAGGATAATGCTCCTGACACAAAGCACAAATGCTTCAGGAATGATTTGAGGAGCACAACAACGAGTTTGAGGTGTTGACTTGGCCTCCGCAACCTCGCAACTTACAGGACTTAAAGGATCTGCTGCTAACATCTTGGTGGCAGATACCACAGGAGGTCTAGAGGAGTCCGTGCCTCGACGGGTCAGCGGACCAATACAGTATAAGGTCATAATGTTATGCCTGATCGGTGTGTATACATATATACAACTGAGGAAAATATTATACTGTAAAATGTTTGTTAATTTTAAAAATCCTCCTTTATTTATTGTATTGAGCTGTAATGTCTTTTCAGGGGATGTTGCTGTGAAGATTTTAAAGGTGACGAATCCCACACCTGAGCAGTTACAGGCCTTTCGCAATGAGGTGGCTGTTCTCAGGTAAGCTCGACCCAAGTCACATGATTCCCAAAAATGAGTTTAAACACTGGTTCTCTAATCTTCCCACGGATGTCGTTTCTGTGTTGGTGTTTCAGGAAGACGAGGCACGTCAATATTGTTTTGTTTATGGGATACATGACCAAGGCAAACCTGGCCATCGTGACGCAGTGGTGTGAAGGAAGCAGCCTCTACAGAACATCTGCACGTGCAAGAGACCAACTTCCAGATGTTTCAGCTGATCGACATCGCCAGACAGACGGCGCAGGGCATGGAGTGAGTGTTCGGATCCGCAGTTTCCACACACCGCTAGCAGCTCCTCCAGGCGTTCAGGATCACATCCCACAGACACGCGTGTGTGTTGAAGCAGAGCTAGCCCAACGCTTCTCAACCCTAAATGATGTTATTTGCTAAATGCAAATTATAACATGCAACTAACCAAATAATCCTCTATAATTCAGATAGGAAAATTAACAGGCTTATCAACATTCAAAACTAGGGGAAATGCTTCCATAGATCAGTGTGTTTTTTGTTGGTGTCGAAGGCTGTGCATAGTGAACTTAGACAGATGCCATCATCCTCAAAAACAAAACTACACAAAGTCAAAGCAAATGCATCGCAAATTACACTCAATACTGAATTCAAATTCAAGAAATATTTAGTAGCTGCAATTAACAGTATTTCAATTCATCCCATTGTTTAATAATTTTGCTTCCGATCATGGTAATTAGAGCTTCATGATTAATCAGATGGCAATCTTTGACGAGTCCGATCACAGCGCACATTCAGATCTGTGTTCTGATCCAGAGAGAGCCGCTGGCATGTGTAGATATGAAACACTCTTTATTCTACACACACAGGATCATTATTTCTGTCTTACAATCATTCAGATTATCACAGAAGTGCTGATTAAAAGTTTATAGTTCAGATATAAACACTGATGTCTACGGTAGTGATCAAAATAGAGCAAATCACCTTTAGAAAGAAACTAGAGGCTTCAGATAAAGATTGAGTCAGTTACATCATTACACCAGTAGGTGGAGACAAGAGACTGTTAGAATGAGTGAGTCACTGAATCATTCACTCAAGAGATTCATTCAAAAACACTGATTCATGCAGTAATGAAACAAGTGAAGTCCTTATGAGTGAGTCACTGAATCATTCACTCAAGAGATTCACTCAAGAGATTCACTCAAAAACACTGATTCATGCAGTAATGAAACAAGTGAAGTCTTTATGAGTGAGTCATTGAATCATTCACTCAAGAGATTCACTCAAAAACACTGATTCATGCAGTAATGAAACAAGTGAAGTCTTTATGAGTGAGTCACTGAATCATTCACTCAAGAGATTCATTCAAAAACACTGATTCATGCAGTAATGAAACAAGTGAAGTCTTTATGAGTCACTGAATCATTTACTCAAGAGATTCACTCAAAAACACTGATTCATCCAGTAATGAAACAAGTGAAGTCTTTGAGTGAGTCATTGAATCATTCACTCGAGAGATTTGTTCAAAAACACTGATTCATCCAGTAATGAAACAAGTGAAGTCTTTATGAGTGAGTCACTGAATCATCCACTCGAGAGATTTGTTCAAAAACACTGAACTTGATGTAATAAAATGAAAAACAGCTAAAAGCTGAAACTATACTCTACTG
>CM040931.1:34132819-34167819 GCA_023029165.1 Gobiocypris rarus | reverse complement strand
CTATCACTGTGTGTCAAGAGCTGAGATTCAGATATGATAATGAGCGCTTGCTTTCTGACCAATCACAGCAGAGCAGCTCTCAGAGAGGCGGAGCTTAGAGAGACTGAACTCTTGATGGAAGCGTTTCAGACACTGAGAGAGAAGAGCTGATGCGTCAGTGGAGATTAGGAGAGAATGAAAGTGTGTTTGAGCTGATGCATGAGAACCTGCTGGAGGAGACGCCAGGACAACATTAGGAGCCTTTAAAGGGGCATAATTGGGATGTTATAAAGGCACTATATGTATGTTTTTTGGATTAATATATCCAAAAGCCTCTAGATCAGTGTTATATATTGTGTTGACTTGTGTGCATTATCCCAAATGTGAATGTTTAAATCCAGAAAAATAAGTGATTTTACCCAGGACACGCCCATCAGTGACATCATCTGGTGTTATTGTGCAGTAACCATGGCAACACTAGCGGCGCTTTAATATCTGCTGTGTTTATGAGACTCTGTTTGGATCATTGATGGACAGAAACTCATCATTGTTCTCCAGCTCAACACAGTTAGTCTGATTGTGT
Source organism: Gobiocypris rarus (assembly GCA_023029165.1). Classification (NCBI taxonomy): domain Eukaryota; kingdom Metazoa; phylum Chordata; class Actinopteri; order Cypriniformes; family Gobionidae; genus Gobiocypris; species Gobiocypris rarus. The sequence continues at coordinate 34,167,257 of CM040931.1, read as the reverse complement.
AAATCTGCTGTTCTTGATTTACCGCACAGAGTGCCATGTTTTACCGCCTAATATGATCTCGCTCACTGCAGTGTGAACAAGTGTCTCATAGGAGCATTATAACATCACTTTAACACACGCACATGTGTGTGATATGATCAAACAGCGCTGCGTTACACACACACGCATGAGCGGAAGAAGCGGAAGCGCTCGCGGCAGAATAAAAGCCCCGCCCACTCAAGAGTCAAGACACGCCCCTGCTCTGAATAATTACACACTGTGCCTTTAAGAATATCATTAGAAAGTCTTTAGGTGTGAATGTCATGAAAGTTGTTAACTTTGTTAGTAAAGCCTGTTTTTAAGAGCTGAAAGATTTGAGTTGTTTGACATTATTGTTCTCAGATAGTGACAGAGATCATAACAGAATGAGCTTAATTTCTAAATCTTCAGCATGTCCCTCAGAGAGTTGAGTTGTAGGCTAGCGTTAAGCGCTCGGGCTCATATACAGCATGACCACGGTCTCTTGTTCTCTGAGCGGCTGAAGGGTTTGGCAGTGAGCCGGAGCTCTGCACGCTCTCCCTCCAGCCCTGCGGATAAATTTAGGTGCCCAAAGGCTAAAGGTCCATTTCTAAAACCAGTCACTGGTGGTGTAGCCGGTAACGCTGATGTGTTGTTTGTAAATGAGTGGCGAAACGAAGGAGATTTCTATTGCTTTTCCTCAAATCCTCTGCTAAATTAGATTAGGGGAACAAGTAGGAAACACTGTTACTGTTCAGAACCTCTGAGAGTATAAATTAACCATTCGTGTCAAATCATTCCTTTAGGAGAGAAATCACCTGCTCGCTGAGATTAAGTCTCTTCTGCTCACCAATGCTGCTTTTATTTAATCAAAAATACAGTAAAAACTTAGAAATACACTGATCAGGCATAACATTATGAGCACCGACAGGTGAAGTGAATAACACTGATGATCTCTTCCTCACGGCTCCTGTTAGTGGGTGGGATATATTAGGCAGCAAGTGAACATTTTGTCCTCAGAGTTGATGTGTTAGAAGCAGGAAAAATGGGCAAGCGTAAGGATTTGAGCGAGTTTGACAAGGGCCAGATTGTGATGGCTAGACGACTGGGTCAGAGCATCTCCAAAACTGCAGCTCTTGTGGGGTGTTCCCGGTCTGCAGTGGTCAGGATCTATCAAAAGTGCTCCAAGGAAGGAACAGTGGAGAACCGGCCACAGGGTCATGGGCGGCCCAGGCTCATTGATGCACGTGTGGAGCGAAGGCTGGCCCGTGTGGTCCGATCAAACAGACGAGCTACTGGAGCTCAAACTGCTCAAGAAGTTAATGCTGGTTCTGATAGAAAGGGGTCAGAATACACAGAGCATCGCAGTTTGTTGCGTGTATGGGGCGGCATAGCCGCTGACCAGTCAGGGTGCCCATGCTGACCCCTGACCCCGCCGAAAGCACCAACAGTGGCACGTGAGCATCAGAACTGGACCACGGAGCAATGGGAGAAGGTGGCCTGGTCTGATGATCACGTGTTCTTTTACATCACGTGGATGGCCGGGTGTGTGTGTGTGGCTTACCTGGGGAACACATGGCCCCAGGATGCACTATGGGAAGAAGCGAGATCCATGTGGATGTTCCTTTGACACGTCCCACCTACCTAAGCATTGCTGAGACCATGTACAGCCTTTCATGGAAACGGTATTCCCTGGTGGCTGTGGCTCTTCCAGCAGGATAATGCTCCTGACACAAAGCACAAATGCTTCAGGAATGGTTTGAGGAGCACAACAACGAGTTTGAGGAGTTGACTTGGCCTCCGCAACCTCGTAACTTACAGGACTTAAAGGATCTGCTGCTATGCCTGATTGGTGTACCGTAAAGTGTGATTTATTCCTGTGAGTTGATCATCATTACTCCAGTCTTCAGTGTCTCATGATCCTTCACTAATCATTCTCATATGAGGATCTGATGATCAACACACAGTTATGATTATTATCAGTGATGAGAACAGTTGTGCTGATCTCTAGTATTGTTTGCCGGTTAAGCTGCATTCGCATTGTGCAGGAAATGTCAAATCTAGTTCCCTTTTAAACTTTAAGCATATAATAAGGTTCTTCCCTGTTTCCTTGTGTAGATTATCTTTATGGTGGGTAGAGGTTATTTGACCCCTGACCTCTGTAAACTGTACAAGAGCTGTCCTAAAGCCATGAAGAGACTCGTCGCTGACTGCATCCAGAAGTCCAAAGACGACCGACCGCTGTTTCCACAGGTAACATCACCGCTATCTACAGCTACACGATTAAAGCACGATCTGGAGTCAAACACCCACACGATCTTAATCCAGCGATTCAGATTCATTCAGATCTGTGTTCTGATCCAGAGAGAGCCGCTGGCATGTGTAGATATGAAACACTCTTTATTCTACACACACAGGATCATTATTTCTGTCTTACAATCATTCAGATTATCACAGAAGTGCTGATTAAAAGTTTATAGTTCAGATATAAACACTGATGTCTACATTAGAGATCAAAATAGAGCAAATCACCTTTAGAAAGAAACTAGAGGCTTCAGATAAAGATTGAGTCAGTTACATCATTACACCAGTAGGTGGAGACAAGAGACTGTTAGAATGAGTGAGTCACTGAATCATTCACTCAAGAGATTCACTCAAAAACACTGATTCATGCAGTAATGAAACAAGTGAAGTCCTTATGAGTGAGTCACTGAATCATTCACTCAAGAGATTCACTCAAAAACACTGATTCATGCAGTAATGAAACAAGTGAAGTCTTTATGAGTGAGTCACTGAATCATTCACTCAAGAGATTCACTCAAAAACACTGATTCATCCAGTAATGAAACAAGTGAAGTCTTTATGAGTGAGTCATTGAATCATTCACTCGAGAGATTCGTTCAAAAACACTGATTCATCCAGTAATGAAACAAGTTAAGTCTTTATGAGTGAGTCACTGAATCATTCACTCAAGAGATTCACTCAAAAACACTGATTCATGCAGTAATGAAACAAGTGAAGTCTTTATGAGTGAGTCAGTGAATCATTCACTCAAGAGATTCATTCAAAAACACTGATTCATAAAGTAATGAAACAAGTGAAGTCTTTATGAGTCACTGAATCATTCACTCAAGAGATTCATTCAAAAACACTGATTCATCCAGTAATGAAACAATTGAAGTCTTTATGAGTGAGTCAGTGAGTCATTCATTCAAGAGATTCATTCATTCAAGAGATTCATTCAAAAAACACTGATTCATAAAGTAATGAAACAAGTGAAGTCTTTATGAGTCACTGAATCATTCACTCAAGAGATTCATTCAAAAACACTGATTCATGCAGTAATGAAACAATTGAAGTCTTTATGAGTGAGTCAGTGAATCATTCACTCAAGAGATTCATTCAAAAACACTGATTCATGCAGTAATGAAACAAGTGAAGTCTTTATGAGTGAGTCAGTGAATCATTCACTCAAGAGATTCATTCAAAAACACTGATTCATCCAGTAATGAAACAAGTGAAGTCTTTATGAGTGAGTCAGTGAATCATTCACTCAAGAGATTCATTCAAAAACACTGATTCATGCAGTAATGAAACAATTGAAGTCTTTATGAGTGAGTCAGTGAATCATTCACTCAAGAGATTCATTCAAAAACACTGATTCATGCAGTAATGAAACAAGTGAAGTCTTTATGAGTGAGTCAGTGAATCATTCACTCAAGAGATTCATTCAAAAACACTGATTCATCCAGTAATGAAACAAGTGAAGTCTTTATGAGTGAGTCACTGAATCATTCATTCAAGAGATTCATTCAAAAAACACTGATTCATCCAGTAATGAAACAAGTTAAGTCTTTGAGTGACTCAGTGAGTCATTCACTCAAGAGATTCATTCAAAAACACTGATTCATCCAGTAATGAAACAAGTGAAGTCTTTATGAGTCCCTGAATCATTCACTCAAGAGATTCATTCAAAAACACTGATTCATCCAGTAATGAAACAAGTGAAGTCTTTATGAGTGAGTCATTGAATCATTCATTCAAGAGATTCATTCAAAAACACTGATTCATCCAGTAATGAAACAAGTGAAGTCTTTATGAGTGAGTCATTGAATCATTCATTCAAGAGATTCATTCAAAAACATTGATTCATCCAGTAATGAAACGAGTGAGTCTTTATGATTCATTGAATCATTCACTCGAGATAAAAAAAAAGTCAGTTCATTAATAGACAATGAATGCCCCAAATAGGCTTATTTTTAGTCATTAATTTTGTGATAGTTGTCAGTTTGACCTGTAAATTAGAGCGGATGTTCAGATGTTGGCTGTGTAATGTGCAGAATGATGTAGATGATGGTGTGCTGTTGGTTATTAACACTGAGGTGTGTCCACAGATCCTGTCCTCCGTGGAGCTGCTCCAGCACTCGCTCCCGAAGATCAACCGCAGCGCATCGGAGCCATCGCTCCACCGAGCCTCACACACCGAGGACATCAACGTCTGCACTCTCGCGCTCTCGTCCGCCTTCAAGTGATTCAAGCTGTTCGTGCTCCGTCTGACGAGGAGCGGCTCACGCACTTTCTGCACACGGCTCACCTGTGGCCTGAATAATCTCCCCAGCTCCTCTCCGGCAGGCGATCCGGCGCGGGATGCACATATTCCCTAAGGCCCAGTGCGACGGAGGCCGTGTTTATCAGCAGCGCTTCATCATCTCAGAGTGAGGATTCACTTCATGATGAAGCTTATTAGGGATTCATATTTTTTCCAGCTTGTTACGCTTGTCATGGAGAATTAACTTGTAAACTTGACAGATTGTTTATCCATTGTATTTTAATAAAATTAAGTTAAAGACACCACACAAGCTGTTGTTTTTCTGCTGATGTGAAGAACCGGTGCTTGAGTATAAATGCCTCATCCAATCACAGGGTTTACACGGGTCCGAATATTTAATAAATCAGGGCCGTATGATTTCTGTGATGCTGAAAATGTGGGCGGAATCACAGAATGTACTGTATAATGAGGAATGACTCGGGATTGGTCAGATGCTGTGTGAATAAATCAGCAGTCGGTCAGACTCTTAAAGGGCCAGTTCACCCATTAATGAGAATCCTCGGATCATGTCCTCATGTCACCCATCAGACTTTCTGTCCTCATATAAAGCCATGGAGTCTCTTCATAACCTCAGGAATAATCCGCTGGATCCATACGGATCATCAGTGGAAGTTGCTTAGCCTGTCAATGGAGGACAGAAATCTCTCCCATCACAGATCTCGGAAGATGAGCGAGAGTCCGGCACATTTACCCATTAAAGCAGAGGCCAGAACAATCACACAATCCACTATACACAGATTCCATAAGACTGGACATTAAATCCCACACGCTGCAGGAATGATGCTCTTCCTCAGGATCTCTGCTCTCAAACTCCACACATCCTCAAATCAGGATTCCCTTCAATGTATTACTTATATTTTTAATTGGTCTTAAAGCGGTCTTATTGACCTTCATACGATCAGGCTTCAGAACATCAGTGTGAACGTGTCCTGACAGAACCTGCAGATTCGCTCTGGGGTCCGCTGATGTTCCCCACTGAAACACACGGTTCCCTTTATCTCACTGTCATGACACTATCTGACTACACACACACACACACACACACACACACACACACACACGCGATTTGATTAGGTTCTTCTGAAGGTAAAAGGTCACACTCATGGTCCACCTTTCAATAAAATCTGCATAAATCTAAAAGAAACAGACAGAAATGAAGAAGGCCTGGTACTACATCACAAATACACTCTCACACACACACACACACACACACTCACACACACACACACTCACTCTCTCGCACACACACTCTCTCTCACACACACACTCACACACCTCTCTCTCTCTCTCTCACACTCACACACACACACACACACACACACACACACACACACTCTCTCACACACACACACTCTCTCTCTCACACACACACACACACACACACACACACTCTCTCACACTCTCTCTCTCACACACACACACACACTCTCTCTCTCACACACACACACACTCTCTCTCACACACACTCACTCTCTCTCTCTCACACACACACACACACACACACACACACACACACTCTCTCTCTCACACTCACTCTCTCTCTCTCTCTCTCACACACACACACACACCTTTTAGTGGAACCTATTTTGCAAATGTATGCTACATTACAGCAAAAAGAATTCAAATAAATGACAAACTTTTCTAAAACAGTAATTTTAATGTATTTTATAATGTAAACGATATATATATATATATATATAATTTCAAAGACTATAACAAAGCATTTGGCCACATGCAGAGAAATGATGTGTGTGTGTGTGAGATGTGATCATTACCTGTGTTTCTATCACTGCGATTCCCAGCAGATCTCAGGATTCTGTCCCAAACACCAGATCAAGATCCAGAAACTACTCGTTTAGTTTAGATCATCAGTAAAGTATATTTTTTCCATAAAAATTTACAATTTCATATGCAAGCTAATGGTGTAGTTGAGTAATTATGTGGTAAATATGTAGAAAAGTACCGCCCATCCCGCAGAGCACAGCATAAACGTGCAGTTGAGAAGTAAATAAACAAAATATACATCATTTGTATTATTAAAATTTATATTTTTTCATACAATAGCTCTGTAAAAATCCGTGTGAGGCTTTTTCTGAATGTGGCACAAAACACACAGATCAGGCATAACATTATGACCAACCCAAATATTGTGTTGGTCCCGTTAGCTGCCAAAACAGCCCTGACTGACACTGGGACCCCTTTCTATCAGAACCAGCATTAACTTCTTGAGCAGTTTGAGCTCCAGTAGCTCGTCTGTTTGATCGGACCACACGGGCCAGCCCGCTCCACCGCGTGCATCAATGAGCCTGGGCCGCCCATGACCCTGTGGCCGGTTCTCCACTGTTCCTTCCTTGGAGCACTTTTGATAGATCCTGACCACTGCAGACCGGGAACACCCCACAAGAGCTGCAGTTTTGGAGATGCTCTGACCCAGTCGTCTAGCCATCACAATCTGGCCCTTGTCAAACTCGCTCAAATCCTTACGCTTGCCCATTTTTCCTGCTTCTAACACATCAACTCTGAGGACAAAATGTTCACTTGCTGCCTAATATATCCCACCCACTAACAGGAGCCGTGATGAAGAGATCATCAGTGCTATTCACTGGTCATAATGTTATGCCTGATACGTTGACCATATGATCAGATCTCCAGTAGTTTAGCCTTTGAGAGTTCATCATTAGCGCATTATTCGGATTCAGTGTAGCTCAGAGACTGTAAGCGTTCAGAAACACACACGCCACTCGCTCACCAGACGCTTTATTACACTCGCTCCAACAATACACTTCAGAAAATGAATATATAATAACCCATATCAGACTCGAGACGAGTGAAATGCAGCACTATGATACCGGCTGAATTCAGAAAGAAGAGATCCTAAAAAAACCAACAGGTCCGTTCACTGCTGACAGAATGAACGGTGCTTGATTTCTTTAAACCACAGTAATATTGCATGATGCCCAAATGTAATAAAGTTATGTATACATGTCATCTGAACTAATGCAACAAATACTAATCATTAATTTCATTTTTTGACACTTAACAGTACTTCTGAATGATACTTCACACACTACTCGAGTGCAGTTGAAAATGTGATTTTTAGTTCCCGTTTTTTACATTCATCTTTGGGTTTAAAAAATCCGGCAAAATCCCAATGCGGGTCAGGGCATATAGCAGCCTACAGATACGATACGGTGCTGTTATATAGTTTATACTGGTACAGATGGAGCATATGCTGGAGCGCACCACTTGGGAAACGCTCTCGATACATGTTACTGGCCAGATGTTTTACCCAGTACCTAAGATAAGACGGAGGCGAGTCATGTGATCAATGGGAAGCTGAGGAGCCGCTCTCGTCTCCGGCTCCGGACAGCTGCATGAAGAGTTCGCCCAGCTCATTGACCTCATCCTCGAACTGCGGCAGCCCGCGATGCTCTCGCTCCTCGATGAAGTCCCACAGACGCACGGAGTTCAGAAACTGAGAGAGAGAGAGGACAATATTTCACATGTTAACCATTAATGTTGATTATTCCTCATATTCTCCATTGTTGCGGCTCCTCTCTTCCCAGTCTGTCAGTAACGCTCTGCTCCTGAAGCCCCTCCTTCTGAACAGCACACTGTGCTCTGATTGGTCGTCTGGAGAGGTGTGCTGTGATTGGTGTTTGGGAAATGCCCCGCCCCTTACCATAACCGCCAGTCTCAACACACGACTAACTCAAGCAGGCTCCGCCCCTTTATTCTGCGCATGCATTATTGAATCATTCGGAGAGAGTGCTTACCCGGACGCTCCCCTCTGCGCTGAGCTGTTTGCGGGGTTTGTCGGGTTCTGCTCGCGACCCGTCAGCATATGCGTGCATGTAGAAACACTTCCCTCCAAACGGACACGTTCCTCTTCCCTGGTCAAAGTATTTACAGGGCTTCTTACTGCAGGACACAAACAGACACAGAAAGAGTCAAGCGTATGCTAACACACGCATTCAAACCACAGCATCAGAGAAATCTATCTGCCAATACTGCTCAATAAATGGACGGATAGATGAAAAAAGCTTCCATCTCTTGGTTTGAGGTCAGATCAAAGGCTGCTACAGATGCCACTCCTGACCTTTAACCTCATATTCTATTGACTTCTACTTGGACTGAGCAGCTGCTCTTTGAAGTGATGATGTGTTCGATCACGGCCTATATTCCAGGAGTGAGAGAATGGCTCGCTCTCAGGAGCTCAGTGAACTCAAGCGTGGGACCGGGATAGGTTGCCACCTGTGCAATAAGGCCATTCCTGACATTTCCTCACTACTAAATATTCCACGCTCAACTGTTAGTGGGATTATAACAAAGAGGAAGCCATTGGGAACAACAGCAACTCAGCCACGAAGTGAAATCCCAGAGCGGGGTCAGCGCATGCTGAGGGTCACAGTGCGCAGAAGTCACCAACTTTCTGCAGAGTCAATCGCTCCAGACCTCCAAACTCCTGTGGCCTTCAGATGAGCTCAAGAACAGTGCGGAGAGAGCTTCATGGAATGGGTTTCCATGGCCGAGCAGCTCATCCAAGCCTTACATCACCAAGAGCAATGCAAAGCGTGGGATGCAGTGGGGTAAAGCACGCCACCACTGGACTCTAGAGCAGTGAGACGTGTTCTCTGAGTGACCAATCACGCTTCTCTGTCTGACCATCCCATGGACGAGTCTGGGTTTGGCGGTTGCCAGGGGAACGGGACTCGCCTGACTGCATTGTGCCAAGTGTAAAGTTTGGTGGAGGGGGGATTATGGGGTGTGGTTGTTTTTCAGGGGTTGGCCCCTTAGTTCCAGTGAAAGGAACTCTTAATGCTTCACCAAGACATTTTGGACAATTTCATGCTCCCAACTTTGTGGGATCAGTTTGGGGACGGCCCCTTCCTGTCCCAACATGACTGCGCTCCAGTGCACAAAGCGTCGCTCCATAAAGACATGGATGAGTGAGTTTGGTGTGGAGGAACTGGACTGGCCTGCACAGAGTCCTGACCTCATCCCGATAGAACACCTTTGGGATGAATTAGAGCGGAGACTGCGAGCCAGGCCTTCTCGTCCAACATCAGTGCCGGACCTCACAAATGCGCTTCTAGAAGAATTCCCATAAACACACTCCTAAACCTTGAGGAAAGCCTTCCCAGAAGAGCTGAAGCTGTTAGAGGAATCCCTACGGATTAAATATGGGATGTCATGTGCATGTAAAGGCAGGCGTCCTAAAAAACTTTTGCCAATATAGCTGTATATTATCAATAACGTGTAATTCTGCTGCTATGTCCATAAGAATGCAGTTTTGTGTACCACTGCAAAAACTGAATCCTGGTCAGAAAATAAATCGGTACCTGACTCCAGATTTGAACTCCTCAATGAGGCGATTCTTCTCATCCTGGTCTTCCACCCAGTACATGCTGGGAATGACGAACTCCGACACCACACGGCACTCGGGACAAGACCTGCACACAATCACCGGGCATTACTTCACACCGCATGAGCATCTGAGAAAGCACGGCTGAGATCCCGGACTCACTTTCGGATCTGGTTCTGGAACTGCTCGGCGCAGCGCCACTGGCGGATGCAGCTCAGGCAGTACGTGTGGCAGCAGCTGGACAGGATGCCGAAGCGCCGCTCGGACGGAGACGGCTTCTCGTACACCACATCCAGACAGATCTTGCACTGCTTGTCCTGACTCTGCTGCACCGCAAACGCCCTCTCCATGTCCACCTCGAAGGCCGCCATGCACATCTGCGACCGGACAGTCAACAGTCACTCCGCAACTCTTTCAACAACCAGGACGTTCTCAATCATTTTCAATGCAATGTCTTTAATTTATGTGTTGAACCAAATGCAACCAGTTTGAAAAGAACTACTTATCCCATAAAACACTGCAAATGACATCATCGGCATTAAACGTGATTCAATTTACGTTTGAAAATGAAGTTGATTATGAGAAAGGTTTCTACATTATAACTGAAACAAAACACCTATTTCAACTCACAAACATTATATTATTATTTAGGTTCTTGACTCCGATTGGCCGAGAGACTTGTTCTACTAATATCACACGGAAACCGTCTCACAGTTTGTATCCCTCCGCCGGTTTCTGCCGGATCTACACAGGCAGCATTTCTCACAGGTGGCGGGGCAAACCCGCTGTCATTGTGCCACATGGAGCTTGTTAGGCAAGAATGTAATTGTTTAGACCTCAAACATGCGATTTTTATATAAACATAGCACCTATTTTGAAACTTTTTTGCCACTCGTACCTGCTAAGAACAGCTTCATCTCGGTCCTTTGGGAATTTGCGGCTGGCTCTAGTGTAGATAGTGATTAAAGGAGCACTCCAGCGTTTTTAGAAATAGGGCTTATTCAACTTCTTTCCTACATTTAGATATGAGGGCAAATGCATTTTTGTCTCATGCATTGTTTTAGTTTGGCAGGATCGCCGCTAGCTTAGCTTAGCATAATGAATGGAATCCTATGTTGCCAGCTAGCATTTCCCGAGTAAAAGTGACCAACCCCTAATTACTTCTTGTGGCCTGCGTATTCACAGTGAGTACAGATAGCGATGCAGTTTAAGACTAGGCGATTTCCTAGGCAGATATTGGGACTATATTATGGGGAAGCACAGGTGAAGCACTGCTACTGCAGAGATATCACACAACACATGCACAACTTACGCCGGTATGTTGATGGAAGTTTGGGGATTTCAAGTGTTGCTATTTCTATTTGTACTCGTTGTGAATACGCAGGCCACAAGAAGTAATTAGGTGGGTTTTTTATTTTTGGGTCACTTTTACTCGGGACATGCTAGCTGGCAACATAGGATTCCATTCATTATGCTAAGCTAAGCTAGCGGCGACCCTGCCAAACTAAAACAATGCATGCACTGAGACAAAAATGTATTTGCTCACATATCTAAATGTAGGAAAGAAGTTGAATAAGCCCTATTTCTAAAAACGCTGGAGTGATCCTTTAAAAGTGAGATCATTCATTTTGGACATATCAAATCTAGAAATCTTTGGTTTTATTAATCTATTATTTGTTTCAGAGTAAATCTAAAGGTAAAGTGAAGTTAACTGAAATCCTGAGCACTGCTTTTGCACGTTTGACTGAACGGTATACTTGTGTTTATTTCCTATTGTACAAACGTATACTTTTATAATGTAATTAGCATGTTGGTATTGAGAAAGGGTCCGTTAGTGATGGTGATTTCGGCTTCAGTGTTAGTTGCATTATTACACCATTAGATGGCAGCTTTATGAGTGAGTCAGTAAAGACCTTTATACTGAAAGAGACTGAAACAAGGACATAAACACGGACATTATTTTTACTTTAAAGAACACTTTATAAAAAAAACGCAACTTACAAAAGCATCGACTAGCAGGTTCATGGGAAATCCCAAAGAACAAAGATATCAGACGTTCCTTATTATGAATATAAGATTGACCTGAAGAATGAACGCTGTATCAGATGCAGGTAATGCACTCGTTTAGTCGATCTCTCTCTCCCATAATACCATAATACTGATACTCAGTGATGATGTAGAATTAGTAACGGAGGCTTTGGCCCGTGGCGGGAGGAACCAAAGAGGGTTTTTAAAGCCTTTAAAGGTTTTTTTGTTTGCAGTCGAACTGTTGTATAAACGCAATAACACACTCGTAGCCGTGCTGTATATTAGCACACTGTCTCGCGCTTGTGTGATATTCCTAATATAGTACATTATATATACACCGATCAGGCATAACATTATGACCCACATAATAACACTGATGATCTCTTCCTCACGGCTCCTGTTAGTGGGTGGGATATATTAGGCAGCAAGTGAACATTTTGTCCTCAGAGTTGATGTGTTAGAAGCAGGAAAAATGGGCAAGCGTAAGGATTTGAGCGAGTTTGGGCCAGATTGTGATGGCTAGACGACTGGGTCAGAGCATCTCCAAAACTGCAGCTCTTGTGGGGTGTTCCCGGTCTGCAGTGGTCAGGATCTATCAAAAGTGCTCCAAGGAAGGAACAGTGGAGAACCGGCCACAGGGTCATGGGCGGCTCAGGCTCATTGATGCACGTGTGGAGCGAAGGCTGGCCCGTGTGGTCCGATCAAACAGACGAGCTACTGGAGCTCAAACTGCTCAAGAAGTTAATGCTGGTTCTGATAGAAAGGGCTCAGAATACACAGAGCATCGCAGTTTGTTGCGTATGGGGCGGCATAGCCGCTGACCAGTCAGGGTGCCCATGGTGGTCATAATGTTATGCCTGATCAGTGTATATATATATATATGTTAACTTCAACTTTTGCACTCAGTATGCTGCATGAAAACAACTGAAGAATGAATGAAAATCCATAACGCAACAGAAGCGTGCGGTCACCTTCTCATGCGCCGCTCTTTGCTCGGGGTCGTGCGGGTGCAACACCTGCAGCCGGCAGATCTCACACATCTCGCCGTGGAGATACGGGCAGCTGTCGCCGTAGTGACACTGGCCTGCCGCCATGTACGGGCAGAGCTGCGGGCCGGGGTCTGGAAACGGGCCGGCGCTGGCCGAGCTCTCCAGCCCGGAGCGGATGGCGTCCAGGTATGAGTGCGGTTTGCCGTGAGCGCTGTCGTCCCGGTAGTCCCAGCAGTCCTCAGCACTCTCACCGCTGTACGGCCCCACAGCTACAGACACATGAAACAACATTACAATATAATCAAATTATGGCTCTTACAAACACAATTATTCACTTAGTACTTCCAATCAGGGTCATTATCATTAAAACATTCCTGTCAACTGAAATAAAGCTAAACAGAAATGTGCCCCAGCAGTGCTGCGTCTCACGGGTATATCTGGGGAAATAGCCAACAATACATCATACCGGTCAAAATTACCCATTTTTCTTTCATGCCAAAAATCATTAGGATATTAAGATCATGTTCCATGATGATATTTAGTACATTCGCAAATCATAAATGTATTATTAGTAGTAATATGCATTGCTAAGGACTTCATTCGGACAACTTTAAAGGAGATTTTCTCAATATTTAGATTTATCTGCACCCTCAGATTCCAGATTTTGTCCTGTCCTAACAAACCACACATCAATGATGATTATTTATTCAGCTTTCAGATGATGCATAAATCTCAGTTTCAGAAAATGACCAGTTCCACATATATTAGCTGAAAAACTACAACTAAATGGACACTAGACATGAAAATAAACTGAAATAAGTTAAACAGGAAATAAATAAAAAACGAAAACTGAAATAAAAGCAAATTAAACCTATATTTTTTTAATAATAGTAATAAAATTACAACAGCACAAAATATTTAACTAAAATTATAAAAGCTGTTCATTAAAACAGTAATAAACTAAATGAATGGTCTCCAATAACAACAGATATTGTCATGTCATATTTATTTCTATAGCACTGCACAGGGACTGTTTCAAACCAGCTTCACAATAACTAACAGGAAAATACTGATATTAATATTGGCTCATTCCAACTCAAACCGGCTTTGATCATTTTTATCTGGTCAAAAAAACAAAATGCATAAACGAAGAACAAAATCCTAAATATTGGATGTCACGGAGGTATACTGTCGGAGTAATCCCTGTTCTGTAGAGGAGGGTCAGACTGACAGTCGAATCACAGGCGTGTAAACATGACTTTAGAAAGATGGCAGACTCATTATTTTACTCTCACACAGAGATTGGCAGATCTATTAGTGAAATCTGATGACTTTATCAATCTGTGTCTCATTATATCCCAACGGTGAGCGCTCAAACATGGGGGAAAAGCACTTCTGGTGTAATTTTCCCCAAGTTTGCATCCCTGTAACTCCAGAAGTATTAAAGATATCTTAATATCCTTTCAGATTCTGATTCTTAACAAACATTTCTTGTGATATCTTTATTGTTACGGTTCTAGACGGTTCATGCCCAGAGATATGGAGATCTCAACGCGGCTCCGTGAGCAAACTGGCACATTTTCAGTGGTCAGAAACCAACACAATGGCATAGAGCATTCCTGTCCGAGTGATATTAATATTCCTTTCACACAGTTTGCTTGCCTGTCACTCAAGAAGTATTTAAGATATCTCAAAATGATTTTAGATTCTGGTTCTTGATGTATCTTGATTTTTAAGGCCCTCGATGGTTCAGTCCCATAGATATTGGGATCTCAATGCGGCTCCGTGATCAGTTTGTCTAATTTAACCTACCTATTTTCAATGGTCAAAACCCAAATGTGGTTCACTTTGCACACAGCTGACCCTTACAGCATTTAAAGAGGAAGTCTGAAGAATAAATAATGTTAAACATTATGATTAAACCGACTAATAGTGTCCGAGATTTGGTTGATTTGCCATGGAATGACCCTGTTGCAAAAGGAATCAATTATGAAACTAAATGAATTTCAGCTGTAAGGCAGCTCTACAGA
This sequence comes from Gobiocypris rarus, assembly GCA_023029165.1. Taxonomy (NCBI): domain Eukaryota; kingdom Metazoa; phylum Chordata; class Actinopteri; order Cypriniformes; family Gobionidae; genus Gobiocypris; species Gobiocypris rarus. The sequence continues at coordinate 34,152,239 of CM040931.1, read as the reverse complement.
AGGACAATAACGTCATTATTCAGATCAATTCAGTTCAATAACTGTGTGTGAATGTTGACATGAACTATAAAGCAGAAGACAATCATGACCAATAATTCACATTATATATGAGCTCATGTTATATGAAGACAAGCATGTAGTGCATGAGGGCTGGATCATGAGTGCTGGTACCTTTGTCTCTCAGCACGAGGGGTTTTTTGCCAGCTTTGGCAGTGTTAGCTGGTGGAGCGGGTCCCGGCGCTGACGCGGCTCTGTTCGTGTGCTCGACTGCTGCGCCGCCTCCGCCGCGGCCACACGGTTTGACATGATCATATCTATCACAGAACACAGCAAACCAATGAAGATTCAGCTCAAAATACCCTCCTGTTCTAAACGCCCATTTTTGAGTGGATGTTTTTTGTGCATGTATCTTTAAATGCAAATGAGCTGTTGCTCCACCCCCTATCCAGAAGAGGAGGAGCCTGTACAGCTCGTGGAATGGCATGTGTGTATTAGATCTGTGTGTTAAAGTGACAGCAGTGTAATTTACAGTACCTACTAGGGATGCCACAATTCTCAATATAATATTGAACCGTTCGGTACGGCATTCACGATTCAATACGCGCTTGTGAATTGTGTTTTTTTGGTTTCGCATTTAATAAATTATTTTCCCACACATTCTATAATTTGCCTCCATCCCAACACACTGAACATTGCGACATACATTCCCATCACAGGTTAGTGGTAGAGTTATCCTCACGGGACACTATAGTTATCACCAGAGTTCATCATATGCATGCGTGTTAAAGCCTTGCCGGTTTCATTGGCGTGTTCTGTTTTAACATGAGCACTAAACGCCTGTCAAACACGGGATTACTGGACTAAGTCGTCTTACTGCGCTTATACTGTCAAATTAACATAAACACAGTCGGTTATGCCTAAAGTGACAGTAAAATCGCAATCGTGTCTGTATATTACTGTAAATGCACATAGGTCTTAAAGGGATAGTTCAGTTTGAAATTAAATGTTGATATGTTTTAGCTTACCTCATGGGCATCGAGATGTAGGAGTATTTGTTTCCCCAGTAGTTTCAATTTTGATCATTTTAGGTCAAAGCGTTCTTGTCTGTGCCTCACATAATGCAGGTCTATGGTCACCACCTCAAAGAGCATACACAGAGAAGTCCAAATTAAACAATCCCCCATCGTAAGTACACACTGATGGCCTAAGACACCAAACCAGCGGTTTGTGTGAGAAAACCAACAGTATTTATATTGTTTCTTGCGCAGATTAAAGCCAGAACGCGCGAATGTCCCAACAGGAAACACACACACGCGCGCCCTCGGATCAGTCGGACGTAGTGGTGTACAAGAGGTAAAAACAATATAAATACTGTTGGTTTTCTCACACAAACCGCTGGTTTGGTGTCTTAGGCCATCAGTGTGTACTTACGATGGGGGATTGTTTAATTTGGACTTCTCTGTGTATGCTCTTTGAGGTGGTGACCATAGACCTGCATTATGTGAGGCACAGACAAGAACGCTTTGACCTAAAATGATCAAAATTGAAACTACTGGGGAAACAAATACTCCTACATCTCGGATGCCCATGAGGTAAGCTAAAACATATCAACATTTAATTTCAAAGTGAACTATCCCTTTAAATTGATAACAGGGCAGCCTAAGTGAACACGCGGTCCTTAAAGGGACAGTTCACCTCTAAAATGAGCTCATTATTTACTCACTCTAATGTTGTTTCAAACCTGTATTCATTTCTCATGACAGAATTTTCATTTTTGAGTGAAATATCCCTTTCATGTTAATACAACAACAAAAGACAAAGAGAAAATCACCCACTGCTCTTGACTGAAAAACTAATACATCAGCTTTAGTAAGAATCAATGGATATTTTATAGTGAAGTCTATGTAGTGTTTTATTTTTACATTTATTCATTCAATTTCATACTTAAATGCTGCTGTACAGCTGCCAGTGTAAATCTTATATATATATATATATTTATTTTATATTATCCAATACACTAGGAATGTGTAAAACAGTTTTTTTAGTAAAGTTAAGTTTAAGTAAGGTTTTTCAATTCTTTTAAGTAAAATAAAGAAAGTATTGCAATAAAAAAATTATTTTTTCTCTTTAACCTCTCGCTGTTCCTATCGCCTAAGAATAGAATAACAAAAAATGTGACAAGCCATCAGAACCGAACCGAAAACCGTGGTTAAAAACCGAGGTATGTATTGAACCGTGGACTAACTGTACTGTTACATCCCTAGTACCTACTAACATATATATTATTATTATTATGCTGGTAATATGAATCAAACAACAAGAGAAGAGCAGAACTGCCCTCGACTGAATAACTTTAGTAGCTTTAATAAGAATACATTTCTTACTTGAATGCTCATAGCAGCCTGAGAAGAGCTCACTCAGGGGCGGGGCTATGCGAACAGGGCGGAGTCTGTGCTAGTCGTGGGCGGGGCTATGCGAACAGGGCGGAGTCTGTGCTAGTCGTAGGCGGGGCCTAAGCATGATATGACATCAAAAACTGCAAATGGCCGGTTCTGAGATGCTGCTTATTATTTATGGGGATTAAAAAATGTGGATTTTTACCATTATACTATATACTAATACGCAAAAGTCACTTTTACATTGTGTTTGAACATAACTGGCGGCAGTGTGTGTACACAACAGTTATGTTCAAACAACATGTGTATGTTGCATAATACTTCCCGATTGTACCGTGACGGCTTCTCGAACAAGAACAAACACAGGCTTGTGGTTTGCTATTGGTGGATCTCGTGTGAGTGACAGGTGGCCCCGCCCTCGCGCCAGTAAACACGTCATCAGAGAAGACAAATCGAAGAATCACTGATAAAAGATGCACACAATACATGCAAAGCGGCCTATTCGAGTCACCTGCATCTGTCTCCATAGGCACAGACTCCTCTCTGGTAGTATTTACAGATGGTTGAAGGTTTGCTCGTGGTCAGATCGTGAGAGAACAAGCACCTGCTGCCCTCCCGACACACACCATGCAGGAAATATCTGCAGAGAGACAGAAAACACCAGTGGGTCTGATGCGACATGTTCTCTCATGTCAAAGCTATGGTCATTATCCGTGACCTTACTGGACACAGCGATGCTCTGGTGGCTGTGTGGTGCGGTTCTCTTTACCTGCAGGTCACTTGTTTCGTTGACATGATTTTATCCGGCTACGAATGGGATATTTTACTGTGAAATGTTTCAGTGCAACCTGAAAATATCACCGGCTACATCACAGCGACGCTGATCAGTGCTTCCGATTCACTTCCGCGAGTCGGTTCTTTCGAACAGCCCGGTGTTCAGTTAAAATAACGTTTTTATGTGGTGAAAACATTAGGGAGACGTTTTGTGTTTACTGGGAGTTTACATGCATAGCGGATGAACTGACCTGGAAAGAGAATTAGTGATGTTATGTTATGTTATAAGCTGATTTACCGGAGGATTCGGTTTGTTTTGCGCCCCCTGCTGGACGGGTTTCGACCTCAATGACGTCACCTGTGCAACGAGAGAAAACGGAACCGATCTGAGATCAGGCTCAGAGCACGACAGGAACACTAATGGAGAAAGCGCTGATCAAATACAGACACTGTGGAAGAGACGTGTACAGTTTCTCTTCTGATGATGTCAGTGTCCGGCGGTGTCCGGTCTGTCGTCACACTCTGACGTTCGGACTTGTTGACGCGCCTGTCGCGATTCCCTGCCCGTTTACTGATGGACACAAAGTGTCATGCGCGTTTCTCATAGGATCTGTTCACGGACCATCACATCTCGGGTGAGTTATACCACTATAATTATTCATATGCGTGTAATATTAAGTTCCAATGGGCGGGGGATGCACGAATATTCATGAGTTCCATATTGTGGGCGTGGCTTTTCAGGCTTGTTTAGTGGGTCAAAAAGATAATGCAGTTTCAATGTTAAGCCTTGGTGATGTAGGCTGAGAATCAATACAAAATAATCAAGAAATTAAAGATGACACCGAATACTCACACCTAGCTTATACATTTTATTATGCCACAGATGCACTTAAAGGGAACATATTATCCCCTTTTCCCGAGATGTGATATAAACCTCTGCTGTCTTTGCTTTTATTTGTGTGTGTGTCCCTTTAAATGCAAATGAGCTGCTGCTCCCGCCCCCTTCCAGAAGAGGGCGGAGCCTTTACACGAGCTTCAGATACTCCGTCAACAACAAAACAGGCCGATCTCACTCAGACAGATGTCAGGGATCAGCCGCACATGTTTGATCCGGAGTGGACACAGATGAGAGAGTCAGGAAGAGCTCCACACTGAACACTGAGCGCTGAGCGGATCATTGATGTAGCGTTAGCTGTGGAGTTACGCTGATCCGCTCATCCACTAGCGTCACTGACCCTCGGTGGTGAAGCAGTCGTGTGTAAAATGCTCTAACATGTTCCCGTCACTCCTGGGCTCATCCCCTTCATAAATGACCCCCGGTGTCCTCAGCGGCTGTGATGCCGGAGTCTGTGACACGCGTGTGTTCGCTGCTTCAACACAACATTAGTGATGTTTGAGGCGCACACACTGTAAGACTCCAGAGAGGAAACAGAAATGGCGTCTCTCTCACTCAGGGGCGTGGCTATGCTAAAGGGCCAATCAGCAGCAGGCATGGGCGGGGCTTCCCTACTCTTCCGCAGGAGTAGAGGGAAATATGAGACGCTATGAGAGATTGATAATGATTGATGGGGATTATAATAAAGCATTGGGTGGAGTTGGTTGTGTACACACAGTTTTGCATAATAGGTCCCCTTTAAGACTGGAGTAATGATGTTTTGATGATGATCACAGTAATAAATGACATTTTACTATATAAATGCAGCCTTGGTGAGCAGTAAAGACTCTCTTTCCATCATTTTGAATCTTTTTTTCTCCAGAGAATGGAATGACTCTGAGATACACGTGGGACTTTCCAGTTCAGAAGGTACAGTATTGCCCACCTGTGAATATTATAATATTAGTTTGTTTGCGTGTGCTTTGAGTGTCTCTCCCCCTGCAGGTCTGGTCTATAACTACACCCTGTCAGGGGTCCGGAGAGACGCTCACGGCTGGGAACGGTGTGTCTGCATCCCGCTCGCCCCTCCAGGGAGACGGGACCTCAGGGAATCATGGGATAGCAAGCTGGAGCAGTTCTCCGTGCTTCCAGAATGGGCATCAGAGCGGTACAGCATTAGACCTACTGTCCAATACACACAATGAAAATTCACACAATTCACAGCCATAAACGCACTGCGATGTTGATTCCCGGCAGGTTTGCTGAGGAGCGGGCGTTTGGATCGTGCTGTTACGGCTTCGCTCTGACCTTCATAAACCACATGCGCTGGCTGGATGGGAGAGCGTCTCTGAGCAGAGATGACTTCACCAGACGCCATGTTTTACCCAGAATGAAGACAGTGTCCCGATACATCAGCATTTATCACGCAATATCACAACATGGATTTCACATAGCCAATCCACCGGATGACACGTGATACACATTTCTTCATAAACGCTAAGTTAATCTACTGTACGCACTGGTCCCAAGGTTAGGCACTGTGTGTGTTGTGATGTAAACGCAGCACTGGATTAAAAACACACACTTCAACCAAAGGGTTCTCTAGGGTTCATGACTTCTATACACTCCAAAAGAGGGTTGTCACAGTGTTGCCATTCAGAACATTCCAGTAATCCGCTCTTAAAGAACCAGTGTTTCTCATCATTTTAATGATCTAAAGAACCGTTTGGGCGGTGGAGAGATTCCACAGATATTTAAGCTTCTTCATGGAACCATCGATGCCAATAAAGAAGCTTTATTTTAAGAGTGAAGGAGAAATGTCTTAAATGATTGCATAATACTTTCATGTTTAAAGGTGCCATAGGTAACTTTTTTTTCATTTAAATGAGACCATCAATCCTTGTTCCAAAATGTGTTTTTGTATTATCCTGATTGACTATGGTAAGCCTAGACAGGGGTTAGTGACAGGGGTTAGTTAGTGACAGGGGTTAGTTAGTGACAGGGGTTAGTGACAGGGGTTAGTGACAGGGGTTAGTGACAGGGGTTAGTGACAGGGGTTAGTGACAGGGGTTAGTTAGTGACAGGGGTTAGTGACAGGGGTTAGTGACAGGGTTAGTGACAGGGGTTAGTTAGTGACAGGGTTAGTTAGTGACAGGGGTTAGTGACAGGGGTTAGTGACAGGGGTTAGTGACAGGGGTTAGTGACAGGGGTTAGTGACAGGGGTTAGTGACAGGGGTTAGTGACAGGGGTTAGTGACAGGGTTAGTTAGTGACAGGGGTTAGTGACAGGGGTTAGTGACAGGGGTTAGTGACAGGGGTTAGTGACAGGGGTTAGTGACAGGGGTTAGTTAGTGACAGGGGTTAGTGACAGGGGTTAGTGACAGGGGTTAGTGACAGGGGTTAGTGACAGGGTTTAGTGACAGGGGTTAGTTAGTGACAGGGGTTAGTGACAGGGGTTAGTGACAGGGTTAGTGACAGGGGTTAGTGACAGGGGTTAGTGATAGGGGTTAGTGACAGGGGTTAGTGACAGGGGTTAGTGACAGGGGTTAGTGACAGGGGTTAGTGACAGGGGTTAGTGACAGGGTTAGTGACAGGGGTTAGTGACAGGGTTAGTGACAGGGGTTAATGACAGGGTTAGTGACAGGGGTTAGTGACAGGGGTTAATGACAGGGGTTAGTGACAGGGGTTAGTGACAGGGGTTAGTGACAGGGGTTAGTGACAGGGTTAGTGACAGGGGTTAGTGACAGGGGTTAGTGACAGGGGTTAGTGACAGGGGTTAGTGACAGGGTTAATGACAGGGGTTAGTGACAGGGGGTTAGTGACAGGGGTTAGTTAGTGACAGGGGTTAGTGACAGGGGTTAGTGACAGGGGTTAGTGACAGGGGTTAGTGACAGGGGTTAATGACAGGGGTTAGTGACAGGGGTTAGTGACAGGGGTTAGTGACAGGGGTTAGTGACAGGGTTAGTGACAGGGGTTAATGACAGGGGTTAGTGACAGGGGTTAGTTAGTGACAGGGGTTAGTTAGTGACGGGTTAGTGACAGGGGTTAGTGACAGGGGTTAGTTAGTGGCAGGGGTTAGTTAGTGACAGGGGTTAGTTAGTGACAGGGGTTAGTGACAGGGGGTAGTTAGTGACAGGGATTAGTTAGTGGCAGGGGGTTAGTTAGTGACAGGGTTAGTGACAGGGGGTTAGTTAGTGGCAGGGGTTAGTTAGTGACAGGGGTTAGTGACAGGGGTTAGTTAGTGACAGGGGTTAGTTAGTGACAGGGGTTAGTTAGTGACAGGGGTTAGTTAGTGACAGGGGTTAGTTAGTGACAGGGGTTAGTGACAGGGGTTAGTGACAGGGGTTAGTGACAGGGGTTAGTTAGTTACAGGGTTAGTGACAGGGGTTAGTGACAGGGGTTAGTGACAGGGGTTAGTGACAGGGGTTAGTTAGTGGCAGAGGTTAGTTAGTGGCAGGGGTTAGTTAGTGGCAGGGGTTAGTTAGTGACAGGGGTTAGTTAGTGGCAGGGGTTAGTTAGTGGCAGGGGTTAGTTAGTGGCAGGGGTTAGTTACTGGCAGAGGTTAGTTAGTGGCAGGGGTTAGTTAGTGACAGGGATTAGTTAGTGGCAGGGGTTAGTTAGTGGCAGGGGTTAGTTACTGGCAGAGGTTAGTTAGTGGCAGGGGTTAGTTAGTGACAGGGGTTAGTGGGAGGGGTTAGTTAGTGACAGGGGTTAGTGGCAGGGGTTAGTTAGTGACAGGGGTTAGTGACAGGGGTTAGTTAGTGAGAGGGGTTAGTGACAGGGGTTAGTGGCAGGGGTTAGTTAGTGGCAGGGGTTAGTGACAGGGGTTAGTTAGTGACAGGGTTAGTTAGTGACAGGGGTTAGTGACAGGGGTTAGTTAGTGGCAGAGGTTAGTAAGTGGCAGATGTTAGTTAGTGGCAGGGGTTAGTTAGTGACAGAGGTTAGTTAGTGACGGGTTAATTAGTGACAGGGGTTAGTTAGTGGCAGAGGTTAGTTAGTGACAGGGGTTAGTTAGTGACAGGGGTCCCAAGGTTAGTGGCAGGGGTTAGTTAGTGACAGGGGTTAGTTAGTGGCAGAGGTTAGTTAGTGGCAGAGGTTAGTTAGTGACAGGGGTTAGTTAGTGGCAGGGGTTAGTTAGTGACGGGTTAGTTAGTAGCAGAGGTTAGTTAGTGACAGGGGTCCCAAGGTTAGTGGCAGAGGTTAGTTAGTGGGGTTAGTTAGTGGCAGGAGTTAGTTAGTGACAGGGGTTAATTAGTGGCAGAGGTTAGTTAGTGACAGGGGTTAGTTAGTGACAGGGGTCCCAAGGTTAGTGACAGGGGTTAGTTAGTGACAGGGGTCCCAAGGTTAGTGGCAGAGGTTAGTTAGTGACAGGGGTTAGTTAGTGACAGGGGTTAGTTAGTGGCAGGGGTTAGTTAGTGACAGGGGTTAATTAGTGGCAGTGGTTAGTTAGTGACAGGGGTTAGTTAGTGACAGGGGTCCCAAGGTTAGTGGCAGAGGTTAGTCAGTGACAGAGGTTAGTTAGTGACAGAGGTTAGTTAGTGGCAGGGGTTAGTTAGTGGCTGAACAGAGGAGAGTCTGCTGAAGAAAAGAGAATGCGACAGAGCTCGTAATAAAACATGAATCAACATCGGCTTGGCTTTAGGAGATGGAGAGAACGGAGGGGTTTGAAATGTTGTAAAAGCGCTGCAGAGATGATGGTGTTTATCACTCAACAGGTGAGTAAGGTGTTTTATTAAACAGATAAACTGCCATATGTCGCTCTCTAACAGAGTTGACTGTAAAGCATTATCTATTGTGAGATCATGTCATTATGGTTGCTGAAGCTGAGCTGGAGTTTATTCTCAAGGAAGTAGCGAGTCTATTAATGGGTAAAGCTACAGTAACGTCTTCAGCTAGTCAGCGCAAGATCCTTTCCATCTCAACTGGTTATATCTCTGAAGACTAGCAGTGAATGTTTCATGAGCAGCAGGAGAAGTGTGTGTGTGAGTGTGTGTGTAAAGAATGATCTGTTTATCGCCAGTCTTTGACAAAAGGCACACAGTGCAACTGAAGCCTGTCCTCACGTGAGCGCTGATGAACATTAATGAAGTTGCCATGAAACGGACACCATTGTTCCACAGGTTAAAAGGCGTCAGCTGCAACCAGATCCACGTCACCCGACTGAAACACAGCAGCCGGTCCCTCGACTCCTGCATTACAGCACAGTCCGGTCCCACGCGGGATCTGTCTGTTCTCTCCCAATGGACAAGAGCGTGATCAAATTCAACCACTGTGACAAGGACATCTTTTGTTTCTTCGTCCCGGATCAGTGTCCTGAATGCGGCGTTAGTTTCAGCGGGAAGAGGCTGGAGGAAGCGCCGGTCAGCATTCCCAACCCCTTCTCTAATGGACACAAAGTCCCATGTGCTTTTCTTGTGGCATCAACAGAAGACAATGTGCTCAGGTACGACCATTAAAACACTGCTAGATCTTATGGGAGTTCCTGTCGCTCTCATAAGAGAACGTCCTCGTATCAAGATTGATCTGAACAGTTTCTTGGACTGATGCTGTGCTTTTTGCAGGGATTTTGATGGCCACTCTGATCTACACACAGGAATTACCAACACTAACGGTATGGCATTTCAACACGGAAAAGTGTTGACTAACTTTTGCTTAAACCTTTTTGTACATGTGTTTATACAGTAGAAAGTTGCAGTTTTTCACGTTTCTCATACCGTTCTCATTTAGTTATTAATAGTGTATGTAGTTTTATAATCAGGGTTAACTAAAACTAAATCCATAAAAAATAGATTTTTTGGGGGGGGGGAAATCCCAAAATCAAATGTTAACTGAAAATGCTTTGTACAGTTCAGCTTCAACAAAGTAAAAGTATTTAACTCAAACTAAAAATGACAAAACACAACAAAATCACTCAAATTTGAAAAGTAAAAACTGATTTAAAATATGATTAAAAGAAAGCCATAATAGTATCTCAACGGTATGGAAGCATGTTTCCACCACAGAATACTTTTTTTTTTTTTTACCTTTAATCTTGTAATTCTGACAATTCACATGGGTTTATAAAATTCATATCAGAATTGCGGGAAAAAGGCAGAATTGTGCAATTACCTTTACATTTTTTATTCAGTGGCAGAAACAAGCTTCCATACATGACACTAAAACAGCTGCTTATAACTGAAAATGATAAATGGTACAACTAAATTATTAATTAATTCAGTAAATTGAACTTTTAAACATTTTGCATTTTAAAAAGTATCAGAATCTGACCTGTAGAATTACTGCAGAAGCCGATCTCACAGGTGTGATTGTATTGGAATCGCTCGGTCTGCACGCTGGGAAGACATCAGCTCTACTGCATGTGTTTGTGACAGGAGGGATCATCCATCACAGCTAACCAGCAGATCTAATCCTGAACGCCACTCCACTACATACAAACACTTGAAAAGATTCTGTGTAGATTCAGTGAAACGGCGTACTTTCCTCAATCGCCCGTGTGTATTTACATCATATTCGAAGATAAAGGAAATATACAATATGCAGTGGAACAACTGAACATCGAACCCATGATAAAACACAAAACAGCTGTAAAGTGGACTCTTTTCTGCTCACTATAAAGTGGACTCTGTTCTGCTCACTGTAAAGTGGACTCTGTTCTGCTCACTGTAAAGTGGACTCTGTTCTGCTCACTGTAAAGTGGACTCTGTTCTGCTCACTGTAAAGTGGACTCTGTTCTGCTCACTGTAAAGTGGACTCTGTTCTGCTCACTGTAAAGTGGACTCTGTTCTGCTCACTGTAAAGTGGACTCTGTTCTCGCACTGTAAAGTGGACTCTGTTCTGCGCACTGTAAAGTGGACTCTGTTCTGCTCACTGTAAAGTGGACTCTGTTCTGCGCACTGTAAAGTGGACTCTGTTCTGCTCGCTGTAAAGTGGACTCTGTTCTGCTCACTGTAAAGTGGACTCTGTTCTGCTCGCTGTAAAGTGGACTCTGTTCTGCTCACTGTAAAGTGGACTCTGTTCTGCTCACTGTAAAGTGGACTCTGTTCTGCTCACTGTAAAGTGGACTCTGTTCTACGCACTGTAAAGTGGACTCTGTTCTGCTCACTGTAAAGTGGACTCTGTTCTGCTCACTGTAAAGTGGACTCTGTTCTGCTCGCTGTAAAGTGGACTCTGTTCTACGCACTGTAAAGTGGACTCTGTTCTGCTCACTGTAAAGTGGACTCTGTTCTGCTCACTGTAAAGTGGACTCTGTTCTGCTCGCTGTAAAGTGGACTCTGTTCTGATCGCTGTAAAGTGGACTCTGTTCTGCTCACTGTAAAGTGGACTCTGTTCTGATCGCTGTAAAGTGGACTCTGTTCTGCACTGTAAAGTGGACTCTGTTCTGCTCACTGTAAAGTGGACTCTGTTCTGCTCACTGTAAAGTGGACTCTGTTCTGCTCACTGTAAAGTGGACTCTGTTCAGCTCACTGTAAAGTGAACTCTGTTCTCGCACTGTAAAGTGGACTCTGTTCTGCTCGCTGTAAAGTGGACTCTGTTCTGCTCGCTGTAAAGTGGACTCTGTTCTGCTCACTGTAAAGTGGACTCTGTTCTGATCGCTGTAAAGTGGACTCTGTTCTGCTCGCTGTAAAGTGGACTCTGTTCTGATCGCTGTAAAGTGGACTCTGTTCTGCTCACTGTAAAGTGGACTCTGTTCTGATCGCTGTAAAGTGGACTCTGTTCTGCTCACTGTAAAGTGGACTCTGTTCTGCTCACTGTAAAGTGGACTCTGTTCTAACTGTAAAGTGGACTCTGTTCTGCTCACTGTAAAGTGGACTCTGATCTTCTCACTGTAAAGTGGACTCTGTTCTGATCACTGTAAAGTGGACTCTGTTCTGCTCACTGTAAAGTGGACTCTGTTCTGCTCACTGTAAAGTGGACTCTGTTCTGCTCACTGTAAAGTGGACTCTGTTCTGCTCACTGTAAAGTGGACTCTGTTCTGCTCACTGTAAAGTGGACTCTGTTCTGCTCACTGTAAAGTGGACTCTGTTCTGCTCACTGTAAAGTGGACTCTGTTCTGCTCACTGTAAAGTGGACTCTGTTCTGCACTGTAAAGTGGACTCTGTTCTGCTCACTGTAAAGTGGACTCTGTTCTGCTCACTGTAAAGTGGACTCTGTTCTGCTCACTGTAAAGTGGACTCTGTTCTGCTCACTGTAAAGTGGACTCTGTTCTGCTCACTGTAAAGTGGACTCTGTTCTACGCACTGTAAAGTGGACTCTGTTCTACACTGTAAAGTGGACTCTGTTCTGCACTGTAAAGTGGACTCTGTTCTGCTCACTGTAAAGTGGACTCTGTTCTGCTCACTGTAAAGTGGACTCTGTTCTGCTCACTGTAAAGTGGACTCTGTTCTGCTCACTGTAAAGTGGACTCTGTTCTGCTCACTGTAAAGTGGACTCTGTCTACGCACTGTAAAGTGGACTCTGTTCTGCGCACTGTAAAGTGGACTCTGTTCTCGCACTGTAAAGTGGACTCTGTTCTACGCACTGTAAAGTGGACTCTGTTCTGCTCACTGTAAAGTGGACTCTGTTCTGCTCACTGTAAAGTGGACTCTGTTCTGCTCACTGTAAAGAGGACTCTGTTCTGCTCACTGTAAAGTGAACTCTGTTCTGCTCACTGTAAAGTGGACTCTGTTCTGCTCACTGTAAAGTGGACTCTGTTCTGCTCACTGTAAAGTGGACTCTGTTCTGCTCACTGTAAAGTGGACTCTGTTCTGCTCACTGTAAAGTGGACTCTGTTCTGCTCACTGTAAAGTGGACTCTGTTCTGCTCACTGTAAAGTGGACTCTGTTCTGCTCACCGTAAAGTGGACTCTGTTCTGCTCACCGTAAAGTGAACTCTGTTCTGCTCACCGTAAAGTGGACTCTGTTCTGCTCACCGTAAAGTGGACTCTGTTCTGCTCACCGTAAAGTGGACTCTGTTCTGCTCACCGTAAAGTGGACTCTGTTCTGCTCACCGTAAAGTGGACTCTGTTCTGCGCACCGTAAAGTGGACTCTGTTCTGCGCACCGTAAAGTGGACTCTGTTCTGCGCACCGTAAAGTAGACTCTGTTCTGCTCACCGTAAAGTGGACTCTGTTCTGCTCACCGTAAAGTGGACTCTGTTCTGCGCACTGTAAAGTGGACTCTGTTCTGCTCACTGTAAAGTGGACTCTGTTCTGCGCACTGTAAAGTGGACTCTGTCCTGCTCACTGTAAAGTGGACTCTGTTCTACGCACTGTAAAGTGGACTCTGTTCTGCTCACTGTAAAGTGGACTCTGTCCTACGCACTGTAAAGTGGACTCTGTCCTGCTCACTGTAAAGTGGACTCTGTTCTGCTCACTGTAAAGTGGACTCTGTCCTGCTCACTGTAAAGTGGACTCTGTTCTGCTCACTGTAAAGTGGACTCTGTTCTGCTCACTGTAAAGTGGACTCTGTTCTGCGCACTGTAAAGTGGACTCTGTTCTGCTCACTGTAAAGTGGACTCTGTTCTGCTCACTGTAAAGTGGACTCTGTTCTACGCACTGTAAAGTGGACTCTGTTCTGCGTACTGTAAAGTGGACTCTGTTCTGCTCACTGTAAAGTGGACTCTGTTCTGCTCACTGTAAAGTGGACTCTGTTCTGCTCACTGTAAAGTGGACTCTGTTCTGCACTGTAAAGTGGACTCTGTTCTGCTCACTGTAAAGTGGACTCTGTTCTGCTCACTGTAAAGTGGACTCTGTTCTGCTCACTGTAAAGTGGACTCTGTTCTGCTCACTGTAAAGTGGACGTGTATTCGGTCAGTAGGGCCTGAGCGCTGGCTCTTCTTCTTCTAAATGAATCACATTTTTAAAGGCCTAAACATGCTCATAAACTCATGAAACTCTGCACACGTGTCAGACGTGCTGAAAATGTGCGGCTGATATGGGTTTCAGAATTAGATGTGGCAAAATGGCTCGACAGCGCCACCTACAAATTCTCAGTTATACGCTACGTTTCACGCACAGGTATCAAATTCGGCACACACATGTAACAGCACAACACCTGCAAAAAAAACCACAGGAGTGAAATCTGGAAACCAACAGGAAGTCAGATAATTAGAATTTTCTCTGCAAAATGTTTGCATTTCCAGACGTCCAGACTTAAACAAACTCCTAGAGATTTAATCTGATCATCATCACATTAGGTCAGTCTAATCTAAAGGCCTTAGTGATGTTATATAGTGAAGATCTTGAGTTTTCACTGAAGGGCGTGTCCGTGGCGGACTCACAAAGTCTGATGTTTCGCCATGACACAGGAAGCTGTTGTAGTCAGGCATATAATGTCCGATCTGCTCTGAACTTCACATGTTTTAATAGAGTCCTGACCTGAAGACTCTACACGCTAATATTTAGTTAATCATAGCGCCACCTGCTGGTAGCAAATGAGTGACGTTGTCCTTCTATTTTTATATACTTAAATGCATAATCGCTGCTTGCAGCTCTAACTTTAAATTGCATTTTATTTAGTTATAAAAAACGAGATTGTACAGATTCAAAGCCAACAATTCCCCAAACGTAATGAATTGTGATGAATTTGTGTTGTAATTATATGTAAATGAATGTGTTTTTTGGTCATAAGTCAAATCCATTTAATGCAGGAATAGTCTACAACTACACCAAGGCTGGTGTCCAGCGGTCGCACGAGGGCTGGGAGCGCTGCATCTGCGTCCCGCTGGTCCAGCCCGACATGTTCAGCCTGATGAGCCAGTGGGATCAGTACCTGGAGAAGTTCTCCTCCGATCAGATGTGGGACCCTCTGTGGCAAAGGTGACACACACACAGAAATGATGATGGAAACGTTGTGTTGTGTGGCGTGAATCTGGAATCAGCCTGTTGTTTATCTTCCAGCTTTAATGAGGAAACGCACAACTGCTACAGCTACACGCTGACCTTCATCAACTGTGTGCTGGCCGCGCAGTCCAAGCCCGCCCTGAGCAAAGAGCAGTTCACGCAGTCCTTCGTGCTGCCGCGCATCAGGAGAGCTTCCAAGTACATGATGCTGTGCCGCCAGATCTCCCAGAATCACTTCTACATCGTCAACAGCCCGCGGAGAAACTCGCAGGAGAGTCCGAGTGAGGAGGACGAGGACAGCAAGAACAACTGAGCCCAGCATCATTTCCTGCTGTTCAATCCTGTTCAGCCTGTTAATCTGAGCTGGCAGCGTTCACACCAGCGCACGGTATCGTTCTGTTGATTTGACGTCTGCACTGCGAACGATTCTGATTTGTCAATATTTGTGTCCGTTCATCAGCTGAATGTGGTTGTCTTTATGGTTATAGCTCTAGTGTGGAATCCGATATCGGCGCTGGTGTGAACGGGCCTTTCGTCCAGAATTTGAATGTATTCATGAAAACATTTAAGCCGCTTCTCCACCGTCGGGCCAAGCCGTTCTCATTACTTATACACCGGGGCTATCGGATGCTTGAATCTGATTGGTTGATGAGTAAATATGAGTTTCCAAGGTAAAAACTGCACATGAACGCCCTCTGATGGGCACTGGGAAGTTCGGGAACCATTCTGATACCCAAATTCCAGAGATGGCCGTTCTGTAAACTTTAAACATGGTGGCGGGAGAACTGCTGTTACAGGTGTGAGCTATTCATTTTTAACAGCTTGAGTCTTGTCATTAATATTGTGCATATACACTCACCTAAAGGATTATTAGGAGCACACACTAATACTGTGTTTGACCCTTTCACCTTCAGAACTGCCTTAATTCTACGTGGCATTGATTCAACAAGGTGCTGAAAGCATTCTTTAGAAATGTTGGCCCATATTGATAGGATAGCATCTTGCAGTTGATGGAGATTTGTGGGATGCACATCCAGGGCACGGCTCCGTTCCACCACATCCCAAAGATGCTCTATTGGGTTGAGATCTGGTGACTGTGGGGGCCATTTTAGTTCAGTGAACTCATTGTCATGTTCAAGAAACCAATTTGAAATGATTGGAGCTTTGTGACATGGTGCATTATCCTGCTGGAAGTAGCCATCAGAGGATGGGCACATGGTGGTCATAAAGGGATGGACATGGTCAGAAACAATGCTCAGGTAGGCCGTGGCATTTAAACCATGCCCAATTGGCACTAAGGGGCCTAAAGTGTGCCAAGAAAACATCCCCACACCATTACACCACCACCACCACCAGCCTGCACAGTGAAAACATCCCCCACACCATTACACCACCACCACCAGCCTGCACAGTGAAAACACCCCCACACCATTACACCACCACCACCAGCCTGCACAGTGAAAACATCCCCACACCATTACACCACCACCACCAGCCTGCACAGTGAAAACACCCCCACACCATTACACCACCACCACCAGCCTGCACAGTGAAAACATCCCCACACCATTACACCACCACCACCAGCCTGCACAGTGAAAACATCCCCACACCATTACACCACCACCACCAGCCTGCACAGTGAAAACACCCCACACCATTACACCACCACCACCAGCCTGCACAGTGAAAACATCCCCACACCATTACACCACCACCACCAGCCTGCACAGTGAAAACATCCCCACACCATTACACCACCACCAGCCTGCACAGTGGGAACATCCCCACACCATTACACCACCACCACCAGCCTGCACAGTGAAAACATCCCCACACCATTACACCACCTCCACCAGCCTGCACAGTGGGAACATCCCCACACCATTACACCACCACCACCAGCCTGCACAGTGAAAACATCCCCACACCATTACACCACCACCACCAGCCTGCACAGTGAAAACACCCCCACACCATTACACCACCACCACCAGCCTGCACAGTGAAAACATCCCCACACCATTACACCACCACCACCAGCCTGCACAGTGAAAACATCCCCACACCATTACACCACCACCACCAGCCTGCACAGTGAAAACATCCCCACACCATTACACCACCACCACCAGCCTGCACAGTGAAAACATCCCCACACCATTACACCACCACCAGCAGCCTGCACAGTGGGAACATCCCCACACCATTACACCACCACCACCAGCCTGCACAGTGAAAACATCCCCACACCATTACACCACCACCAGCCTGCACAGTGAAAACATCCCCCACACCATTACACCACCACCACCAGCCTGCACAGTGAAAACATCCCCCACACCATTACACCACCACCACCAGCCTGCACAGTGGGAACAAGGCATGATGGATCCATGTTCTCATTCTGTTTACGCCAAATTCTGACTCTACCATCTGAATGTCTCAACAGAAATCGAGACTCATCAGACCAGGCAACATTTTTCCAGTCTTCAACTGTCCAATTTTGGTGAGCTGGTGCTAATTGTAGCCTCTTTTTCCTATTTGTAGTGGAGATGAGTGGTACCCGGTGGGGTCTTCTGCTGTTGTAGCCCATCCGCCTCAAGGTTGTGTGTGTTGTGGCTTCACAAATGCTTTGCTGCATACCTCGGTTGTAACGAGTGGTTATTTCAGTCAAAGTTGCTCTTCTATCAGCTTGAATCAGTCGGCCCATTCTCCTCTGACCTCTGGCATCAACAAGGCATTTTCTCCCACAGGACTGCCGCATACTGGATGTGTTTCCCTTTTCACACCATTCTTTGTAAACCCTAGAAATGGTTGTGTGTGAAAATCCCAGTAACTGAGCAGATTGTGAAATACTCAGACCGGCCCGTCTGGCACCAACAACCATGCCACGCTCAAAATTGCTTAAATCCCCTTTCTTTCCCATTCTGACATTCAGTTTGGAGTTCAGGAGATTGTCTTGACCAGGACCACACCCCTAAATGCACTGAAGCAACTGCCATGTGATTGGTTGATTAGATAATTGCATTAATGAGAAATTGAACAGGTGTTCCTAATAATCCTTTAGGTGAGTGTATACATCTGTGCCCCCAGGAGCCCAACAGCAGTCCTGATCTCATGGGTATATCTGGGGCAATAGCCAACTACACATCCTAACACTCAAAATTATCATTTTTTCTTGTATGCCAACAAAAAATAAAAATTCAGGCCCTTCATTGATATGACACATTTAAATTATGTTCACTTTACTTAAACATATCTAATTTTGACACAACTTAATTTAATTGTGTTCTAATGCTCTAATATATTTAAGACTGAAGTTTACTTAATTCATCTGTGTCAAAACTACATGAATTATTTGTGTTGACATAACTAACCAGGCTGTGGATCTGTAGCTCTACCCGAAAGACTCAAGAGGCGAGAATAACCTTTTGAATAAGATTTATTTACAGTTTGTGTACAATGAGTATCAAATAGATGAAATGATAAAGTTCTTTGGCGGATGCTTGCAGTTCCTGAAGATGAAGGCAGGAGCGGAGCCATGCATGGACAGGGATCACCTGGTGATGGGTGGGAACAGAACTTATATGCTACAGATGACCAATAATGATTGGCTAGATAGATAATGAATGATTGGAGTCTTCCAGGTAGAACTACGCTAGAGCTTCCATTTCCCAGCATGCTTTGCAAGGGACTCCATTAGGAGAGTAAATTTAGGGATTAAAGTGTGCTTGGGCTGTGGGCACTCATTGAGATATGCTAATGTCTGGAGTTACACAGGCCTTTTCTCAGATTTGCATTATATACATTGTCTATGATGATGAAAGTTTGACAAAAAAGTCATGCTATAAGTATATAAATAGAATTTAAACTGTATTTGATAAAATTGAGTTTGACCAACTCAATTACATTTCATTGCATGAATTAGTTTATGAGTTGGGGCTACACACACTTATTGGATGGAAAACCTGCCCTCAATTAAATCGAGTTTCTCCAATGAGTAATTTTTTTTGAGTTTACCGTAAATATATCAGAAGTGTATTATTATTAGTAATATGCATTGCCAAGGACTTCATTTTGACAAACTTTAAAGGAGATTTCCTCATTATTTCGACCCTCAGATTCCAGATTTTCAAAGTTAGGCCAAATATTGTCCTATCATAAACCATACATCAATAATGCTTATTTACTCAGCTTTCAGATGATGTATAAATCTCAAATTGACTGGTTTTGTGGTCCAGGGTCACATAGATGAGTAATCATTTGAAGTGTATTTTATACACAGTGATAATAGCCTGCATTTGACCCAAATGACAGAATCAGCAGAAAACGTCATATCATGAATGATCATATGGTCATCAGTCATGTGACACTATATACAAGATTTTCCCAATAAATAGGCAAGAATAAAGCTGGTGTCCTCCATGATTCCTGTTTATTCCGACAACAAAGCACTTGTAATCATGACTTCTGATTTTCCTGAATTTTCCGTTAGCATGTGAAGGCAGCATTATTTTCAGATAAATTGCGCGGCTAAAGTAGTTCCAGCAGGTTCT